>JAVGWX010000021.1:4622500-4710332 GCA_036924085.1 Ariolimax columbianus
ATGTGTGTACTTGTTTTAGTTATGTCTCGTTCATCTTTATACAATAATTTGGAGATTTGTGTTCCTTAGTTACCACCATTACTTCTGATTTCTGTCAATTTAATCTGAGGCCTTTATTTTAGCTTTCAAAAACTACCACGCTGACCAGTTCTTGTAAGTAGGACACACGTCATCAACCGCTGAACATCTGCTGCAAAATTTCCCGACATACGAGGACCAGAGAAAGCACATGTGGCCATCAAAAGTGGCAACACTAGACAAGCTCCATGGCAGTGTCGACAGCCTCAGGATGACCGCTGCTTTCTTTGAACAAATTCAAGTTGACGACTAACAGCGTACGAAGAAGAAGAAGAAGGACACACGTCATCAGCTTAACCCAGATTATAGTTCTGTCCACCAATTCATATTCCTGGCATTGCCTCATTGCGTGTGATAATCTGCGACTAAAAAGGTTTTGACCTACTTGCTTCTCCGTCCACCTCTGCTGCGCTCTGGTCAGCTCGTTTACTTTGTTGTAGCCATTTGTGTAGTGTCGACAGCCATTAGAACCTCTTCTCTTCTCCCCCCCCCCTCCCCCCTCCCCTTCTCCACCACCCTACCCATCGATTCCAAAGTGCCACAGCCTGTCCCTTGCAGACTCACCCAAAGCAGTGTCGTTTTCCAGCAGGTGGTCCTTGATAACCTTCACTATGTCACCTTGATCCATGTCCACTGTGCCTGTTATGGGTGCGTGTGACGCCAAAAAACATGTCTTGCTAAGTGTATTCATCATGGCTGTTCATTCGTCGCTTATTTCTTCATATTCTTTGTTTAGTTTCTTTAAAAAATCGTTGTCATATCGTGACATTTTTTTTCTCTAATAGCTTCCTCTTCTAATCCTCAGGTTTGTGATGATTATTGGCTTTTTCTGTGTCTGGCATATCCTGTGTAACGTTCTTTGTGTCATTACTACCGGTCGATGATCAGTGTCTGTGCAGACGTTGGGGATTACTTTAGTCTGTTATGTTTCTTCATTGTCTTTGTCTTGTTAATACGTAACCGAAGTGTGATGATATATCTGGGTTGTGCCAGCTTTGAAATGACTTTTAAGGTGTTGAAAGATGGTGTTTGCTATTATTAGATTCTACTCAGATATCCAGGGCAGAATACATGCAATGGAAATGCGGTGCTATAGAAAACTCCTAAATGTTACATATAAGGATCGTGTCTCGAACGTAGAAATACGTCAGAGTTGACGACGCTTTTGGTCCTTTTGAAGATCTGTTCACAACTATCAAAAGACGAAAGATGGCCTGGTGCGGGCACGTCGCGAGGTCCAACGGAATTCCCAACTCGATACTCTTTGGATCCGTACCGGGACAGAGAGGGCGAGGACGTCCATGGAAGAGATGGATGGACAACATCACTGAGTGGTCAGGCCTTCGTCCCGGTGAGATACGTCAGGCGGCGACAGACAGAGAGGGATGGCGTGGGATTTTCATGTCTCCATGTGTGCCCCAACGACCTGATCGGTTACGGGATGAACTGAACTGAACTGAACTCAGTACATACATGTATAAGCTCTCGTCCGGCGTTCTAACTTAATTTAACTTCGTTATACTGGTTTAGAAGACTCTGCAGTCTGTATACAACCAGTTTCTTTTACATTCACTTGATCTAAAAATGTGCATCCAATTGATTCCTGAATGTATTAGTTAACCTTACCTCCTCTATTTCCCGTGTCACTGCAATCCAGGCATTCACCACCCTCTGATTGAAAAAAATATTTTCTGGTATCTAATCTAAATCTTACTTTAATTAATTTGTGGCTGTGCCCTATTGTTCTTGTCGGAGGCTGTATTTTTTGTATTATAGTCTAATTTATCATTTCCTGTGATTATCTTATAAATCGGTTTTGTCACCTTGGTTTCTTCTCTTTTCTAGACACTGTAGCTCGATTTATTTTTCTTCATGACTATAATTCCCGAATCCCACTATCAGTTATGTCACTCTTATTGGTTTCTAATGGGGTGTCACGGGATCTTAGTAAAAGTCAAGTCAAGATCCTGGTTCACACTATGCGGTGTATGGGTGATATGATGTTAAAGTAACCCATAGCATTACTGCTGTAGGGGTGTGAGGCGTTAGCGATCTCACATTTCAAAGTCTCGGCTATATGAGGGCGGAAGCCATCTCCTCTATATCGCTGCTTTTACTTCCCGGACTGAATCGGTCCCCATTTAAGGCTGGGTCGACCCGGGATCCGTTGTGGTCTGAAAAAAACATGTCCGCCTTAACTAGGGAATGAACCCAGGACCACCCAGAAGCGAAGCCAGCGCGCTAACCACTGCGCTACGTGGCTTCTCTGTGATATGATGTTAAGTCTATATTATTGGTTACCCGCGTCACATATTGGGTTATGTGGTCAACATCACGCCGGCCGCAGCTACTTCTCATATTTTATCTGGTACCAAATTACTGAGGCTGGGTCGACAACATGAACCTGTTTGAGATCGACAAAAAATCCTGCACCAACTGCGGATTGAACCCGGAATGTTTCGCTGGGACTGGACCTTGCTAAACAATGTTCATATAATGATCTGTTTGTGCCAGTTTGACTAACAGAATCGTCAGTTACGATAAGATATTAGTTTGTAGCGGTTAACCTAATTTGTATGTATCTTTACACACACTTTCTTCATTGCGTGTTCCTACACCATGTTGGAAAACGACAAAAAAAGATTAGAGAAAACCCCAACCGTTCGTCCATACATGAAGACAGATCAGAGGAAACTCCAGCCGTTCGTCTATACATGAACGACAGTTCAGAGGAAACTCCAGCCGTTCGTCCATGCATGTCTACGGAGTGTAATGGACATAAGCTGGCAGGACATGGTGAGGGATGAAGACCTATGGGAAAGGAGCTAGTAGCAACAATGGAGCAACAGATACAACGTAGTACATGGAGTTGGATAGGACACAAGCTACGGAAATCACCATCAAACGTTGCCAGACAAGCCCTGACATGGAAGCTGCGGAGGAAGAGAGGAAAACCAAGAAACACATGGAGAAGACACTGGAAATTAATTTGAGAGAAGCAGAAAGAGCAGTTCAAGGCCGAACCTGCTGGAGGACGGCTATCAATGGCCTATTACCCGAAAGGAAATCCGGGCATTGAAGATTCAGATCATCATTCTCATTGGATCTTCAGTCCACTTGCGTCGTGGGGAGGTGTGACTTCTTTGTCCACTTGCGTCGTGGGGAGGTGTGACTTCTTTGTCCACTTGCGTCGTGGGGAGGTGTGACTTCTTTGTCCACTTGCGCCGTGGGGAGGTGTGACTTCTTTGTTCACTTGCGTCGTGGGGAGGTGTGACTTCTTTGTTCACTTGCGTCGTGAGGAGGTGTGACTTCTTTGTTCACTTGCGTCGTGGGGAGGTGTGACTTCTTTGTTCACTTGCGTCGTGGGGAGGTGTGACTTCTTTGTCCACTTGCGCCGTAGGGAAGGTGTGACCTCTTTGTCCACTTGCGTCGTGGGGAGGTGTGACTTCTTTGTCCACTTGCATCGTGGGGAGGTGTGACTTCTTTGTCCACTTGCGCCGTGGGGAGGTGTGACTTCTTTGTCCACTTGCGTCGTGGGGAGGTGTGACTTCTTTGTCCACTTGCGTCGTGGGGAGGTGTGACTTCTGTGTCCCCTTGTGTCGTGGGGAGGTGTGACTTCTTTGTCTATTTGCGTCGTGGGGAGGTGTGACTTCTTTGTCCACTTGTGTCGTGGGGAGGTGTGACTTCTTTGTCCACTTGTGTCGTTAGACGTAGTGGCGAGGTGTGACTTCCTTGTGTTGCATTTATTTTTGGCAGGCAAAAATTGCTGGTGACTTATTAGGTCAATCCCAGTATTTATTACCAAACGTTAGATTGGTTGCCCCTGGAATAAACGATCGCCTTTTTGGGGACTTGTGGTGATGGAAGCGTAAATTAGAACACGGTAGACCCACAGCTTGTTAGACGCCATCTATGCCGCTCTGCAAGCACATAACCAGGATCAGATGGTATAGTCCCTGTTTTACGACATATTCTCCTTTGGGCGAGATTCCCTAGAAAAATATTAGCCGATTTTTAACTTGAATTGTGCCCGAACATCGGCCGTTAAGCCATGGCCCACTGTACTAGCAGGCCTTCGGACTCACTGGAAAACCCCCTTGAAAGACTGACGTCTAAATGACGAAACTTTCATGTGTCAACTATTGTCCGTTTCACAATGGTTGCCGTCAATTGCCAGCTAATATCTCAATAACCATGACACCGATAAACGGGATTTTTTGCACGCGAACTTATCTTTTCAATTTTCCAATGTCTTTATAATTTACATTGTGTCAGGTAGTGCCATTCTCTTAAAGTGACTAGTTCTTTTGATGTTTGTTAGCAAGGAATTATTTTGTCCCTTGAGAAAATAATTTACTGTTAATTTTTTTTAAATATTTTTCTTTAGGCAAAGACGTCTTTCCAATTTGAATCACATTTTCTACATTTCCCACATAATGCCCTTCTGTAATGTAGTTCATCTGTTTTAGGAGATGTAAGAAGTAACTGAGCATTTCGTTGAAAAAATGTGTGGAAATGTAAAAGCACACGAAATATAGAACATATAAAGTACAAACTTCAGATGGATTGGTTCAGTTTTATAAATAGATGTTGGAGCAAACAATAAATGGTTATAATTTAGTTCTGAGATCTATCTTCTAGCTGATTGGGGTGGTCCTGAATAGGGCCATTTTGCCAAACGTCTATTTCTCGGAAAGCAAACATGTAGGTTAATTGTTCACTTAATCATAGTCGAATGATTCCAACACATTGATGACTGCTCTCGGAAGAATGAACGACACTCCACATATTTCTAAAAGCCCTCTTCCTCTTTCAATACATGGTCCTTACATTTGGCCCAATAATATTTGTCCAAATTTGAGAAGGCTGCATACTTTAGTTCTTTCATATCGCATAGTTTGAAAGTTTTATTTTCAGCTGCTACTTGTCTTTCAAGAAGTACCCCCTAGCGAGGGGTATTATTTGTATAATTGTTGTAACTTTATTAAAAATTGATATATCCATATAAAAGTTGGGCATGTGCTATAAAGATGATCTCCCTACATCATGATATTATTTATAGTAATGTAACATTCCAAATGTTAATTTAAAAGGTAATTAAACAAAAAATACTGAACGTTTATATTAGAAAAAGTGGCAAAACTCTGCATGTATTTCTCCTGTGTCATTGATAATACACACGTCATTTTTTCTTGTAATGCTGTTCAAGATTATCTTATCATTATAGACTACAGCCAAAGCTACATCTTTTACTATTGTGTTGTTATGAAAATTTAAATATTTATTCCATTTTGTTTTAAAATGTGGTTCTCTAAATTATAATAACTCTTACACATTGTAAAATAGCTTAATCTCCATAGTTCACAACTAAGCCATGGTTCTCTAAAATATATGTGCAAAGTTGCAGGACAATTGCTTTAAAAACAAAAAAAGTTATCACACAAACCGTCTGTACATTGCGGTTTTTCTGTTAAAAGTTACGGACACTACTTTTTACCATTTTCTTATGATTAAATACCTTGATTCTTATCAATGACCTCCAACCTGATATATAAACCCTTCAGTAACTTTTTTACCATTTTCTTATGATTAAATACCTTGATTCTTATCAAGGACCTCCAACCTGATATATAAACCCTTCAGTAACTTTTTTACCATTTTCTTATGATTAAATACCTTGATTCTTATCAAGGACCTCCAACCTGATATATAAACCCTTCAGTAACTTTTTTACCATTTTCTTATGATTAAATACCTTGATTCTTATCAAGGACCTCCAACCTGATATATAAACCCTTCAGTAACTTTTTTACCATTTTCTTATGATTAAATACCTTGATTCTTATCAATGACCTCCAACCTGATATATAAACCCTTCAGTAACTTTTTTACCATTTTCTTATGATTAAATACCTTGATTCTTATCAATGACATCCAACCTGATATATAAACCCTTCAGTAACTTTTTTACCATTTTCTTATGATTAAATACCTTGATTCTTATCAAGGACCTCCAACCTGATATATAAACCCTTCAGTAACTTTTTTACCATTTTCTTATGATTAAATACCTTGATTCTTATCAAGGACCTCCAACCTGATATATAAACCCTTCAGTAACTTTTTTACCATTTTCTTATGATTAAATACCTTGATTCTTATCAAGGACCTCCAACCTGATATATAAACCCTTCAGTAACTTTTTTACCATTTTCTTATGATTAAATACCTTGATTCTTATCAATGACCTCCAACCTGATATATAAACCCTTCAGTAACTTTTTTACCATTTTCTTATGATTAAATACCTTGATTCTTATCAATGACCTCCAACCTGATATATAAACCCTTCAGTAACTTTTTTACCATTTTCTTATGATTAAATACCTTGATTCTTATCAAGGACCTCCAACCTGATATATAAACCCTTCAGTAACTTTTTTACCATTTTCTTATGATTAAATACCTTGATTCTTATCAATGACCTCCAACCTGATATATAAACCCTTCAGTAACTTTTTTACCATTTTCTTATGATTAAATACCTTGATTCTTATCAATGACCTCCAACCTGATATATAAACCCTTCAGTAACTGCCTGTCAATCATCAATGACCTCCAACCTGATATATAAACC
The DNA here is from genome assembly GCA_036924085.1 of Ariolimax columbianus. Lineage (NCBI taxonomy): Eukaryota > Metazoa > Mollusca > Gastropoda > Stylommatophora > Arionidae > Ariolimax > Ariolimax columbianus. The sequence goes on from JAVGWX010000021.1 coordinate 4,629,216, forward strand.
CTTCAGTAACTGCCTGTCAATCATCAATGACCTCCAACCTGATATATAAACCCTTCAGTAACTGCCTGTCAATCATCAATGACCTCCAACCTGATATATAAACCCTTCAGTAACTGCCTGTCAATCATCAATGACCTCCAACCTGATATATAAACCCTTCAGTAACTGCCTGTCAATCATCAATGACCTCCAACCTGATATATAAACCCTTCAGTAACTGCCTGTCAATCATCAATGACCTCCAACCTGATATATAAACCCTTCAGTAACTGCCTGTCACACATCAATGACCTCCAACCTGATATATAAACCCTTCAGTAACTGCCTGTCAATCATCAATGACCTCCAACCTGATATATAAACCCTTCAGTAACTGCCTGTCAATCATCAATGACACCTGATATATAAACCCTTCAGTAACTTTTTTACCATTTTCTTATGATTAAATACCTTGATTCTTATCAATGACCTCCAACCTGATATATAAACCCTTCAGTAACTTTTTTACCATTTTCTTATGATTAAATACCTTGATTCTTATCAATGACCTCCAACCTGATATATAAACCCTTCAGTAACTTTTTTACCATTTTCTTATGATTAAAGACCTTGATTCTTATCAATGACCTCCAACCTGATATATAAACCCTTCAGTAACTTTTTTACCATTTTCTTATGATTAAATACCTTGATTCTTATCAATGACCTCCAACCTGATATATAAACCCTTCAGTAACTTTTTTACCATTTTCTTATGATTAAATACCTTGATTCTTATCAATGACCTCCAACCTGATATATAAACCCTTCAGTAACTTTTTTACCATTTTCTTATGATTAAATACCTTGATTCTTATCAATGACCTCCAACCTGATATATAAACCCTTCAGTAACTTTTTTACCATTTTCTTATGATTAAATACCTTGATTCTTATCAATGACCTCCAACCTGATATATAAACCCTTCAGTAACTTTTTTACCATTTTCTTATGATTAAATACCTTGATTCTTATCAATGACCTCCAACCTGATATATAAACCCTTCAGTAACTGCCTGTCAATCATCCAGTACAAATCTTCTCCTCCTTTTTGCCCTCCTGTCATCATTGGATGTCTTAATAACTTTTCTCTGAGTTCCTTTTTTGCGACCAAATGTACTTATGTTCAGAAGACTTTCAGATACCTGCAAGTATGTCATTCCATTTCCTCCATTACCAACAGAGATTTTGTCCTATTATTATAAACAGAAACTCTAATAGTAACAACAGCTTTCACAATAGTTAGACCATGATTCTTATTCTTGAGACATAATTTCAAATCACTTTTTTAATAGTTCATTCCTGTCGCGGTCCTAAAATACTGGTTTTATATTAGCCATAACAGCAGGTATGTTACTGTTGTGTTTGTATGTTTGTATCTGCCACAGCTTTCTAATATTGACACCATTTGTTTTGGCTGTTTATCTAATTTTGTAGTGACAAGTTCATAATACAACAGAACATCTGCATGTCTGCAAGCCCTCCTCCAACACATCTCAATGCTAATACAGCCCACCTGTTTATTTTCACACACACATTGCCCACATATATTTGATTACATGACGAAAATGATGTATAATATAATTGTTCCTGCTACAATGAAACTCAGACTCACTGCCAAGACCCTTCCTCTTTGTCTCTAGCAATTGTGCATTGGAATAACAAAAGTGCCAAACAAGTTCTGTAGCTATTCTTTTTTCAATTTAGTATTCAAATGTCAATTATTCTACTGTCTTCCATCCAGCTCTTCATAAACAATGTCAATTTCACTTAAAAATTAAATCTGATTCGCAAGGTCATACAATTTCCATCTCTTTGTTTCTGGCCGAGTGGGCGTGGTCAGTGAACTTTTAACAGATTCAATGTTGATGTTAAGTTTACCAGAACGTAATCACAGGCCTGACCTACAGTGAACTAATTAAATTGTCACATAGTTTGACCTATGCTCATTTGGTGGACCTATCACCATAGAACGTATGTTTCCTATTAATTTTCTTTCTTAGCTTCGCGTCACGACATGATTTTATTTCTAAAAATTCTCACAAAACTGTTTCTTTTTGAAAATTACAAATTGTATAAGCTAAAATTAACTTAACTCAACTTAACGTTGTTATGCTGGTTTAGAAGACTAATCAGAGTCTGCATACAACCAGTTACATTTGCATTACTTTGCTCTAAAAGCTATGCGCATCCAATCTATTCTTAAATGCATTAACTGTCACTGCCTCCACTACCTCCTGATACAATGCATTCCAAGCATTCACCACTCTCTGGCTAAAAAAATATTTCCTAATATATAATCTGGACCTTTATTTACTTAATTTGTATTTATGCCATCTTGTTGTCGTTGGTGGTTGTATTTTGGGGGAAAAAACTTGTTATAGTTTAATTTTACCTTTCCTGTGATTATCTTATAAACCTGTATTGTCACCTCGAATTCTTCTCTTTTCTAGACACTGTAGGTCAGTTTTTCCTCATAACTGTAATTCTGGAATCCCACTATCAGTTTTTTTGCTCTTCTTTGTGTCCTTTCCTGCATGTTTATATCCCCTCTACGATAAGGGCTACACACCTATACACAGTACTCCACACCTGTACATAGTACTCCAATCTAGGTCTAACCAGTGATTTATACAGTTTGACAATCACTTCCTTACTCCTATGTTTAATATTTCTTTTTATCATACCTAATATTGCATTTGCCTTATTCATTGCTACCTAGACTTGCTCACTCATTTTACCGGTATGCTCTATTATAACCCCTAGGCACTTTCACTATCTATCTTTCTAATATTGTTCTCGCCCCATTCTGTAATTATGTTTCATAGTGAATCTACCCATGCGGATGACTGTACATTTATCTATATTAAACTCAGTTAGTCATCTCACAGACCAGTCTTGAATTTTATCTAAATCCGACCTCAATATATCCACTTCTGCTATAGATGAGACACGCCCACATAGTTTTGTGTCGTCCGCGAATTTTGGAATCATGGATCTGATATCAATTTCCAAATCGTTATAGGAAACTGGAGATGGCGTTGTGTTGATCCTAGCGTTCTCCATTATCGTCAATACCTCCCCGGTACTTTTTAGGCCCCAGAGAATATGTCCCCGACCCTAATCTCCTTTCAACCTTTGCTTGATCTGTTACACCTAGATACTTGTTGACACAATTTTTAACTACATATGGAACGCACCAGAAGCTGACATAACTGTTCAAAACCCGTGCGCTTTGCGTTGAAACTGAACAGATTTCGTGAAAAAACGGGGAACATTATTTCAAAAAATACTGACTGTCATGAAAGGGGTAATCATTTCAATAGACTGGTTTGATTAGGAGCGCTGGTTGTTGTATACCGTAAATAAATAAAAGATGATGGGTAATCAGTTTGTTTCATGGCAGGATTCTGTGAAAGGATCACCCCCAACAGTGATTTGTTGTGTTTTGTGCCGTTAATTTGTTTTATTTATCTGTGTGATTGAAATATGGATTGATTATAAACATTGGCACGATATGAGTACTGATGAGTTTTGTAATTTAGTTGCCCTATACATGTGACGTGTCATGGGCATTTCCCCAATGAGTCCGACGGCCTTCTATTAAAGTCGTCCATGGTTAAGCCTACTCTTTTCGATTTCTAACTGCTAAGGGTTTTAAACGTGCGCGCCAATTTACCAGATGACCCACGTGAAAAAAATCCAGATCCCCACCGTGATTTAAACCCGCGACCTCCAGCACCCCGGAGTCGAACACCTTCCCTCGATACCACTGGGTTCCCCTCAACCCAATAAGACCATTATGTATTCCCCATTATAAGGCGGCTGAATGGCCTAGTGGTGAAACGTCCATTTCACAATCTCAACGCATCCGGTTTTTGTCTTCTCGTTACTGCACGTACGAAAAGTAATGACAACTTATCGCACGGCACACTTGACAAGAAACTTATACCCGCCAAATATGTTGGTGGTCTTTGGACGCGACGTTCTGTAAAGGACATCGCACTAACTTTGTATTCCTCATTATGGCTGCATAATGGCTGTCATTGCTTACAGCATGGACCTGGATTATTATTGTTGTTGCTTTTCCACTTTCAACTATTTATAGGCGTATTAATCTGTTACTTGTGTATTCTGTTTCTATAATGAACTTTGCTTTCCCTTGAAGGTACAAGAATAGCTTCGCCATGTTTCGTCTTCTATAATATCTCCCTCAGTCCGGATCTGAACTATGGTCCATATTGTGAGGTCTGTGGTTTCAAATCCTTTTTATGTATGTTTTGTTAATGTTAGTGAAGTGAATGTATCTACGAGAGGAATTAGAGGGCGTTTTCTGGGGACGGAATACCAGGAACGCTCTACATCAGGTCAGATGAAACATACTGATCAGACTATGTTAGTCAAGGTCAGGTGAAACATGCTGATCACACTGTTAGGTAAGGTCAGGTGAAACATTCTGATCAGACTATGTTAGTCAAGGTCAGGTGAAACATGCTGATCACACTGTTAGTCAAGGTCAGGTGAAACATACTGATCAGACTGTTAGTCAAGGTCAGGTGAAACATGCTGATCACACTATGTTAGTCAAGGTCAGGTGAAACATGCTGATCAGACTGTGTTTGTCAGGGTCAGGCAAAACATACTGATCAGACTATGTTTGTCAGGGTCAGGTGAAACATACTGATCAGACTATGTTTGTCAGGGTCAGGCAAAACATACTGATCAGACTATGTTTGTCAGGGTCAGGTGAAACATACTGATCAAAACCACACCTCACTTCCAGTTTACCATGGACACCCTTTTTCATGGCAGTTTTGCTAACGAGGTGGGGATCGACATTGTGATCACCAAACTGGTCAGATAACTGAAGAGCCTCGCATTACAGTAGCCATGAGGACCGAGACCCACCTCGAGGACGCTTCGAGATGTGAGGAGAGGCACTGTAACCCACTATCCATAAAAGTCGTCAATAGTATCTAACACAAGTATGAGTGGCATTAGCAACAACAACAGTTTGCAGCAACAACAGCAACAATAACAACATCAGCAACAACAACAGCAGATACAACAGCAACAATAACAGCAGCAGCAATAACAACAACATCAGATACAACAACAGCAACAACAACAGCAGATACAACAGCAGATACAACAGCAACAATAACAGCAGCAGCAATAACAACAACAGCAGATACAACAACAGCAACAATAACAGCAGCAGCAATAACAACAACAACAGATACAACAACAGCAACAATAACATCAGAAACAACAGAAACAGCAACAGCAGCTACAACAACAGCAGCTACAACAACAGCAGCTACAACCACATCAGCAACAACAACAACAACAGAAGCAACAGCAGCAGCAATAACAGCAACAACTACAGCAGCAACAACAACAGCAGCAACAACAGAAGCAGCAACAACAGAAGCAACAACAACAACAGGAGCAACAACAGAAGCAACAACAACAGCAACAGCAGCAACAACAACAGCAGCAACAACAGAAGCAGCAGCATCAACAGCAGCAACAACAACAGAAGCAACAACAACAACAGCAGCAACAACAACAAAAGCAACAGCAGCAGCAACAACAGCAGCAGCAACAACAGCAGCAGCAATAACAGCAGCAACAACAACAACAGCAACAACAGCAGCAGCAATAACAGCAGCAGCATCAACAGCAGCAACAACAACAGAAGCAACAACAACAGCAGCAACAACAGCAGCAACAAAAACAACAACAGCAGCTACAATAACAGCAACAATAACAACATCAGCAACAACAACAGAAGCAACAGCAGCAGCAACAACAACAGCAGCAACAACAACAGCAGCAACAACAACCTTTATACATCAAATCAAATGCAACTAAAAGAAAGTTGGGCATAGAACTAGCAACCTCATCTGGTAAAACAAATCGCTACAGAAACCGTACTGTGAAAGCATGCATAGATCTTTGGCTTAGCCTTTCCGGGCAATGGGATGTACTCGTGTAGTCTGACTAAAAGAATAGGGATCGAAGAGGGAAGGCACAATCGTACCCGAAAATGCCGTGCTGAAACCAGATGTGTCGAACCGAAAGGCGCAGAAACAACAGCCTCAATGTAAAGTGCGACACGGCGTCGTTTTGTTTGTTTTTTTACGAACACCCATGAAGAAGATGAAGAAATAGTAGGAGAAGAAAAAGAAGGTGAAGAAAAAGAAGGTGAAGAAGTAGTAGGAGAAGAAAAAGAAGACGAAGAAGAAGCAGTATTGGGTATGTGGGCGGCTACCACATCAACTAGTAGCTGTAAGCCACACAAATAAATATCAACAAATAATGCATGTACACACTACGGTAGCAGAGAGGCGACTAAGTTGTGTGGGGAATTGGCATTGGTAACCTCATTCTATAGAAACTAAAGGCCACAAGAAACATAAAATAAGCCCTCTTCAGCCATTGTTGGACGGGGCGCAGCCAGTGCTGGGTTTTTGTTTTCTTCAAGCTAGTTGCCCATGGCAAACGATGATGACAACATAAGAATGTTTTTGTTTTTGTTTTCCCTTGATGATGTAACTTGCGCTGTACTTTGTTGGTTGGGTGGTTGGTTGGCTCAGTAGGTGGGTGGGTGATTGGTTACGTGGTTGGTTGGATGGTTTGTTGGGGGTGGTTGGTTGGGTGATTGGTTGGTTCGGTGGTTGGTTGATTAGTTTGGTAGTTGGCTTCTCATGCCCACAATGAATTTGTAACCTTTTGTGCGCCCTACAAAGAACGGAACTTGTGGCAGATTGCAGTAGCTTTCCTGACATCCTGAGCGTGCTGATGAAGGTGACCGGGGTCCTCCATGCGGTTGTGCTATGATTGGCTTAATCTGCATGGCCCTCACTACAACGGAGACCACGTCGAACCTCACCTTGTTAGCCAGACTGTTGTCCTCGACAACAGCCGTTTCCAGGACGACCAACGAGGAGGTTAGGTGAGGGTCTTAGCCAATATATTTTGCCTGACCAGACGTTAGCCTCATCGTCCCGAAAGGTGAGGATCTTAGCCAGTATATTTTGCTTGACCAGACGTTAGCCTCGTCGTCCCGAAAGGTGTGGATCTTAGCCAGTATATTTTGCCTGACCAGACGTTAGCCTCATCGTCCCGTCAGGTGAAGGTCTTAGCTAGTATATTTCTCCTGACCATGGCTAACATTTTCTGATCAGTGTGTTTTGCCTGACCATACATTAGCCTCATCGTCCCTACGCTGTATTTAGATTAGAGTATCATTGCGGGGTACCTGTTTACGGGAAAGGCTTCGGGAGTAAACCCCGAGGAAAAATCTGCATCCTGTGTTATCTCCAGCTGTCTCGATAAAGTCTTGCCACTGGTCAGAGGTGGTTCAGGACGAGAGAGTGAGGTTGACAAATGGCTCAGTTTCTTTCACACTTTAATCCAAATCACCGGGAATGTCACCCATTTCAGCGGAGACGGCGAAGGGAGAAAGATTGTCAACACGGTTTAACAGAAATAGCGGTCTTCATCACATGTGATGGAAGAACATCAGATTATAGTGAGGAATAAACTACGCTGGTCATCAACTTCTCACTATCTGGTCCCGAGCTGCCTTCAACCAAAGTCAACACGACTGTAGGTAATTCAGGAGGCACTCTGGTCCTATCTCTCTTGAGACCAGGGGTCGTTTGAAACGTGCGGGTTTCAATCGTCCACCGTTTACCTTCATCGCTTTGAGAGGAGAGTGCCTTACCTCTCGACCACAGCGGGCCCCACAACTTGATTAACACACAAGTGGACTAAACACGTAATTATGGGCACCAACAAACCGAGCTCACCGAGAAATCAGAAATGTGTCACTTTTCTGGGCATTTTGCTAATAAAACGGGGGATGTCAATGATAGTTGAAGGGAGATCTTGACTAATTTAGGACACCAGGTCCAAATAATCAGGTCCTAAGCGTGACCAATTTAGGTCAGCTTGATGGGCAAGGAAGGCGCTATAAAACGTATATGCTCGCATTCCAGATAGTGTTGTTCCGGTCACACCTACGCAAAATTGTTGTAGTCACGATTTTATCATTTGTCTCCAGCATATTACACAACATTTCTGTCAGCGAACAACATTGTGTGTTACACTGTATACGTCTGTGACAACTCGGCTTGCCCGCGTCAATTGCCTACCGTTATTCACTTCCTTGCTTGCTGGTGCACGCAGCATAGACTATGCTTATCTAGCTGTTGCTAGCTTCTGCGATTGGTATGCCATTTCTTCTAGGCTAGTATACGAGAAGGTGAATTGTGTGAAGCTACGTTGTTTATCAGTGGTGCTATTGATGGAAGTTATTCTGGATAAATGCCCTGATTTTTTGGGGAAAACTCATGATGTTTTGGGTAAAACTCATTCTGATGTTTTGGGTAAAACTCATTCTGATGTTTTGGGTAAAATTCATTATGTTTTTGGTAAAACTCATTTTAATGTCTTTGGTAAAACTCATTCTGATGTTTTGGTGAAACTCGGATGTATTGTTATGCTTAAATATCTTCCTTGTTATTTGTTTTAGTTCCTGACGCAGTGGCGCTACGAAAGTGTTTTGTAACAAATTATGTCGAGTGCTCTGTGTAGTTAATTGTCCATCCCAAGCTTTGATGGCGACAACATCAGACGGTTTTTTTTGTTTTTGTCTTAATGATGCAACTTTCTTTGTGTTTGGATTAAAGTAAGGAAGAATAAATGAGCTGATCGTTAACCTCACTTCTTCGTCCCGAGCTACTTGAACCAAAGGCAAGACTGTCAGTCGAGACGACTGGAGGTAACTCAGCATGCAGGCACTCGCGCGATTGTACCGAAGGACACACAACCCGGGCCTGCCAAAAGAAAGACGGAGTGACTCCAGCCCGAGTGGGTGAGTTGGCGGTTGTGAAACGGACTTTTCACCTCTAGACTACCCTGCCACCTCCGTGTACAACTAGGGTAACGTCCATAATCGACATGCGGCAGTTCTTGGCAATGTTTCCCACGATGTAAATGTAGATGTTGTTTTTCCTCTTCCATCAACTGATGCTGTGCGTCTAGTCCGGGGAGGTTCATGGTCAACTGATGCTGTGCGTCTAGTCCGGGGAGGTTCATGGTCAACTGATGCTGTGCTTCTAGTCCGGTGAGGTTCATGATCAACTGATGCTGTGCTTCTAGTCCGGTGAGGTTCATGATCAACTGATGCTGTGCTTCTAGTCCGGTGAGGTTCATGATCAACTGATGCTGTGCTTCTAGTCCGGTGAGGTTCATGATCAACTGATGCTGTGCTTCTAGTCCGGTGAGGTTCATGATCAACTGAGGCTGTGCTTCTAGTCCGGTGAGGTTCATGATCAACTGATGCTGTGCTTCTAGTCCGGTGAGGTTCATGATCAACTGATGCTGTGCTTCTAGTCCGGTAAGGTTCACGGTCGACTGATGCTGTGCTTTTAGTCCGGTAAGGTTCACGGTCGACTGATGCTGTGCTTTTAGTCCGGTAAGGTTCACGGTCGACTGATGCTGTGCTTTTAGTCCGGTAAGGTTCACGGTCGACTGATGCTGTGCTTTTAGTCCGGTAAGGTTCACGGTCGACTGATGCTGTGCTTTTAGTCCGGTAAGGTTCACGGTCGACTGATGCTGTGCTTTTAGTCCGGTAAGGTTCACGGTCGACTGATGCTGTGCTTTTAGTCCGGTAAGGTTCACGGTCGACTGATGCTGTGCTTTTAGTCCGGTAAGGTTCACGGTCGACTGATGCTGTGCTTTTAGTCCGGTAAGGTTCACGGTCGACTGATGCTGTGCTTTTAGTCCGGTAAGGTTCACGGTCGACTGATGCTGTGCTTTTAGTCCGGTAAGGTTCACGGTCGACTGATGCTGTGCTTTTAGTCCGGTAAGGTTCACGGTCGACTGATGCTGTGCTTTTAGTCCGGTAAGGTTCACGGTCGACTGATGCTGTGCTTTTAGTCCGGTAAGGTTCACGGTCGACTGATGCTGTGCTTTTAGTCCTGTGAGGTTCATGATCAACTGATGCTGTGCTTCTAGTCAGGTGAGGTTCACGATCAACTGATGCTGTGCTTCTAGTCCGGTGAGGTTCACGATCAACTGATGCTGTGCTTCTATTCCGGTGAGGTTCGCGATCAACTGATGTGTGTCCTTCTTTAAACATCAGTGTCCAGTTCTTCACTGTTGTCTTCGACACACTTTTGTCACCATACACTGCCTGCATTCTGCGATGAATGTCAACTGGTCGACATCCTTCAGCTGTTAGAAACCGAATCACCGTTCGCTGATCAACTCTGGACGGATTCCGTATCACACCCGCCATGTTTTCAACGGTCTGCTGAGGAAACTATGAGTCGGAGGATAATGAAATTTTGTAAACTTAACGGTTATTATGTTCTGTTTACACCAAAAGTGACGTTATTGTGCGCATAGAACGTATGTTCATTTGTTGCAGTTTGATCCGTTTTCATTTGAACACGTCTCGCAGAATGGCCGTTTTTCTTGTAATGTAGATGCAGATGTATTATGATAATAATTGAACAACAGAAGCACCACCAACATCGCCTAGTGTCACACTAAATCATTGAGAATGTTGTTGTGCAGATTACTATCAAGCCAATGCGAACAGAAAGTTCTTTTGCGTGACTGGCAAACATGTTCTCTATCCGGTACTTGTATTCCCACTTCTCTGTACTGTTTGGACGTACGTCTATTCTTAGTTGTCCGCACAAGAAGTTACTCGTTGACCGTTTTGATCGCGTCTTTCCTGGCGAATTTGGGTCAGTTTTTCCAAGTTGGCAGCACTTAAGTGGGTCATTTATTCTGTCCTTAAGGGCCGAAGATGTAGTACATTGAATGAGCTGACAGCAGCCAGCCCACTCGTGGAAAACTACTTGCACCAGAATCAGCTCAGCAGAGTTGACCAAGATCATATTCTACCTCCAAGTGGTGGTCATGGAAACAAGTCACTACAAATGTAGTCTGACTAGAACGCAGCGGGAAGGCAAACCTTGCACCAAAGAACCCCAGCTGTAATCGAATGTGTCGGGCCTGAAAGAACCAGATATCGCAAGCTCGCTGTAAACGATGACACATCGTCCATTTCAAGACGAATACCTTAGTAGAAGAAGATTGTCCTTGAATCACATCTTCCCAAAAGGGGATCCATATCTTTGGTGCACGACCCAGCGAGTGGACGCTTGTGTAAACCCACCAGAGCATACGTCAGTGATCTGGGTCATCTATTGTTGGACATGTGTACTACGTGTACGACCCATTTCCCTAAAACTACAACATCTATGACGTAGTTGAATGAGCTTCCATACCAGATTTGGGTGATGTGAATTTTGAATCTCCTCTGTTTCCCCCCTGCTTATAGAAGTATAGGTAGTCCATTAGCAGACATTGCTGTCATCGATGATGTGTTAGTCCATTGTACTAGACTTCGGCTGTTTTTAGATGGGTGGCCAATTCCTATCCTCGTTGATTTTCATTCCAGGAACCTTCCACTGATGGCTTACAACGCTGTTACATCTGGCTACATAGCAAGGTGGCGGCCGGTGGATAGATGACATTAGAATTAGTGCAACCATACAGACTCACATTGACCAACGCAACGCACTTGGCACAGGACAGACGACTTAAGCTCCCCACTACGCTTATCGACATAAGTAGAAAGGAATGTAACGAACAGGAAGCTGGGCACACATTTCTATTTTGGTCATCTGGAGCATGTCAATAATGGGGCTCAAACCAGTACCGTTGCCGTGAGGAGTGAGGGCTCTGCCAGTATGCTGCCAATTATATACCTTAACAAGTATCTTAGTTTAACGTCTTCATACAGGTTTAGAAGACTCTGAGAGTCTGTTAACAACCAGTTTCTGGGAGAATAGAGTAAAACACTAGACCAAAGTTGACCCGCTGCCTGTTAGGCGCCATCTTAACAAATAACTTAGCTTAATGTCTTTTACAGGTTTAGAAGACTCTGAGAGTCTGTTAACAACCAGTTTCTTGGAGGGTGGTTAACGAATGTGCAAGTCCTATCTGAATAGACTCAAACACTAGACCAAAGTTGACCCGCTGCCTGTTAGGCGCCATCTATGCTGCTCTTAATATATTGTGTTTATCATTGTCATTATCAGCTCCAACGGACGCAATACACACGGTCGCAGTCTCCACACCAGGATGTCTGGAGTGTTCTTCCACAAGGGCATCTCTCGACTTCGCTCTGAGGAGCTCCTGCTTCAGGCAGGAGAGGATGGCAGCTTTCTAGTGCGAGACAGCGAGTCTGTAGTGGGAGCCTATGTCCTTTGCTTACTGTAAGTACATCATTAACTTGGTCAATGTCAGTACAGCAAACAAACAGTAGAATTGTTGTTTTTTTTCAGGTATGTTAGCTCCACGAGAGAAGTACTGTGACAGCATGATCTTTTCTAAATCGGTTTAAAGATTTACTATATTAATTATAACTTTTCAGTTCTCTGTGGAGCAAAGATCTTCAGCAAGTGCATGTTAAGTCCTGTCCTTTGCCATTCATTCCAGTTCTGCCCATGTCTTCCCAGGGCTTCATATTCCTTGTGGCGTTCCCTGCATTGTGTCCTGTGCCCTCTTGGCTGAGGACTTGGTTTTGTCTTGGATGGTAGAGTAGAATTTTTCGTCTTAGTTGACTTGTCAATTATTTGTAGTAGTTTTTCTTGTTTAGAATGTCTATAGGATAGTGTAGCTGGCTCCATGCCCAACTCTCCTCTTTGACCTCTTATGACAGACCTAGTAGGTTACAGTGTTGATATTTGTTGATTCGCTTTTCGGACTCACCGACACTCAGGGGCGGATTTACTGTATGCTGATGAGAGGCAAATGAACAAGTTTGTAAGGTAAAGATGGGGTCATTTGGGGGGCAAACCACTACATTTGTAAGGTAAAGATGGCGTTATTTTGGGGGGCAAACCACTACATTTAACTTAACTTAACGTCTTTATACTGGTTTAGAAGACCCTGCAGAGTCTGTATACAACCAGTTACATTTACATCACCTTGCTCTAAAAGCTATGCGCATCCAGTTTATTCTTAAATGCATTAACTGTCCCTGCCTCCACTACCTCCCCTGGCAATGCATTCCAAGCAGACACCACTCTCTGACTAAAAAAATATTTCCTAATATCTAACCTGGACCTCTCTTTAGTCAGCTTGTAGCTATGCCCTCGTGTTATTGTAGGTGGCTGAATTTTAAAAAAACTTGTTATAGTCTAATTTATCGATTCCTCTGATCATCTTATAAACCTGTATTAAGTCACCACGAATTCTTCTCTCTTCGAGACACTGTAGGCCGGTTTTTCTGAGTCGTTCCTCATAACTGTAATTCTGGAATCCCACTATCATCTTTGTCGCTCTTTTTTGTATTCTTTCTAGCATGTTTATGTCCCCTCTATGATAAGGACTCCACACCTGTACACAGTACTCCAATCTAGGTCTAACTAAAGCTTTATACAGTTTGACGATCACTTCCTTACTCCTATGTTTAATATTTCTTTTTATCATACCTAACATTGCATTTGCCTTTTTCACTGCTACCTTAACTTGCTCACTCACCTTACCTGTATGATCTATTATAACCCCTAGGTCCCTTTCCTTATCTATCTTTCTAATATTGTTTTCTCCCATTCTGTAATTATGTTCTATATTGGATCTACCCATGTGGATGACTGTACATTTATCTACATTAAACTCCATTTGCCAGCTTACAGACCATTCTCGAATTTTATCTAAATCCGACATCAATATATCCACTTCCGCTTTAGATGAGACACTACTGCATAGTTTTGTGTCATCAGCAAATTTTGCAATCATGGATCTCATATCAATGTCCAAATCATTTATATATATCAAGAACAAAATTGGTCCCAAAACCGAGCCCTGTGGCACACCACTTTTCACTTCACTCCACTCAGAGTACTCCTTATTTATGCCCACCCTCTGCCTTCTTCCCGTTAACCAATTTTCAATCCATTTGGCAACTTCCCCACCTATTCCATGTGATTTTAACTTTCGAAATAATCTTTGATGAGGTACTCTATCAAAGGCCTTTGCAAAGTCTAGATAAATAACATCCACTGGCTCCCCTTTATCTATGATTTTAGTAACCTCCTCCATGAATTCTAATAGATTTGTTAAGCATGATCTCCCTCTAGTAAACCCATGCTGACTATTTCTAATTAGATTACATTTTTCTAAATGCATTACAATGTTTTCTTTGATTATTGACTCTAACAATTTACAGACTATGCTCGTTAAACTCACCGGTCTATAATTTTCCGGATCTGATTTTTTGCCTTTTTTGAATAAGGGGATCACTCCTGCATCTTTCCAATCCCGTGGAACAATCCCTTTTGTAAGGGATTGAGAACATAATATAGCCAATGGTTTTGCTAGTTGGTCTCTAATTTCAAACATCAAATTTGGATGAATACCATCTTGACCTGGACATTTATTCACTTTCAACCCCTCCAATTTTTTAAAAACCATTTCCTCTGTAATACAGATTGATCTTAATGCCGCTGTATCCATGTCTCTTTGAAAAATATCTATAGGCTCTGGGATCTCGGATCTGCTCTGGTATCTCAGGTAAAGATGGGGTTATTTTGGGGGGTAAACTTTGTAGTGAAGAGGGACAAACCACTACATTTGTAAGGTAAAGATGGGGTTATTTTGGGGGGCAAACTGTTTGGTGCTGAGAGAAGTAAGTCTGAGGCAAGTGATCATTACATGGGATTCATACAGCCAGGTGTTTTTAATTTGTCTGCTCCATACCTTTGACCATTAACCGGACTCCACACCTGTACACTTTTAGAGGAGTGACGAGCTTTGATTGGTTGACTATTCTGCACCAAATTTAATACTATGTGCATCCCTAATATTGATATACTTAACTTAACTTAACGTCTTTATACTGGTTTAGAAGACCCTGCAGAGTCTGTATACAACCAGTTACATTTACATCACCTTGCTCTAAAAGCTATGCGCATCCAGTTTATTCTTAAATGCATTAACTGTCCCTGCCTCCACTACTTCCCCTGGCAATGCATTCCAAGCATTCACCACTCTCTGACTAAAAATATATTTCCTAATATCTAACCTGGACCTCTCTTTAGTCAGCTTGTAGCTATGCCCTCTTGTTCTTGTGGGTGGCTGTATTTTTAAAAACTTGTTATAGTCTAATTTATCCATTCTGTTCCTATTGTCCTCAGATACCAGAACAGAGTTCACCAATATAGGATACTGCCAGACAAGGATGGACGAATTTCTGTCCAGGTGATCAAATGTTGTAAACTTTAGGCTCATTCTCTTATATTCTATTAAGAGTCAACGCCACTGGACCGTTGAGGAAGCATTTTCTTATAAATTTCCTTGCAGGAAGCCCTTTCACTCAAAAAAGAGGGACAAAAGCACACAGTTCTTTGATTGTACAATCTGTGAGCACGGACGCGATTTTTGTATCTGAACTGCACATGTGCATGCGAGACCTAACATCTGCCAGCTGCATTGATCTCAAAGCTGGATGTAGAAACTACATTTTTCAGCTATCCCATATCAGGTTGTGACCTACTTACTGACTTAACTTTGTTTGATTAAAGCAAATTACAAACATACAACTTCCGTGTATGATTAAAACAAATGACAAAATACAACTATCATGTATGATTAACACGACTTACTTGTATCTGCTTCAACAAAGACTGAGATGGATTGGTCACGTTCGTCGCAGGGAAAACGGTCGCATCCCCAAAGGTATTCTCTATCGACAGCTGGCGTTTGATATAAGAACAGCTGAGGTTCAAAGACACATGTAAGCGGGACATGAAGGCTCTAGATGCGGATCTGACTTCTTGGCAAGACATAACTGCAGACCGATCCAAATCAAGATGTAACCTGAAGAGCCAGTTCAGGCGGGCGAAAATAAGCTCATCCAACACAGGGAAGTGACAAGACAACATTTCAAGGAAAATCTAAAACTCAGTAGAGAGTTGCTACTCCAAGGTCCTATCAACCTATAGTCAGACTTGACTGAAAGGGCCTTCTACTCCAAGGTCCCATCAACCTATAGTCAGATATGACTGAAAGGGCCTTCTACTCCAAGGTCCCATCAACCTATAGTCAGACATGACTGAAAGGGCCTTCTACTCCAAGGTCCCATCAACCTATGGTCAGATATGACTGAAAGGGCCTTCTACTCCAAGGTCCCATCAACCTGTAGTCAGATATGACTGAAAGGGCCTTCTACTCCAAGGTCCCATCAACCTATAGTCAGACATGACTGAAAGGGCCTTCTACTCCAAGGTCCCATCAACATATAGTCAGATATGACTGAAAGGGCCTTCTACTCCAAGGTCCCATCAACCTATAGTCAGACATGACTGAAAGGGCCTTCTACTCCAAGGTCCCATCAACCTATAGTCAGACATGACTGAAAGGGCCTTCTACTCCAAGATCCCATCAACCTATAGTCAGACATGACTGAAAGGGCCTTCTACTCCAAGATCCCATCAACCTATAGTCAGACATGACTGAAGGGGGGCTACTTAATGTACCTGCTCCATTTGGCTTTAGAAGCTCTTGTCATTTGTAGACAGACCTACATGTTTTTAATGTCAGCGTTTAGAAGCTCTTGTCATTTGTAGATGGACATAAATATTTAAATGTCAGCGTTTAGAAGCTCGTCATTTGTAGACGGACCTAAATATTTAAATATCAGCGTTTAGAAGCTCTTGTCATTTGTAGGCATACCTAAATGTTTAAATGAATGTCAGCGTGTAGAAGCTCTTGTCATTTGTAGGAAGACCTAACTGTTTAAAGGTCAGCGTTTAGAAGCTCTTGTCATTCAGCCATAAATATTTAAATGTCAGCATTTATAAGCTCTTGTCATTTGTAGACAGACATACATGTTTAAATGTCAGTGTTTATGTTTAACCCTTCTAGTCTGAGGGAGACATGCAACCTCCAACATACAGCGATCTACCCAGCCTCATTACCTCATACATCCACAAGGGAGAGAAGAATGGGTTAGTGAGTGCACTGAAGAAGCCCATCTCTCCGGAGGGTGCAGAGCTTCCAGAAGCAGATTCAGGTAAGTGACAGATGCAGTATAACGTTTGTATCTCAAAGTGTGGACAGTATCAATACAAGTAACGGGATGATGGCCGGCCAGGCTCATCATTAACATCAGACAATCATTGTCCTTGACTTCCTTAATGCTTATATTTTAGGGAATGACATGAAAACTAAGATATTGTGGGAGAAAAGAGTCATTTACCAAAGAAAGCTTTGATAATATAGATGAACAGAACATTTAATGATGTAAGATGATGATAGAGCAACAAGATGGTTAGAATATTGTGACCACTTGACTTTGAAGATGATAGAGAGACAAGATGGTTAGAATATTGTGACCACTTGACTTTGAAGATGATAGAGAGACAAGATGGTTAGAATATTGTGACCACTTGACTTTGAAGATGATAGAGAGACAAGATGGTTAGAATATTGTGACCACTTGACTTAGAAGATGATAGAGCGACAAGATGGTTAGAATATTGTGACCACTTGACTTTGAAGATAGAGAGACAAGATGGTTAGAATATTGTGACCACTTGACTTAGAAGATGATAGAGAGATGGTTAGAATATTGTGACCACTTGACTTTGAAGATGATAGAGAGACAAGATGGTTAGAATATTGTGACCACTTGACTTTGAAGATGATAGAAAGATGGTTAGAATATTGTGACCACTTGACTTAGAAGATGATAGAGAGACAATATGGTTAGAATATTGTGACCACTTGACTTAGAAGACAACAGAGAGACAAGATGGTTAGAATATTGTGACCACTTGACTTAGAAGATGATAGAGAGACAAGATGGTTAGAATATTGTGACCACTTGACTTTGAAGATGATAGAGAGACAATATGGTTAGAATATTGTGACCACTTAACTTAACTTAACTTAACTTAACGTCTTTATACTGGTTTAGAAGACCCTGCAGAGTCTGTATACAACCAGTTACATTTACATCACCTTGCTCTAAAAGCTATGCTCATCCAGTTTATTCTTAAATGCATTAACCGTCTCTGCCTCCACTACCTCCCCTGGCAATGCATTCCAAGCAGACACCACTCTCTGACTAAAAAAATATTTCCTAATATCTAACCTGGACCTTAACTTAACATAACTTAACATCTTTATACTGGTTTAGAAGACCCTGCAGAGTCTGTATACAACCAGTTACATTTACATCACCTTGCTCTAAAATCTATGCGCATCCAGTTTATTCTTAAATGCATTAACTGTCCCTGCCTCCACTACCTCCCCTGGCAATGCATTCCAAGCAGACACCACTCTCTGACTAAAAAAATATTTCCTAATATCTAATCTGGATCTCTCTTTAGTCAGCTTGTGGCTATGCCCTCTTGTTCTTGTAGGTGGCTGTATTTTAAAAAACTTGTTATAGTCTAATTTATCGATTCCTCTGATCATCTTATAAACCTGTATTAAGTCACCACGAATTCTTCTCTCTTCGAGACACTGTAGGCCGATTTTTCTGAGTCGTTCCTCATAACTGTAATTCTGGAATCCCACTATCATCTTTGTCGCTCTTTTCTGTATTCTTTCTAGCATGTTTATATCCCCTCTATGATAAGGACTCCACACCTGTACACAGTACTCCAATCTAGGTCTAACTAAAGCTTTATACCGTTTGACGATCACTTCCTTACTCCTATGTTTAATATTTCTTTTTATCATACCTAACATTGCATTTGCCTTTTTCACTGCTACCTTAACTTGCTCACTCACCTTTCCTGTATGATCTATTATAACCCCTAGGTCCCTTTCCTTATCTGGCCTTTGAAGATGATAGAGAGACAAGATGGTTAGAATATTGTGACCACTTGACTTAGAAGATGATAGAGAGACAAGATGGTTAGAATATTGTGACCACTTGACTTTGAAGATGATAGAAAGATGGTTAGAATGTTGTGACCACTTGACTTTGAAGATGATAGAGAGACAAGATGGTTAGAATATTGTGACCACTTGACTTTGAAGATGATAGAGAGACAAGATGGTTAGAATATTGTGACCACTTGACTTTGAAGATGATAGAGAGACCAGATGGTTAAAATATTGTGACCACTTGACTTTGAAGATGATAGAGAGACCAGATGATTAGAATATTGTGACCACTTGCCTTTGAAGATGATAGAGAGACAATATGGTTAGAATATTGTGACCACTTGACTTTGAAGATGATAGAGAGACAAGATGGTTAGAATATTGTGACCACTTGACTTTGAAGATGATAGAGAGACAAGATGGTTAGAATATTGTGACCATTTGACTTTGAAGATGATAGAGAGACAAGATGGTTAGAATATTGTGACCACTTGACTTTGAAGATGATAGAAAGATGGTTAGAATATTGTGACCACTTGACTTTGAAGATGATAGAAAGATGGTTAGAATATTGTGACCACTTGACTTTGAAGATGATAGAAAGATGGTTAGAATATTGTGACCACTTGACTTTGAAGATGAAATAGAGACAAGATGGTTAAAATATTGTGACCACTTGACTTTGAAGATGAAATAGAGACAAGATGGTTAGAATATTGTGACCACTTGACTTTGAAGATGAAATAGAGAGACAAGATGGTTAGAATATTGTGACCACTTGACTTTGAAGATGATAGAAAGATGGTTAGAATATTGTGACCACTTGACTTTGAAGATGATAGAAAGATGGTTAGAATATTGTGACCACTTGACTTTGAAGATGATAGAAAGATGGTTAGAATATTGTGACCACTTGACTTTGAAGATGATAGAAAGATGGTTAGAATATTGTGACCACTTGACTTTGAAGATGAAATAGAGACAAGATGGTTAGAATATTGTGACCACTTGACTTTGAAGATGATAGAAAGATGGTTAGAATATTGTGACCACTTGACTTTGAAGATGATAGAAAGATGGTTAGAATATTGTGACCACTTGACTTTGAAGATGATAGAGAGACAAGATGGTTAGAATATTGTGACCACTTGACTTTGAAGATGATAGAGAGACAAGATGGTTAGAATATTGTGACCACTTGACTTTGAAGATGATAGAAAGATGGTTAGAATATTGTGACCACTTGACTTTGAAGATGATAGAAAGATGGTTAGAATATTGTGACCACTTGACTTTGAAGATGAAATAGAGACAAGATGGTTAGAATATTGTGACCACTTGACTTTGAAGATGAAATAGAGACAAGATGGTTAGAATATTGTGACCACTTGACTTTGAAGATGAAATAGAGACAAGATGGTTAGAATATTGTGACCACTTGACTTTGAAGATGATAGAAAGATGGTTAGAATATTGTGACCACTTGACTTTGAAGATGATAGAGAGACACGATGGTTAGAATATTGTGACCACTTGACTTTGAAGATGATAGAAAGATGGTTAGAATATTGTGACCACTTGACTTTGCATCTTGGTGAAGCAATTAATATTGATTTCTTGGCTGTGTGATTTGGTTGGATGAATGGTTAGCTAGATCATTTCATTGGTTAGCCAATTTATTTGAATAAGTATTGGCCTCTTTCAGTCATGACTGACTACACAACGATGCAACCTTTATGTGGTACTTTCTGCTGAGTTTTTGCTTTCCTTGCGACATTGTCCTTTCACTATTCCATCTTGGAAGACTTTTCTTTGACCCATCAAGAGCTGGCCCTTCAGGGTACATCTCTACTTGGATCGGTCTGCAGCTTCATCTTCCCAGAATGTCAGGTTCATATCCAGTGCCTTCATGTCACGCTCATATCCAGTGCCTTCATGTCATGCTCATATCCAGTGCCTTCATGTCATGCTCATATCCAGTGCCTTCATGTCACGCTCATATCCGGTGCCTTCATGTCACGCTCATATCCAGTGCCTTCATGTCACGCTCATATCCGGTGCCTTCATGTCACGCTCATATCCGGTGCCTTCATGTCACGCTCATATCCAGTGCCTTCATGTCACACTCATATCCAGTGCCTTCATGTCACGCTCATATCCAGTGCCTTCATGTCACGCTCATATCCAGTGCCTTCATGTCACGCTCATATCCAGTGCCTTCATGTCACGCTTACACACATTTGTTAACCTCAGTTGTGGTCGACCAACTGTTCTCTTGTCATCAGCCAATTGTACATAAAGGATGTCTTTGTGAATGTGACCATCTTTCATGTGACGAACATCATAGTCTTCGCTGCCTCAGGAGATTGTACATGTTTGAGAGACGTGCGAGAGTGCACCTCTGCATTTGTCACACTGTCCCTCCATGTCATTCCAAGAATGGATCGCAGGTGTCGTAGATGTAAAGCCTGTGCTCTTGTTTGGCATAGGTAGTTTAAGTCTTGCTACAATACAGATGTGTGCTGGCGACACGTGTATTGTTCACAATGGTCTTAGTTTTAATTGTCAGTTTCTGGTTTACCGAAAGATTGATCAGTTGATTTAATTTATTGATTCATTTAATTGGATGATTAATTCTTTTGATTGTTTTGTTAATTTAAATTCTTTCTTCTTGATTTAAGTTGCTGGATGATTTGATCAGTTAGCTGGTTTATTTAATTAGATCATTTTATTGGTACAGAGATAGAATTATTTTGGCTGGTTGATTTGATATTA
Source organism: Ariolimax columbianus (assembly GCA_036924085.1). Lineage (NCBI taxonomy): Eukaryota > Metazoa > Mollusca > Gastropoda > Stylommatophora > Arionidae > Ariolimax > Ariolimax columbianus. The sequence goes on from JAVGWX010000021.1 coordinate 4,650,970, forward strand.
TTGGTTGGCTGATTGGATTGAATGGCTAGTTGGTTTGCTCTTTTCACTGTTTGGCTGGTTGATTTGATATTATTGGTTGGCTGATTGGATTGAATGGCTATTTGGTTTGCTCTTTTCACTGTTTGGCTGGTTGATTTGATATTATTGGTTGGCTGATTGGATTGAATGGCTATTTGGTTTGCTCTTTTCACTGTTTGGCTGGTTGATTTGATATTATTGGTTGGCTGATTGGATTGAATGGCTATTTGGTTTGCTCTTTTCACTATTTGGCTGGTTGATTTGGCTTGGTGGTTGTTTAATTTGATTGGTTGTAACATTCTATTGTTTCTGTGATTTGGTTGACTAGTTGTTCAATTTTAATGTATGTTTCAGGTGATAAATTATTTCATTAAAGTATAAACATGTCTTTTATACCTCTGTCACTCTTCCATTCATCAAACATTCCATTAACTTCTTATCTTATTTGCAGAGGATGATGACTTTGATGATGCCAAGCAGACAGCAGACCAAAATGAACAGAGTGGAGCTTCAAAAACGTTCAAGTTCGGACTGATGACCAACTTTGCTCGTCTTGATTTCTCAAGGTGCCTGCTTGTTTTAGCTTAACTCAACATCTGTATACTTTTTTAGAAGACTCTGCAGAGTCTATATACAATCAGTTTCATTTACATTTCCTTGATCTAAAAGATTTGCGCATCCAATTTATTCTTAAATGCATTAATTGTCCCTGCCTCCACTATTTCCTGTGGCAATGCATTCCAAGCATTCACCACTCTCTGCCTAAAAAAATATTTCATAATATCTAATCTAGACCTTTCTTTAGTTAATTTGAAGCTATGGCCTCTTGTTCTTGTAAGTGTTTGTGTTTTGAAAAACTTGTTATAGTCTAATTTATCCATTCTTTTGATTATCTTATAAACTTGTATTAATTTACCCAGAATTCTTCTCTCTTCTAGTCACTGTAGGCAAGTTTTTCTGAGTCTTTCTTCATAATTGTAATTCTGGAATCCCACTATCAGTTTTGTCGCTCTTAATTATCAGCTAACTCAGTAAGACCATGGTAACATATGACTTTGACAGACACTCCTATTCTACATGTGACTTAACTTAGGCACTCCTCTTCTACTCAGGAATTTTGAGGTCTTCTTTTCTTGTGGCTCTTACCTTCAACAGGGAGAAGAGGAGACCAACGTCTGGTCAGGTAAATATACTGATCAGACGTGTTAGTCAGGGTCAGGCAAAACATACTGATCAGACGTGTTAGTCAGGGTCAGGCAAAACATACTGATCAGACGTGTTAGTCAGGGTCAGGCAAAACATACTGATCAGACGTGTTAGTCAGGGTCAGGCAAAACATACTGATCAGACGTGTTAGTCAGGGTCAGGCAAAACATACTGATCAGACGTGTTAGTCAGGGTCAGGCAAAACATACTGATCAGACGTGTTAGTCAGGGTCAGACAAAACATACTGATCAGACGTGTTAGTCAGGGTCAGGCAAAACATACTGATCAGACGTGTTAGTCAGGGTCAGGCAAAACATAACTGGCTAATACCCCCATCAAGATTCACACCAAAATTATAATATTCAACGCCAGTGTCAAGTCGGTGCTGCTGTATGGAGTGGAGACATGGAGAACGACCAAGGTCATACAACAAAGACTCCAGTCCTCCGTTAACAGATGCCTATGAAGGATAATGGGAATAAAGTGGCAGGACATGATGAGGAATGAAGACTTGTGGGAAAGGAGCCAACAACAGCCACTGGAACAACAAATTAAGTGAAGAAAATGGGGCTGGATAGGACATACCATGTGGAAGGCACAGTCCAACATAGCCAGACAGGCTCTTACATGGAATCCTCAAGGGAAGAGAGAGAGATGTAGATCCAAATTTTTGTGGAGAAGAGTATGTGAGAAGGAGCTAAGCTAAAATTAAATGATTACATCTGGAGAGAGGTAGCCTAGGACCATGCATGTTGGTGGGATGTTGTCAATGACTTATGCACCGAGAGGAGCGATTGATTGATTGATTGATTGATTGAATGCAGAAAATGAAAAAGTAAATATAGAAAAACCAACCAATCAAAAACAAATGGTGTTAGAAAAATGATCTACATCAAGGTCCGTCCTCTCCTTCTCCATCCTGAAGACGATGTTTTGTTTCGTTGTGTCTGAATAGCATAGTAGTAGAGCACTCGTTTTTCACAAAAAAATGTACAGGATTCAACCCTAACAACTGTAGCACTCCAGTTAAACCATCTGTGAATGGGCACCTGGCATGTGCCAAGAGAAGTAAAAGGCAGTGAGGAAAGGTACTGGCCACCCTACGTCACACAAGCTGTATATTAATAACTTTTTTCCCTGACGGTAGTGCAACTAGTATCAGACAATCCTTTACCTACCTTGTCATAGTTTATAGTGAAGCTGAAATTTCTACATCTTTTGGCCCAACACATCTGACCAGCACTGGGATCAAGATGCTGAGCAGTGCATGAGCTGCAGTGGTCAGCGACCCATAGCTGACTGCTAGCGTCAGGGCCAGCGACCCAGAGCTGCCAAGACCCAAATACACCTCCATGCGGTGATCCTGGATAACAGGCTGCAACAGAGCAAACTGGCTAAGGAGAAGGGATTGAAGAGGGAAGGCTAACCCGGTACTAAAAAATTTATGTTGAAGTCGGATGTGTCGAACTGAATGCTGCAAATATCACAGTCAAGTGTAAACTACGACACAACGCACTCCGTTCTCTGGACTACATTCTGCTACTTAAGTCCTTTCAGGGTTTGGTAGTGGGAGATTGAGAACGAAAGAAGAATACGAACGAAGAAAAAAGAAAAACCTCAACACTGTTTTTTTGGGACCAGGTTTGCTTCCGTCTTTGATCCCTATTCTCTTAGCCAGGCTGCATAGATGCAGCCTGTTTCTATGACTGTCACTTTGAGGTGAAATGGTGTCTTGATCAGCTATGGTTCACAGACTCCAATGCAAGCAGCCAGCTATGAGTTCCTGACTTTCTGTGTTCGACACCAAAAAGAAAATTTGTTTGGTCCAAAACCAAAATGGCCAACTTAAATTTGATTATTCCGATTTTGTTGTGAAAGTTGAGGAGAGAAAGATTGATTTTCATATAAAAATGTGAACCCAAGCAGAGTCTCAATGCTATGTTTACTTCCAGTTGTGACGGAGAGTTTGTCGATGCCATGAAGACTTACGTCGATGAGGGTCTTGATAAGGATGCTCAGCATTTTGGTGCTGAGGGCGGCAGATATCCGATGCCTGAGTTCCAGAAATTACTGGCTGTGGCTGGGAAAGGTCTTCAGAGGTAATTGTAGCCAAGTTACTCAGGAGATTGTCTGTGTTAGTTTCTAAGCTATCTGGGCTTACTTAGTCAACGCTCTTCTGACTAGAGGTGGAGATGTGTACCACAGAGATCACCAGATCCTTCTCTCTGCCATCTCTCACCTGGCCTAGTCCCAGCCCTACTTAGTAACCTTACTTAGTCACCCGACTTAGTCACTTAACTTAGTCATCCTACTTAGCCATTTTATTCAGTCACCCTACTTAGGCACCTTACTTAGTCACCCTACTTAGTCATCCTGCTTAGCCACCTTGCTTAGTCACCTTACTTAGTCACCTTGTTTAGTCACCCTACTTAGTCACTTTACTTAGTCAACTTTCTTCTACCTAGAAATGGAGATATTTACCACAGAGATCACCAGACTGTTCTCTCTCTCACCTGGCCTAGCTCCAGTCCAGCGCTCTCTCTCTCTCTCTCTCAGGGACTTGCGTAAGTTGTCTTCCTAGAGTACTTTGGTGTCTTGATACCTGGCTCTTGGCCTCCCATGATTGTCGTGTTATCTCTCATTCTACAGTCATACGTAAACCACTACAGTTGAGATTGCTCCACTTGGCCATGCCGGGATTGTCTTTCAAGACCTTGACTTATTGTCTGGTTACAGATCTTGTCACCTCTTTGTCATGTAGACCAACTTTCTTAACCCATTACACACTAGCCTGCCCGGTTTGTTTCATTTGTAAACCATAACTGCTAGTATGTTCAATGCAATTTTCACTTTTACTCTGCATTAGATTAGCATTTCAATCTCATAGGAAACAAATAGTATATAAGTAACTCAAAGAAAGATCTCCCTGCTCTAATGAATCTGTATTCCCTTTCCTAAGATTTAGAATGTAAAGGGTTAATTAACTCATTTCCCTTTTCCAAGATTTAGAATGTAAAGGGTTAAGTAACTCATTTCCCTTTTCCAAGATTTAGAATGTAAAGTGTTAAGTAACTCATTTCCCTTTTCCAAGATTTAGCATGTAAAGGGTTAATTAACTCATTTCCATTTTCCAAGATTTAGAATGTAAAGGGTTAATTAACTCATTTCCCTTTTCCAAGATTTAGAATGTAAAGGGTTAATTAACTCATTTCCCTTTTCCAAGATTTAGAATGTAAAGGGTTAAGTAACTCATTTTAATTTTCCAAGATTTAGAATGTAAAGGGTTAAGTAACTCATTTCCCTTTTCCAAGATTTAGAATGTAAAGGGTTAATTAACTCATTTCTCTTTTCCAAGATTTAAAATGTAAAGGGTTAAGTAACTCATTTCCCTTTTCCAAGATTTAGAATGTAAAGGGTTAAGTAACTCATTTCCCTTTTCCAAGATTTAGAATGTAAAGGGTTAAGTAACTCATTTCCCTTTTCCAAGATTTACAATGTAAAGTGTTAAGTAACTCATTTCCCTTTTCCAAGATTTAGCATGTAAAGGGTTAATTAACTCATTTCCATTTTCTAAGATTTAGAATGTAAAGGGTTAATTAACTCATTTCCCTTTTCCAAGATTTAGAATGTAAAGGGTTAATTAACGCATTTCCCTTTTCCAAGATTTAGAATGTAAAGGGTTAAGTAACTCATTTCCCTTTTCCAAGATTTAAAATGTAAAGGGTTAAGTAACTCATTTCCCTTTTCCAAGATTTAGAATGTAAAGGGTTAATTAACTCATTTCCCTTTTCCAAGATTTAGAATGTAAAGGGTTAAGTAACTCATTTCCCTTTTCCAAGATTTAGAATGTAAAGGGTTAATTAACTCATTTCTCTTTTCCAAGATTTAAAATGTAAAGGGTTAAGTAACTCATTTCCCTTTTCCAAGATTTAGAATGTAAAGGGTTAATTAACTCATTTCCCTTTTCCAAGATTTAGAATGTAAAGGGTTAAGTAACTCATTTCCATTTTCCAAGATTTAGAATGTAAAGGGTTAAGTAACTCATTTCCATTTTCCAAGATTTAGAATGTAAAGGGTTAAGTAACTCATTTCCCTTTTCCAAGATTTAGAATGTAAAGGGTTAAGTAACTCATTTCCCTTTTCCACGATTTAGAATGTAAATGGTTAAGTAACTCATTTCCGTTTTCCAAGATTTAGAATGTAAAGGGTTAAGTAACTCATTTCCCTTTTCCAAGATTTAGAATGTAAAGGGTTAAGTAACTCATTTCTGTTTTCCAAGATTTAGAATGTAAAGGGTTAAGTAACTCATTTCCCTTTTCCAAGATTTAGAATGTAAAGGGTTAAGTAACTCATTTCCATTTTCCAAGATTTAGAATGTAAAGGGTTAAGTAACTCATTTCCCTTTTCCAAGATTTAGAATGTAAAGGGTTAAGTAACTCATTTCCCTTTTCCAAGATTTAGAATGTAAAGGGTTAAGTAACTCATTTCCCTTTTCCACGATTTAGAATGTAAAGGGTTAAGTAACTCATTTCCGTTTTCCAAGATTTAGAATGTAAAGGGTTAAGTAACTCATTTCCCTTTTCCAAGATTTAGTATGTAAAGGGTTAAGTAACTCATTTCCCTTTTCCAAGATTTAGAATGTAAAGGGTTAAGTAACTCATTTCTGATAATTGTAGCTGCCTTATTTAGATTGTGGTCGATCAATTTCCTGACCTACCACCGTATGCCAGGCAGGTACATAATGTGGACTGGTATACATCCATCTTTCTTGTCTTGCTTGATCCGCTTTAACTGAGGAATCCCCTGTTTATTGCATGGAAAAGTCTACCCATTGCGGCCTTTCGTGCTGTTTTACCCGTTACATTGATGCCTCCCTAATGGTTTGTTACCACTCCAAGGAATTTGAAATGGCTGACCTGTTCTGTTGGCTGTTTTCCCAGGGTTATCTGGTGTTCCTTCTCCCTTCTTGCGACAACGATGAGTTTTTATTTGGAGCCGCTAATAGACATTCCGATGCTCTCCAACTCTTCTTTCCAGACTTGCAGGTTGGTCTGGAGATATCAGGAACATGTTATCTGCAAATGTCAACTCTGATGAATGTGTTAGTTTCATCTTCCAGTACCCAAAGTTTCTTCTTCCAGTACCCTACTGCAAACTTCTTTATCCTTTCCACCCTACTGCAAACTTCTTTATCCTTTCCTTTCAGACTTTGATGAGGAGAATGAAAAGGTATGGCAATATGATGTCACCCTGTCTTACTTCACGAGTTGTCCTGAACTCCCCTGATAATTGATTTGATGTCAGTCAGTTATTTCTGCAAGTTTTATAGAAACTCTGTATGGCATTGATCAGGGATCATGTGATATTTAAGTTCTGCCAGAGCCTGCCTCACTAGAAACTTTATCGAATCTGTTTATCAGATCCAAAAAACTGGTGCATCTCACCATCATACTCATTTCTCTGAATGTTTTTGTTTTTTTTGCATTCTCCTTATTTCTCTATATCCAAGGCTGTGTGCGTTGCACTATGTTGTTATTTTGCGCTTGTCGGCCCAGTGCATCCAACTTCAGCATGCATTTTATGTAAGGGTCTGCTTCCTCCAGCAATTTCTAAGGGTGTGCTTCCCCGGGGTAATGGCCGGTGCTGAGATGGGGAGCGAACCCAGCACCTTTGGTTTGTGAGCCGTGTCACTTAACCACAAGGTCACACCACCCCCTTTCTCTGAATGTGAAGAAAGTCTTGAGTGTTCTGTTCGCCCGGAAATCTCACTGGGCTTCTTCTTCTTCTTTTGCGCTGCGTTCATACTCAATCTCTGGCTACCTAGTCATGAACAGGGCTTTGCAAGTAGCAGGATGTAGTCCGGAGAACAGAATGTGTAGTGTCGCTAATTTACAGCTTCACTGCGATATTTGCACCTTTCGGTCCGATACATCCGTCTTGAGCGTAGGGTTTCTTCCATATTTGGCTCTTCTAGGTTTTTTTAGTCTCCATTCTAGTATTCTGCAGTAGACTCGTACATATTTTTGTATTTATTCACTTTTTATTTTATTGACGAGCAGCAGCTGGCTGAGTTTGTTTGAATACCAACCTTCTAACCACGGGGACAAGTATTCAAGACGTTAGTAATGCATTATTTTTTTTTCTATCAGACGTAACATAAAAACCTAGCCTGTACAGTTTATAGTGACTGCAAGGGCAAGCGACCTTTATTTCTCAGCCTTGTAAATCATCCCTTCTCTTCTTCTTTTGTCGTCTCACTTCCTACCGGGTTGTAGCCCAGTGTCGTGGTATGTATTTGTCTTTTGTCGTCTCACTTCCTACCGGGTTGTAGCCCAGTGTCGTGGTATGTATTTGTCTTTTGTCGTCTCACTTCCTACCGGGTTGTAGCCCAGTGTCGTGGTATGTATTTGTCTTTTGTCGTCTCACTTCCTACCGGGTTGTAGCCCAGTGTCGTGGTATGTATTTGTCTTTTGTCGTCTCACTTCCTACCGGGTTGTAGCCCAGTGTCGTGGTATGTATTTGTCTTTTGTCGTCTCACTTCCTACCGGGTTGTAGCCCAGTGTCGTGGTATGTATTTGTCTTTTGTCGTCTCACTTCCTACCGGGTTGTAGCCCAGTGTCGTGGTATGTATTTGTCTTCCGCCTCTCTCGTGTCCCGAGTAACATTTTTCTCCATTTTACAACAGGTCTCGTTTACGCTGTCTATCTACCTTTTCCTTGGTCTACCTCTATCCCTTCATTCCAACCTTCTCCTGAATGCTCGTATTTGTGATTCTGTTTCTTCTGGTGTTGTTAGTGACCTCTCGCAAGCACCACATTTCGCAGGTTCCTAACTTTCATTCCTGGGCCTTTTCAATGTTTATGTCTGACACTGATAACAAACACAGTGTTGGGATGAAGATACTATTTATCATCTGCTTTTTTGCTTTGGGGGGATGTAATCTTGAGGTGTCTTACTAGTGAAGACAGCTGGTAGGTGACAGCGTTTGCCCTCGGCACTTTCCTCTCTATTAAGTCTGCCATCCTCAGTAAAAACAGTTCCCAAATACCTAAATTCTTGTACCTGCTTTATTTATGTTTTATTCACATGAATATCAAGTGTGACATGCTTTCTACCATCCTGGTTGACCTGAACAATGACAATAAGTGCAGTGGTGATGGTTTCATATATAGATTTTCTTGACTAAACATTTACATTTCTGATTTGGTGAAGTCTGTTTCTTCTACAGGGAACTAGACGTCTTCCTATTGAAACTGTCCATGTGTCTCTGATTTGATGAAGTTTGTTTCTTTTCTTGGGAACTAGATGTCTTCCTATTGAAACTGTCTATGTGTCTGATTTAATGAAGTCTGTTTCTTCTCCAGGGAACTAGACGTCTTCCTATTGAAACTGTCCATGTGTCTCTGATTTGATGAAGTTTGTTTCTTTTCTTGGGAACTAGATGTCTTCCTATTGAAACTGTCTATGTGTCTGATTTAATGAAGTCTGTTTCTTCTCCAGGGAACTAGACGTCTTCCTATTGAAACTGTCTATGTGTCTCTGATTTGATGAAGTTTGTTTCTTCTCCAGGGAACTAGACGTCTTCCTATTGAAACTGTCTATGTGTCTGATTTAATGAAGTCTGTTTCTTCTCCAGGGAACTAGACGTCTTCCTATTGAAACTGTCTATGTGTCTAATTTGATGAAGTCTGTTTCTTCTCCAGGGAACTAGACGTCTTCCTATTGAAACTGTCTATGTGTCTGATTTAATGAAGTCTGTTTCTTCTCCAGGGAACTAGACGTCTTCCTATTGAAACTGTCTATGTGTCTGATTTAATGAAGTCTGTTTCTTCTCCAGGGAACTAGACGTCTTCCTATTGAAACTGTCTATGTGTCTAATTTGATGAAGTCTGTTTCTTCTCCAGGGAACTAGACGTCTTCCTATTGAAACTGTCTATGTGTCTGATTTAATGAAGTCTGTTTCTTCTCCAGGGAACTAGACGTCTTCCTATTGAAACTGTCTATGTGTCTGATTTAATGAAGTCTGTTTCTTCTCCAGGGAACTAGACGTCTTCCTATTGAAACTGTCTATGTGTCTGATTTAATGAAGTCTGTTTCTTCTCCAGGGAACTAGACGTCTTCCTATTGAAACTGTCTATGTGTCTGATTTGATGAAGTCTGTTTCTTCTCCAGGGAACTAGACGTCTTCCTATTGAAACTGTCTATGTGTCTGATTTAATGAAGTCTGTTTCTTCTCCAGGGAACTAGACGTCTTCCTATTGAAACTGTCTATGTGTCTAATTTGATGAAGTCTGTTTCTTCTCCAGGGAACTAGACGTCTTCCTATTGAAACTGTCTATGTGTCTGATTTAATGAAGTCTGTTTCTTCTCCAGGGAACTAGACGTCTTCCTATTGAAACTGTCTATGTGTCTGATTTAATGAAGTCTGTTTCTTCTCCAGGGAACTAGACGTCTTCCTATTGAAACTGTCTATGTGTCTGATTTAATGAAGTCTGTTTCTTCTCCAGGGAACTAGACGTCTTCCTATTGAAACTGTCTATGTGTCTGATTTGATGAAGTCTGTTTCTTCTCCAGGGAACTAGACGTCTTCCTATTGAAACTGTCTATGTGTCTGATTTAATGAAGTCTGTTTCTTCTCCAGGGAACTAGACGTCTTCCTATTGAAACTGTCTATGTGTCTGATTTAATGAAGTCTGTTTCTTCTCCAGGGAACTAGACGTCTTCCTATTGAAACTGTCTATGTGTCTGATTTAATGAAGTCTGTTTCTTCTCCAGGGAACTAGACGTCTTCCTATTGAAACTGTCTATGTGTCTGATTTAATGAAGTCTGTTTCTTCTCCAGGGAACTAGACGTCTTCCTATTGAAACTGTCTATGTGTCTGATTTAATGAAGTCTGTTTCTTCTCCAGGGAACTAGACGTCTTCCTATTGAAACTGTCTATGTGTCTGATTTAATGAAGTCTGTTTCTTCTCCAGGGAACTAGACGTCTTCCTATTGAAACTGTCTATGTGTCAGGACATGCTGTCGCAAGAAGATGATGACAGGAGAAGAACGCTCACTTCAAATCCAATGGACAGGGTAAGGGTGCCACAGCCATGCACTTAACTTCTCTTGCACTCACTAAACTACAATTTAAGCTGAGTCTAGCTACCCTGAATAATGGACACACACACACATATAGTGATTATATGGAATGTTGCAGCTAGACTAGAGTATTTGTATAGGGTGTTTCAATAGGTAGACTTCCACCCCCACCACACCTTCCCCAATAAATCAACTTTAATTATGTTTGTGTAGGAGGATTCACTAGATAGGACCCCCCTTAATAAATCAACTTTAGTTATATTACTACTTACCATCATCATCATGTAGCATGTCCTTTATAGAACGTCGCCCCCATCACAGTCTGTCTGAAAGAAACTCGTTATCTTGCCATAACTCCAGTCATACCCAGGCATTCCTGGATATCTCGGTGCCATCGTCTTCTTGGTCTACCCCTTCCTCTTTTACCTGGCACCATACCTTCCATCACCGTCCTCTCAAGACCATTGTGTCTCTTGATGTGACCAAAGTATTTGCATTTTCTGGCCATAATAGAATTTATAAACCAGTTCTCTTCTATGCTCAGCTCTTGTTGAATGTCTACATTTGTCTTTTTCTTCGTCCATGGTATTCTGAGGATCTTTCTGTAACATTTTGATTCGAAGGATTTGATTATTTGTCTAGAAGTATTGGTAATCGTCCACTTACCATATAAACATGAAATTTGTGTTAAACCTAACAACTACAACCTTTGAGAAATGCGCGGTAGTGGTTTTCATAATGATGCTTGATTAAATGTGGCGTCATCTTGCTAGATGGTCAGACACCCAACTATGGTGCAATGTATGTATTATAGAATATCATGATGGCGGTAACACCGTTGTGGAAAGGCTGTTTATTGTGAAAAGCTATTGAATAATGAAGGCAGCACAATGGGAACTCCGGAAGAAGTTTCGAGGATGGGATGCCACAGATAAACAGGGCATAGCCAGGCTAGCAAAAAAATTTGAAATCATGGGTAGTGTTTTGAACCAATATGATGGTAGACGTTTCCGTTTGTCACTTTGTTCAATTGTTTTGAGTTCTCTCGAGTCACTTTGTTCAACTGTTTTGAGTTCTCTCGAGTCACTTTGTTCAACTGTTTTGAGTTCTCTCGAGTCACTTTGTTCAACTGTTTTGAGTTCTCTCGAGTCACTTTGTTCAACTGTTTTGAGTTCTCTCGAGTCACTTTGTTCAACTGTTTTGAGTTCTCTCGAGTCACTTTGTTCAACTGTTTTGAGTTCTCTCGAGTCACTTTGTTCAACTGTTTTGAGTTCTCTCGAGTCACTTTGTTCAACTGTTTTGAGTTCTCTCGAGTCACTTTGTTCAACTGTTTTGAGTTCTCTCGAGTCACTTTGTTCAACTGTTTTGAGTTCTCTCGAGTCACTTTGTTCAACTGTTTTGAGTTCTCTCGAGTCACTTTGTTCAACTGTTTTGAGTTCTCTCGAGTCACTTTGTTCAACTGTTTTGAGTTCTCTCGAGTCACTTTGTTCAACTGTTTTGAGTTCTCTCGAGTCACTTTGTTCAATTGTTTTGAGTTCTCTCGAGTCACTTTGTTCAACTGTTTTGAGTTCTCTCGATTGTTTCTTACGGGGATATTTGGAGAGTCATGCTTACACCAATAAGCACAGCACATTAGGAAACTTAAAATGCAACTTAACTTAACTTCATTAAACTGGTTTTGAAGGTTCTAAAGTCTGAATGCAACCAGTTTATTCCACTATCATCATGAAGTTTGTCCTTTGCAGAACGTCACTCTCACAACAGCCGATCTGTAAGACTGTAGATCACTAGCCAGACCTATCGTCTCTGTCGCTGTCATCTTCAAGACCTCTGTGATGTCTTGTGTCCATCTTCTCCCTAGTCTGTCTCTGCCTTGCTTTTCAGGCACTATACCTTTCAGTATCATTCTCTCCATTTCTCCAGGCCATTCTGGCGCATAATGTGGCCAAAATATTTTAGCTATCTGGACAAGATGTTTACTGACTAATTTTCCTCAATATTCAGTTCTTTTAGGATATCTTCATTTTTCCTTATTCCACTCTAAACTAAAAAAAAACTGTGCATCCAATCTATTTTTGAATACATTAACATACCCTGCCCCCACTATATCCTGTGGTAATTGATTCCAAGCATTCACCACGCTCTGACTTAAACAACATTTCCTGATATGTAATCTGGATCTGCCCTCTTGTTCTTGTAGGTGGTTGTAAACAGAATACAATTATGCTTTTCTGGTTTAATTTAAATTATTTGAGCAAAACATATTCGAAATAGAATGGTTTTTTTGTTGTTGATGTTTTCATTTCTATTTGTATTGCTATTCTCAAACAGCTGGGATCCTACATCGATTTTATGGCAGCTAAGCTGGAAACGTGTCGGACCCATATCTTGGCACTGGAGAAGAGGGTAAGTACAAGCACCATGTCATAGTTGACCACTTTGGAAGATCTTTCTGAGATTGTCCCTAATGTCCAGCCGTTATTTGTTCTACAATTTCACCAAAGTGAAACACAGTGGATTTCTCCACACTGTAAAGATAATAACGTAAAAGCTGTCCATCGTTGTCGATGAGGACCGCCGACATCATCCTTGTCACAGATTTCCCTGTTGGGTGTGGGTGCGCATGTGGTTGAACAGGCCAATGCGGGCATGAAAACATCTGCTACATATCGGGCACACGAGGTTTGTGTTCCCGCTGTTCGGGATTTCCGGGTCTCGCGTCTGCTCTGGGCTTTCACAACACGGTCGTCTTCGCCAGCAGCTACACCCGATTTGACTGCGCTTCTCCAGTCAGATCTGTTTTGCGCAAGACATTCCCAGGTGTAGATGTCTATCTGGCAACTTTTCAGTGAGTCCTTCAGACCATCTTTAAAACGTTTCTTTGGGCGCCCTCTCTCGCACCATCCCTCTCTCAGCTCGCCGTAGAGAAGCTTCTTTCGGAGCCGCTCGTCTGACATACGGACGAGGTGTCCGGCCCATCCTAGTCGTGCTTTTTCTAGCAGTGCATGGATGCTGGGCATGTTAACCCTCGAGAGAACCTCGATGTCAGTGACACGATTTTGCCATTGGATGTGGAATATTCGCCTTAGGCAACCTGTGTGGAAGTGGTTTAACCTCCTTGCATGTCCAGAGTATACAGTCCAGCTTTTGCAAGCGTATAGTAGGGTTGGTATGATGGTTGCACGGTAGACTTTGAGTTTGGCCTTGACGCTGATGCCACGACGTGCCCAGACCATCGAGCGCATTCTAACAAAGGCTGTGCTGGCCTTTGCGATTCTGCTTGCCACCTCATCGTCTAGGCTGACAGATCTCGACAGCGTGGTGCCCAGATATGTGAATTTGTCTACGACATTTAGCGTCTGCCCACTGACTGTAGTCTCTGGTTTTGTGTACGGCATGCCTGGTGCTGGTTGGTACATGACCTCTGTTTTTTTGGCATTTATGGTCAGGCCAAAATTTTCACATGCGTCAGAGAACCAGTCCATTCCAACCTGCATGTTCAGTTCTGAGTTGCTCATTAGAGCGCCGTCGTCAGCAAATACAAGTTCCCTGATTATGCCGCCAGCCACTTTGTTTTTGGCCTTCATTCTTCTGGGATTGAGTAACTTGCCATCTGTAAAGATACATGAAAATAAAAGTGGCCAAAAATTAGCCAAAGGAAGAAGCACAGCCAAATCTGAAGAAAGACCAACAGAAATATAAAATCAATCAGTCTGAGATAAATGACACAAAGATCACGCAGAATCTGACACAACATGTGAAGACATCAAATCAATCAGTCTAACACAGTTTTTTCCATCCTTTTTTACACTCCCACCAATGAAAATAGGCAAAAAAATATTGGCGGAACAGTGAAACTAGTAACAATTTTTCACAGACCACTCAGACAGAAAAAAAAATCTTATTATTTATATAGAATTTGTGTGTATTAGTTGTTAAAGTTAATATTATAAAATGAAAATTGTATAGCTAATTAAATTAACCAAAATTTGAGCAGTAAATAGATAATGGTTTTAGCAGAAATTTTCTTTTATGGCGGACCGGCAAGAAATTTCTGATCACTGATCTAAGAGACACACACACCATCACCCAGTCTGACAATTATGGCGAACCGGCAGGAAATTTCTGATCACTGATCTAAGAGACACACACACCATCACCCAGTCTGACAATTATGGCGAACCGGCAGGAAATTTCTGATCACTGATCTAAGAGATAAATGACACACGATCACCCAGTCTGACAAAACGTAAACAATCTTCTCCTTACTAAGAATAGATCAAAGAAAAATGTTCGTAGCTGCAGAACTCCCATGTGAGTGGTATACGATATGAGCTGCGCCAATCCACCCCAACTTCTGCATTCTTGCCTTGCTCTTTTGCTTTGTCCTCTGTCAATCATCTCCATGGATGACAAAGAGATGCCGACTAGGGGACAATGCACCTCTGCTCCTTTCCCACAATCTCCCAGGTGATGGGGAATGCCTGGCAGGACATGACGATCCTGGGACACTAACACAATGGACGGCCTTCCTTGGAGAATACTCTAAAGATTCATCCATTCCTCTTTCTTTCACAAGCGCCGTCACATCCCTCAACTATGTAATCATGATGCCTCTAAGATAACAGACAGAATCACTAAACATCCTCCAAAAAACGAGGAAGAAATGTTTTTGTCCGAGAGGCATTTGGCTGCCAAGAGCTACCAGTTCACAGCTAAGGAGATTGTATCATGATCCAGCACAGAGGCAGAAAGAAGACTAGGGCATTTTCATTCAACAAATGTAAATTTGAAATGAGGACAGGAAATAAAGGGTAAATGTGCGAATTATAATATCATCGTGTAGCATGTCCTTTATAGAACGTCGCTCCCATCAGAGTCTGTTTAAAAAAACTCTTTCCCTTGCCAAAATTTCAGCCTCTGCCACAGTCATACCCAGGCATTCTTGGATATCTTGGTGCCATCGTCTCTTGGTCTCCCCTTTCCTCTTTTGCCTGGCACCATACCTTCCATCGCTGTTCTCTCAAGACCGTTGTGTCTCTTAATGGGGCCAAAGTATTTACATTATCTGACTAAAATGGAATTGATAAACCAGTTCTTCTCTATGTTCAACTCTTGCCGAATGTTTATATTTGTCTTTTTCTCTGTCCAGGTTATTCTGAGTATCTTTCTGTAACATTTCGACTCGAAGGATTCAATTCTTTGTCTAAATGTTTTGATAATCGTCCATGATTCACAGCCATAAGCTGCCACAGGAAAAACACAGGCTCTCAAGACTTTCACTTTTGTAACTTTCTTGATGCTCTACCATAATTTCTGCATTGCCATGGCTAGTTTTCTTCTGATTTCTGTTGAGCAGTCGCCATTTATGTCAATTCTGGAGCCCAGATATTCCAAATGCATGACCTGATCTATTTCGTCACCACCCACTGTCAATTTATATTGGCATCATGTTTTGTCAGTGGTCATTATCTTTGTTTTGTTTATGTTTATAACATCATCATCATCAAGTAACACATCCTTTACAGATGGTCGCTACCATAACAGCGGATCTGAAATACTCTCGTTCCTTGGCCTTGACCTCTGTCGCCATCAAGCTCTGGGTCTTTTTAATGTCATGATTTCTCTGGAGAATAATGTTGTTTTCCCATGTCTTCCATATTCACATGATCTTTGTCTTTGATGGTACTTTCTTACTGTCATGACAAGTGAGTGCATTGCATACGTTTTAAAAATAACAAATATCATCATGTAGCATGTCTTTTGTAGAACGTTGCTCTCATCACAGCCAGCCAATATGAATCTTAATTTGCAGTCAATTGTCCCGCCTGCTCCATGTTTATGTTTAGAGTATCATTGATATCTTGTATCCACCTTCGCCTTGGTCGACCCCTGCGTCGCCTTCCAGGTACCATGCCATCGAGGTCTGTTCTTTCCAGTCCGTCATGACGTTTGACGTGGCCGAAAAAATTTAATTTCTTAAATATAACATTGTTTATGAGCCAGTTTTCTTTAACATTCAGGTTTTCTAGGATGGTTTTATTTGTCACTTTCTTTATCCAGGGAATTTTTAGGATTCTTCAGTAACATTTTGTTTTGAACGCTCCAATTTTCTTCCTTGCTGCTTGTGTCATAGTCCATGTCTCGCACCCGTACATTGCTACAGGGAATATGCATGTTCTCAGGATCTTCAGTTTTAGTTGTTTGTTAGTATTATGCCATAGATTGTGCATGTTGCTTAGATTCTGCATTGCCATGGCCAAACGTCTTCTAATGTCTTTTAAATAGTCTGTGTTAGAATCTAGTTTGACCTACGAAGAGTCCAAAAGGTTTATTAGGGCCAGATACATGGCCAAATGGGAAACAGAGCATACTGGCTACACAAAGTATTATGCCTACTACCAGTTGAACAAAAAAATAGCAGGTCGTGGTCTTCAGACTCCACACAGGCCACAACAGACTGAGGTACCATCTATTCAATAAACTGAAGATAGGTGGCACTGACGAATGCACCTGTGGTACAGGGAAAATGACCGCTGAACATCTGCTGCAAAATTGCCCGACATACGAGGACCAGAGAAAGCACATGTGGCCATCAAAAGTGGCAACACTAGACAAGCTCTATGGCAGTGTCGACAGCCTCAGGATGACAGCTGCTTTCTTCAAACAAATTGAAGTTGACGTCTGACAGCGTACAAAGAAGAAGAAGAAATAGTCTGTGTTGAATAACGTAAAGCTGAGGTATTCAAAATGTGTGATATTTTTTTTATTTCTTCATTATTAATAACAATCTGAGGTTGCAGTCAACCATAAAAGCTGAAATAATGATTCATGTAATCTAATAATGATTCATGTAATCTAATAATGATTCATGTAATCTAATAATGATTCATGTAATCTAATAATGATTCATGTAATCTAATAATGATTCATGTAATCTAATAATGATTCATGTAATCTAATAATGATTCATGTAATCTAATAATGATTCATGTAATCTAATAATGATTCATGTAATCTAATAATGATTCATGTAATCTAATAATGATTCATGTAATCTAATAATGATTCATGTAATCTAATAATGATTCATGTAATCTAATAATGATTCATGTAATCTAATACGGATTCATGTAATCTAATAATGATTCATGTAATCTAATAATGATTCATGTAATCTAATAATGATTCATGTAATCTAATAATGATTCATGTAATCTAATAATGATGTTTGTCGTCTAGGCTCAGGAGGTTATCAAGGAGAACGGGGAGATGAGAGACAATGAGTATGCCTACCCAGATGTGTCCGATGTTTCAAAGCTGGGGATCGCTCATTCCTACCTCCCTGTTGCCATGAGGAGACATAGTAGCATCAGCATTCCTCTTTCTACTTTTGAAGTAGGTTTTCTTCTTCACTCTGTTAGTTTTATCAGAGAGAGTTAGTTTTATCAGAGAGAGTTAGTTTTATCAGAGAGAGTTAGTTTTATCAGAGAGAGTTAGTTTTATCAGAGAGAGTTAGTTTTATCAAGGAGAGTTAGTTTTATCAAGGAGAGTTAGTTTTATCAGAGAGTGTTAGTTTTATCAGAGAGAGTTAGTTTTATCAGAGAGAGTTAGTTTTATCAGAGAGAGTTAGATTTATCAGAGAGAGTTAGTTTTATCAAGGAGAGTTAGTTTTATCAAGGAGAGTTAGTTTTATCAGAGAGAGTTAGATTTATCAGAGAGAGTTAGATTTATCAGAGAGAGTTAGTTTTATCAGAGAGAGTTAGATTTATCAGAGAGAGTTAGTTTTATCAAGGAGAGTTAGTTTTATCAAGGAGAGTTAGTTTTATCAGAGAGAGTTAGTTTATCAGAGAGAGTTAGTTTTATCAGAGAGAGTTAGTTTATCAGAGCGAGTTAGTTTATCAGAGAGAGTTAGTTTTATCAGAGAGAGTTAATTTATCAGAGACAGTTAGTTTATCAGAGAGAGTTAGTTTTATCAAGGAGAGTTAGTTTATCAGAGAGAGTTAGTTTATCAGAGAGAGTTAGTTTTATCAAGGAGAGTTAATTTATCAGAGAGAGTTAGTTTTATCAAGGAGAGTTAGTTTATCAGAGAGAGTTAGTTTTATCAGAGAGAGTTAGTTTATCAGAGAGAGTTAGTTTTATCAGAGAGAGTTAGTTTTATTAGAGAGAGTTAGTTTTGTCAGAGAGAGTTAGTTTTATCAAGGAGAGTTAGTTTATCAGAGACAGTTAGTTTATCAGAGAGAGTTAGTTTTATCAAGGAGAGTTAATTTATCAGAGAGAGTTAGTTAATTTATCAGAGAGAGTTAGTTTTATCAAGGAGAGTTAGTTTACCAGAGAGAGTTAGTTTTATCAGAGAGAGTTACATTTATCAGAGAGAGTTAGTTTATCAGAGAGAGTTAGTTTATCAGAGAGAGTTAGTTTTACCAAGGAGAGTTAATTTATCAGAGAGAGTTAGTTAATTTATCAGAGAGAGTTAGGTTTATCAGAGAGAGTTAGTTTTATCAGAGAGAGTTAGTTTATCAGAGAGAGTTAGTTTTATCAGAAAGAGTTAGTTTATCAGAGCGAGTTAGTTTTATCAGAGAGAGTTAGTTTATCAGAGAGAGTTAGTTTTATCAGAGAGAGTTAATTTATCAGAGAAAGTTAGTTTTATCAAGGAGAGTTAGTTTATCAGAGAGAGTTAGTTTATCAGAGAGAGTTAGTTTTATCAAGGAGAGTTAGTTGTATCAGAGAGAGTTAGTTTTATTAGAGAGAGTTAGTTTTGTCAGAGAGAGTTAGTTTTATCAAGGAGAGTTAGTTTATCAGAGACAGTTAGTTTATCAGAGAGAGTTAGTTTTATCAAGGAGAGTTAATTTATCAGAGAGAGTTTTATCAAGGAGAGTTAATTTATCAGAGAGAGTTAGTTAATTTATCAGAGAGAGTTAGTTTTATCAAGGAGAGTTAGTTTATCAGAGAGAGTTAGTTTTATCAGAGAGTTAGTTTTATCAGAAAGAGTTACATTTATCAGAGAGAGTTAGTTTATCAGAGCGAGTTAGTTTATCAGAGAGAGTTAGTTTTACCAAGGAGAGTAAATTTATCAGAGAGAGTTAGTTAATTTATCAGAGAGAGTTAGTTTATCAGAGAGAGTTAGTTTTATCAGAGAGAGTTACATTTATCAGAGAGAGTTAGTTTATCAGAGAGAGAGAGTTTTATCAAAGAGAGTTAATTTATCAGAGAGAGTTTTATCAAGGAGAGTTAATTTATCAGAGAGAGTTAGTTAATTTATCAGAGAGAGTTAGTTTTATCAAGGAGAGTTAGTTTATCAGAGAGAGTTAGTTTTATCAGAGAGAGTTACATTTATCAGAGAGAGTTAGTTTATCAGAGAGAGTTAGTTTATCAGAGAGAGTTAGTTTTATCAAGGAAAGTTAATTTATCAGAGAGAGTTAGTTTTATCAGAGATTTAGTTTTATCACGGAGTGTTAGTTTTATCAAGGAGAGTTAGTTTTGTCAAGAAGAGTTAGTTTTATCAAGGAATGTTAGTCTTATCAAGGAATGTTAGTTTTATCAAGGAATGTTAGTTTTATCAAGGAGAGTTAGTTTTATCAAAGAGTTTGTGCAAGGTAATGCTTGCTTTATGTAAACATACAGACCATATGGTGTTAGGGCCATAATTTCCTCAACTAACAGTACATTAGGGTTGATTTTTGTTAGCATTACTTAGACTGCTTTTACTACCCAGACTTGTTCTGGCACCCACTTGAGACTGGGCTGACCCCAAGAGTTGTTTGTGATCTAAAATAATATTGCGCACCAAGTTGGGGGTTCTTCTTTTTCATCATTCATTCTCCAACTCGCGCTGCCAAGCTCTGGACAGGACTCTGCAAGTAGCAGGGTGTAGTCAGGAGAACAGAATATACTGTCAAAGTTTACAGCTTGACTGTGATATTTGCACCTTTCGATTTGACACATCTGACTTCAGTATGTCATTTTTGGGTACCGGGTTAGCTTGCCCTCTTCGATCCCTTCTCCTTAGCCAGTCTGCCCAGCTGCAACCTGTTATTCAGGATCTCCACGTGGAGGTGTAGAAGGGTCTATTTAGGTTTGGGTCACTGACCTTGACGTTAGCAACCAGCTTTGGGTCACTGACCGCTACAGGTCATGCACTGCTCAGCTTTGGGTCACTGACCGCTACAGGTCATGCACTGCTCAGCTTTGGGTCACTGATCGCTACAACTCATCTCAGCTTTGGGTCACTGACCGCTACAGGTCATGCACTGCTCAGCTTTGGGTCACTGACCGCTACAGGTCATGCACTGCTCAGCTTTGGGTCACTGACCGCTACAGGTCATGCACTGCTCAGCTTTGGATCACTGACCGCTACAACTCATCTCAGCTTTGGGTCATTGACTGCTACAACTCATCTCAGCTTTGGGTCATTGACCGCTACAACTCATCTCAGCTTTGGGTCATTGACCGCTACAACTCATCTCAGCTTTGGGTCACTGACCACTACAGCTCATGCACTGCTCAGCTTTGGGTCATTGACCGCTACAACTCATCTCAGCTTTGGGTCACTGACCGCTACAGCTCATGCACTGCTCAGCTTTGGGTCACTGACCACTACAACTCATCTCAGCTTTGGGTCACTGACCGCTACAGCTCATGCACTGCTCAGCTCTGGTTCGCTGTCCTTGGCGCTAGCAGTCATCGTTGGATCACTGACCACTACAACTCATCTCAGCTTTGGGTCACTGACCACTACAGCTCATGCACTGCTCAGCTCTGGTTCGCTGTCCTTGGCGCTAGCAGTCATCGTTGGATCACTGACCACTACAACTCATCCACTTCTCACCATCTTGATTTTAGGTTGAACCTAGATCTCCCAGTGGAGAAGCCAGTGCGCTACTAAAGACATGATAATATTAATTGTTCTATGATTTGATGAAGAAAGTTGAGTACAAGTGTATGCAGGATCACTCCAGTACATGTGTCTGTTTTATTTTACCCAATTGTTTCTGTTAGGTGAAAGTATTAAAATATGGCAAAGCCAACTACAAGTTGAAACTAACAGTGGACATTCACCAAGGTCGCTTCTTTGCCGTGAAACCTTCCAAAGATCTCCTGGATGCCAGTAACACCTTCCCACATGACAAAAGTAAGTAATTGCCAGGCTAATGTAGTGTATAAAGTGAGGCAGCATTTCCTAGAGGAGAAACGTTCTTTTTACAATCCAAATGCATCAGGTTCGAATCTTTTCATGTTGAGTTTGGCAGAAACTGGTTTTTTTCTCGTTGTAATTGCTCCTCCACATGCAGAAAGTAATGGCAACGTACTGTACTGCACACCTACCAAGAAACTTATACGCACCAAATATGTTGATGGTTGTGAGACGTGACGTTCTACAAAGGACATACTGCTTACATATAGCGTATAAGAGCGTACGATTAGCGAAGTGGTAGAGCACTCACTTTCATGGCAAAGATGTGGGGTACGAATCCCACTATCGGTACACTCTAGTCAACCCAGCTATAAATAGGTACCTGGCATATGACTAGGGAAGCAAAAGACATCAAGGAAAGGAATAGGTCACCATATCTCATACAAGCTGTCGCTAAGTATACTCAAGTCTCTAACAACTTCACCACCCGACAGTAGTGTAACTACTATGCGATAAACCTTGACTAAGTATACTCAAGTCTCTAACAACTTCACCGACAGTAGTGTAGCTACTATGCGATAAACCTTGACTTAGTATACTCAAGTCTCTAACAACTTCACCACCCGACAGTAGTGTAGCTACACTATGGTACAAACCTTGACTTAGTATACTAAAGTCTATAACAACTTCATTCCCCGACAGTAGTCTGATCAGGGAGAACAACCATGCTCGAAAAGCTGTGGGGGACTAGAGGAAGACCTAAAACGTAGTCTCCATTGTGAATCTCACTGGCAAGAAGCGTAGCATCAGTTGATCGAAGAAGAAGTTATATTTTCCTACCATGTAGGAAAGGCCCGATAGTCCAAAAACAACTTTCCTAGGCAATACAGCTCTGCCATCAAACAATTGCCATCTAGCAGGTAGACTGATGATAGTCTAAGACTAGGAAAGTATCCTCATACATATGCTTGCTGAAGGTGGATGCACTGGGCTCGTAGGTGCAGAACATAATGCAACGCAAACCCGCTCATAAAGACAGCCACGAACGTTACTTTTTTTAAAGTCATTGGCATAGATGTCTTCTTCTTCGTTCGTTCTCAAACTCTAGCTATACCAGCGCATGAGCTGCAGTGGTCAGCGACCCATAGCTGACTGCTAGCATCAGGGCCAGCGAACCAGAGTTGCCAAGACCCTTCTACACCTCCACGCGGTGATCCTGGATAACAGGCTGCAGTAGGGCAGACTGGCTAAGGAGGAGGGATCGAAGAGGGAATGCTCTTCTTCTTTCTTTGCGTTCAGGATCTTTTGGTCATGCTATATCTGCAGGCCAGTCGCCATGATGAAGTCTGTAGTCTTCACTAGGTCAGAGCGGCTGCCCCACAGCTTTTGGTCATGCTATATCTGCAGGCCAGTCGCCATGATGAAGTCTGTAGTCTTCACTAGGTCAGAGCGGCTGCCCCACAGCTTTTGGTCATGCTATATCTGCAGGCCAGTCGCCATGATGAAGTCTGTAGTCTTCACTAGGTCAAAGCGGCTGCCCCACAGCTTTTGTCTTGGGTGGGTCCCCTCGAGGCTGGGGGCCCGGCACCGCTCCTCCCCGGTTGTAACTTGTAGGAGCGACACCATGACGATAGGGTAGACTGTCTCATGACCATATCCTGGTGATGCGTGTGTGCCCTGATTTTTCCCGGTTCCTTCGCCATAGCTGACACACTCCGTCTTCAGCAGGTCAGGTTGAGTGTTCTGTTTTGGTTTGTCTCCCATAGCCTTTCCATCTCTCAATGGTACCTGCAAGACGGTAGGTTGGTTTGTCTACCGTGGTTTCCTTCCCATGGCTAGAGCATATAGCGGCTCTTACCCACTTGGTATACCCGTCATAGGACACATGGGGTATTTCAGAGGGGGAAGCAGTGCCACCTGTTGTCCCACCTAATCCTGCTGGAATACACCGCCGTTTGGTTCACGACTGCTTATTCGTCCAGTTATTATACCTGGCTTATATCGCAGCTGACGCTCCATATCTGGAGGTCGTTCTACTGTCCGCCACCTGTAGATGTGCCTGGTTGGGGTCGGTCGCTCCTGTCCTCCAGGAGAGGGAATGCTAACCCGGTACTCAAAAAATTATTGCTGAAGTCGGATGTGTTGGGCCGAAAGGTGCAAATGTCGCAGTCAAGCTGTAAACTATGACACAACGCATTCCGTTCTCTGGACTACATTCTGCTACTTAAGCCCTTTCAGGGTTTGGTAGTGGGAGATTGAGAATGAACAAAGCCAAGCCAAACTCTAGCTACCAAGCCCTTAACAAGGGGCTTTGCAGGTAGCAGGAGGTTGTCCGGAGAACTGAATGCGTTGTGTCACAGTTTACAGCTTGACTGCAATATTTGCACCTTTCAGCCCGACTTCAGCAGATATGTTTGGGTACCGGGTTAGCCTTCCCTCTTTGATCCCTTCTCTTTAGCCAGTCTGCCATGTTTGCAGTCTGTTATCCAAGAACACCGCATGAAGGTGTAGAAGTGTCTTGGTGGCTCTGGTTCGCTGGGTCTGACGCTAGCAGTCAGCTTTGGGTCGCTGACCACTACAGTTCATACACTGCTCAGGATCTTGATCCCATATGGATATTTGATTATAAATAAGGATAAAGAGAGAGATATATTCTAAAGATGTATATGTTGCCTATTTGCCTTACAGTTGTACAGCTAGTGAAGAACACTACGGACAAAAGTCGTCTGCATGTCATCTTTAGTAACAAGAAAAAATACACGTACCAGTTCCAGAGTGTGCTGGAGAGAGAGAGTTTCTGTCTGCAGATTCGACAGATGAAGTCCTTACATTCAGCCGAACAGGATGTTGATAATGTTTCCATATTCATTGGAACTTGGAACATGGGTATGTGGTTTCTGTTGGTATGTGGTTTTGTGGTTTGGAATTATGGGTAGAGACTTTGTGATATGTGTTTTTGTGATTTGGAATTATGGGTACATGTTAACTGTTTGTCAAGTGCGGTTTTTTTCACTTTTGCGTTATTTTTTTTACATTCTCTCTGCTGCTGAAGATGGATGTGTTCAACTGAAAGGTGCAAATGTCGCAGTCAAGCTGTAAACTAGCGACACAACACATTTCGTTCTCCGGACTACATCCTGCTACTTGCAAATAGCGGGAGATTGAGAACGAACACAGAAGTAGAAGAAGACATTTTCTCTCTGGTCCTGTTCGCTTTAATTTTATATTTTTACTGATTTTCCCTGTAATGCAATGCATGGCTTTCCAGCAAGCATTCCACTACAGGGATCAGAGAAATCTCATTGACTAGACTAGTGCTCTTCAACCATAGTATACCTGGCGCACAGTTTTATAACTTTCTTGGGGGTAAATTTCCCTTCCTGCCCACTGAAATCTAAATTGAAGAAAATTAAGCGATCGTCCGCTGAGTCTGTATTTTTGTAAATGTTTTTAACACAGCGTGTAATTATTCTTCTGCCGTCCACCCGAAAACTAAAATCACCCACCAGTGTGCGGTAGTGCCCACACCCAGGCTGAAGAACGCTAGTCTAGATTTGGGCTATAAAACACAGTCTTCGTCTAGGTTTGGTTGAATACAGACTCTGCAGGGTCTTCTAAACCAGTATAAAGACGTTAAGTTAAGGTGTGTGGCATGAACGTGAGATTGGATCGTGGTCAGTAGGGTTCACATAATGATAGGAACTTAGGGGGTAAGGAGGCTGATTGATTGATTGATTATTGGATTTTTTGGTTTCTGTTTTAGGCAAGTCAGCCCCGTTGGAGTCACTAAAATACTGGTTAAAGTGTAACGGAGAAGGCAAGAGTCGAGACCGGACCCTTAGTCGGCTTCCGCACGACATCTACGTGATTGGGACACAGGAGAGTGGGATGACAGAGAAGGATTGGATCAACACGATCAAGGCAGCTCTGAAAGCTGCTCTCAACCTCGATGTAGACTTGGTGAGCCTGTTAAGTCCTGTCTAATTGAGTAGATGTCTGTCCAGGGCAGCAGTTTCTTTCTGTCAAATAGTTGTTATTTTCCAAATAAAACTCATTATTTTTCAACAGATGGAGAGACAATTATAATGAATCCTTATAAAGACACGTATTAATTAAGTTATCTATCACCTCAAGTGTTCATTTTAAAATATATTAGCAAAAAGTGTTAAATACCATTAATCATCTTCAGGTTAGTCAGTCTGTAGACTGGGAGCCGCGTAGCGCAATGGTTAGCGCGCTGGCTTCGCATCTGAGTGGTCCTGGGTTCATTCCCCAGTTGAGGCGGTAATGTTTTTTTCAGACCGCAATGGCTCCCGGGTCGACCCAGCCTTATGGGTACCGGTTCAGTCCGGGAAGTAAAAGCGGCGAGGTAGAGGAGATGGCTACCGCCCTCATATAGCCGAGCCTTTGAAATGTGAGATCGCTAACACCTCACACCCCTACGGCAGTAATGCTATGGGATACTTTACTTTACTTTACTTTACTAGACAGAATGGTGTAAAAGTCTTTTGATCATGTCACACCACTATCTTCCAGTAGTCAGTCCAGAGACTGGTGTTGAAATCTTCTGATCATGTCACACCACTATCTTCCAGTAGTCAGTCCAGAGACTGGTGTTGAAATCTTCTGATCATATCACACCACTATCTTCCAGTAGTCAGTCCAGAGACTGGTGTTGAAATCTTCTGATCATGTCACACCACTGTTTTCCAGTAGTCAGTCCAGAGACTGGTGTTGAAATCTTCTGATCATGTCACGCCACTATCCTCTGTTCCTATCAGATCTCTTCAGCTCAGTATAAGTCTGCAACCCCATATTCTTGCACCTCTGAGTGATGTAATTGTTTCTTGGACATCCTCTGCTTCTTTTCCCCAGAATTTTGCTTCTATTCATTCTCATTAGTAAGCCTCCATGTCTCATGTTCTGACCAAGTCAGCACAATATACCCTCTTGTATTCTCATCATTAGTCATCTTATGAGACACATTAACTAATGTAGGAGGAGGAATACCACTTAATTTGCATTCTTTTTACTCCCCACATGTATTTGCATTTTTTTTTGTTATGCCATCAATAGCATTACCACATTGACTTTCTTCTCTGCCCCTGTCAAGAGTTTGAATTGGATTTGTTTTGAATGTCCATGTGTTATCCAGATGCATGATCATTGTCCTGATCAAATAATAAGTAATTTCCTGGATCGAAGTCTTGATTCCATCATCCGGAAAGCCATAAGTTTTAAAATTTACCCAAATTGTAAATGCCAACACATCCGCAAGAACTTTTCCTTAAGCACAAGCTGCACATGCACCAAAAATTCTGCCATACTTCAAATCATTCTAAATATGTAAACATCGTCGCTAAGCAACACGAAACATATGTATTGCATATTAACTTTGGTCCCATTGGCCGGCAACCAATGTTTTTGCACACCATTGATCCTGATTAAATGGGACTGTAAAGAGTCCACAATTCCTGAAATGAGTTTCATTTCTGATTGGTCTAACACTGTGCTGGTCATGCTAGAGCTTATAGCAGTGACAGAGCTGTGCCCTCAAAGACGCCCATGCTTCAGAGCAAAAGAAGTACAGGCAGGTGTCTAAACACTTAAAAATGGCAGGAAAGACGGTGGGAGCTGTAAATTATGGTGCAGCAAGACTTTGCAAGTGTTTTGTTGAGGAACTATACTCCGCTTGGAGTTGACGGCTTTTAATTGATTGATTGAAGTTTGTGAAGCGAAGTTTTTGAAATATTTATCATGCAGTCAAGTTTGTGATGTCAAGTTTATAAGATCTGGTGTTTATGCTCAAGTTTATCAATTCAGGTTTATGAGGTCTAGTTTTATGTGGTCAAGTTTGTGGAACCAAGTTTGAATGTACTCATTGTTGGTTTTCTTTGCACAACTTTCAGCTAGAATCCTGCTCTCTGTGGGGCCTCCGAACATTGGTCTTCATCAACCCTAAACATCGGAACAAGATTAGCCATATCCAAAAGGCATCTGTTCGTACTGGGATAGCAAATGCTTTGGGTAAGCAAGAAATTCTTGTTTTCTTCTAGGTACAGTTTTCTGTTATCGACTGGATTATCGACTGGATTATCTTCATCTACTTCAACAATCATCCTGGAAAGGACATTATATGATGTTGTATCATAGCTTACAGTGAAGCTGCGGTATCTGTACCTTAAGGCTCATAACATTCGGTTTCATCATGGCGTTTTTAGGCCAGGGTTTGTCTACCCTCTTTGATCCCTCTTCTCTTAACCAGGACCGCCACTTGTAGACAGAATAAGATTTTGGTCAACTATGGTTCACTGACCCCGACACAAGCAGCCAGCTATGAGACACTGGCTGCTGTCAGCTCATTCACTGTGCGGCATCTTAAACTCCTGATTGAACTTTGGAGACACCATCAACCAACAAATATGGAATTTGATAAAACAACTTAATAATCTGGACTTTGCCAAAGGTATGGCTCTTCTGTTCCATAACCACAATCTGATGGAAAATAAAATAAGTGTACTGTCTGACAGTCATTATGTTTCTTACACACGCTGGGAAAGACGTTTCTCTGCTTGGATTGGTCTTACGAGTCACATTCATTAATGCCACAGTAGTTACATCGCTTTTTTTCAAAGCACAACTTACTATCATCTGACAAGACAGAAGGAGCCAATGATGACGATGAAAGCCCATATAAATTTATACTGAGGATACACAGATAATAAATATAACTAATGACATTCAGGTTGTAACTTAACTTAACGTCTTTATACTGATTTAGAAGACTTTGAAAAGTCTGTATACAACCAGTTTCATTTACATTACCTTTCTATTTAAAAGATATGCGCATTCAATTTATTCTTAAATGCATTAATTGTCCCTGCATCCACTACCTCCTGTGGCAATGCATTCCATGTATTCACCACTCTCTGACTAAAAAAAATATTTCCTAATATCTAATCTGGACCTCTCTTTAGTTAATTTGCAGCTATGCCCTCTTGTTATTGTGGGTGGTTGTATTTTTAAAAACTTGTTATAGTCTAATTTATTCATTCCTCTAATCATTTTATAAACCTGTATTAAGTCACCTCAAACTTTTCTTTTTCTGAGTCGTTCCTCATAACTGTAATTCTGGAATCCCACTATCATCTTTGTCGCTCTTTTTTGTATTCTTTCCAGCATGTTTACATCCCCTCTATGATAAGGACTCCACACCTGTACACAGTACTCCAATCTAGGTCTAACTAAAGCTTTATACAGTTTGACGATCACTTCCTTGCTCCTATGTTTAATATTTCTTTTTATCATACCTAACATTGCATTTGCCTTTTTCACTGCTACCTGGACTTGCTCACTCACTTTACCTGTATGATCTATTATAACACCTGGGTCACTTTCCTTATCTATTTTTCTAATATTGTTCTCGCCAATTCTGTAATTATGTTTCATATTGGATCTACCCACATGGATGACTGTACATTTATCTACATTAAACTCCATGTGTTGAAAGACACACTCCTACAAGATGTGAAATCGTTCATGCATCTTGGTTTCATTATTTAGAAGGAGATACAGATAGAGATATCAAAATAAGTATACAGAAGGTGAGAGGAGCTTTCGTCGCATTGGGGAACTTATGGAAATGACAAGATAATTAAGTCCAACGCAAAAATAAAAATATTCATATCTAATATAAAGTATGTGTTGTTGTATGGCTGTAAAACATGGAGAACACTAAAGGTAGCAATGAAAAAAGGTACAGACTTTCATAAATGTGTGCCTATGCAGAATAGAGAGATTAAAATTGTTCAGATCAGTTCAAGTGTTATCTCTGCATCGAAGGTCGGCTGGTCAGTTCAGTTCAAGTGTTATCTCTGCATCGAAGGTCGGCTGGTCAGTTCAGTTCAAATGCCATCTCTGCATCGAAGGTCGGCTGGTCAGTTCAGTTCAAGTGCCATCTCTGCATTGAAGGTCGGCTGGTCAGTTCGGTTCAAGTGTTATCTCTGCATCGAAGGTCGGCTGGTCAGTTCGGTTCAAGTGCCATCTCTGCATTGAAGGTCGGCTGGTCAGTTCAGTTCAAGTGTTATCTCTGCATCGAAGGTTGGTTGGTCAGTTCAGGTGCCATCTCTGCATCGAAGGTTGGCTGGTCAGTTCAACTGCCACCTCTGCATCGTAGATTGGCTGCAATGGATCTCCAGTGTACTCTATCTCTAGCCGTAATTGTGCAATCTGAGAGGCTTTTTCCAGTCCATCTCCTGATGTTATCCACCCACTTAAAATGTTGTCGGCCTCTTGAACGACTGCCTTCCACCCTCCCCTCCAGTATGGTCTTCAACAAGGAAGTATGTCTTGTTATATAGCCATAATAATGTAACTGTCTAACCCTGATTTTGGTCATTAATTCGCTTTTCCCCTTCAACTTTTTCAACACCTCCAAATTTGCTTTCTTCTTTGTCCAAGAAATGCGACCGAATCTTATATATACCCACATTTCAAAGGATTCAATACTCTTTTCCAACTTGTTATTCATTGTCCATGTTTCTGCTCCATAAAATAGTGACGAGTATACATAACACCTGACAACTCTCATATTCAAATTATGGTTTTATCTATTTTGATGTCAATATGTGTCACATGTTGTCGAATACCATCTTGGCCATACCTATTCTCTTTCTGATTTCAGGATTGATTGAAATTGATTAATATTCTCTTAATATTTGTGTGTGTTTGGTAATTATGCATCACAGCTTAAAATTATTTGTGTTTATGGTGATGAAATCAAAGAGTGAGTCTTACAACCGATTGCATCTTAGAATCACAGAAATACTGTATCTAACTTAATTTATTCATCTATCATTATTCTGTCCAGGTAACAAAGGGGCAGTAGCCATATCCTTTCTTTTAAGTGGAACCTCCTTTTGCTTCATCAATGCCCACCTGGCCTCGGGAGAAGAGAGACTTGACAGGTAAGGAGAGCCAGTAATATTGTTCTAGATATAAGGGTGTTCTAGTATGTTACTTTGCTTGATTGATAACCCATCCCTCAGCAGGGTTTGTACCGCTGCAGGTCCGAACTTTGTATCCAACCATCTCTATACTGTGGGGCTATTGAGGTCCAGTGGGAAATAAGTTTTCCTTTGAATGTAGCGCATATGTTGTCGTGGAGTATATGGTAGTCTAACCAATATGGTCTTTTTCTACCTCATAGATGTCAGACTTGTCGACATGCTCCAACATTCATCCTTGTTTTTATTATGTGGGCTGCACATCGATGTTTTGCCTCGTTTGCGTAAACAGCTGCATTGCTCGTCAATAATAATTACTGTAGGTCAAAATCTGGCAAAGATGGCGCCGTAACTGGCTGCGAGTCTACATTTCTCTACTGTTTTGGATCATTATGGATGCCGCTAGACCACGGATTTGCCTGGAATTCACACTAGTCGACGACTTACACTTGTGTTCACTGAAACGTGGTGTTGTTTTCCGTCTGGACTTGTTATTTCGTTCTTTTTTTGTGATTTCTTCCATCCGTTTATCCTGGTCTGGACGACGGCTGAATGGCGCTACGCTTATACCTGTGACGTATTTCACGAGTTAGTTCTGCCGGTTCACCTTCGCGAATTTGGCGTGTGGGAATTTTAGATGCTACTATGATGAGCTGAATACAGCTGGGGAGAGATGCCAGACTCACTCACACGTTGAGTGTTGTCCATACGACCTCTTGTGGTTATCGAAAAGGCACGACAAACTGCGTTAGATGCCATCCCACATTTCTACCCTGCGGGTTACATGTTTACGGAAAGGCTTCGGTGGTAACACTGAGGCAAAATCTGCATCCTATGCTATCTCCAGTCGTCTCGATGAATGTCTTGCCACTGGCAAAAGGTAGCTTAGGCTCTGTGAGTGAGGTTGACAAAAGGCGCAGTTTCTTCCTCGCTTTAATCCAAATCTCCGCGCAAGTCACCAATTTCAGCGGACACAGCAAGAGATACGACTGTCCACACGGCTGAACAAAGAGAGTGGTCTTCATCACTTGTGATGGACGACTATTATTATTAGGTCATAATTGTGGAGTTTCTGTATGCGCTAGTTGCGGAGAGTGAGGCAGACCATGCGTCTTTCAAGAGAGGCCTGGGTCACCCACAGTTTGTTCTCCATTGTCCATGTTTCAGCAACGTAGCGCAGTGCAATGAGCGTTGTGGTGGTAAAGAAAGAAGCGTATGGGGTTCGATTCTGGCAACCTTCTAGGACTGTCTGAATGGATGCCTTGTTAGTTATCGTTCTGGTATGTTATGTTAAGTAAATTTAACCTCCCTTACTCTGAACAGATGAATAAGGTCCTCTATCTCTTTCATCAGTCCCACATACAAGTAAACTGAATATCTCTCACTCTGGGCATTCAGTAAATGGATCAAACTAGTCTAGTTTTTTGTCATTCAATACGTGCAACTTTTTCAAAGTCTTCTACCTTTGTCCAGAATTTTAACTAGGCCCAAGTGAAAGCAGCAACAAAATAGACATTATAAGCCTGTCTTGCATGTTGTAGGGGACATGATGGGGTGAGCAGCCTCATCTGGAATAATCTTTTAACCAATTAAACTTGATCAAATATGAACTTGACAGATGCTGTGAATTCTTGTTTAAGACCTGCATATCCTCCATAGGTTTACTTAGAGTTTAAATAGGTTGATTGAAAATACACTTTTTTTTTTAATACACTTGTTTTTATTGATGTCGATGTTTGTTTTTACACTTTTGCCCTTTTATTTTCAATATGGTTTTCAACCAGATATTATGTCTTTTGATATGGCCAAAATATTTTACACTGACTGTTTTTGTTTGAATCAAGCAGTGTCCCCTAAGTGAAAATGAATTTCCTCTTTTGTCTCCTTTTCACTCCAGCCAGAGCATAGGGCCACAACTAGAGTTTGCCTTCTTTGAGAAACCTGCGCCAAAGCACTTTTGTTTGTTCTTACATTATTGCTTTCTTACTTACTTGAATTGCAAGAAATGAAATACAGCCTATCATGCAGATATCATGAGGGAAATCTAAACACATCTCAATGAGCAGCGATTTTCCAAGTAAACAACACAGAGTGGTGGTGGATGAAGTGGTATGCAGCCGAGCGGAACTAGTGAAATCATCATCTCTGATCAGTACTGGCCCTCCGATCAGGAAAGAGCTGGCCAATGACAAGCCCAGATCCATCAGCCCAGACCCCTACAATTCCAGCATGACTGCACGGGGATGACTTCAGGGAGCATGAACATCCCAACCGTCCGCTGGTCCCTTTTAGGCCAAATTATACGACTGGAATGCAACACTGGTTGTCTACAGACTCTGCGGCGTCTTCTGTGGTCGAGAGGTCAGGCACTTACCTCCCAAAGTGATGAGCAGAAACCGTGGACTTTTGAATCCCATAAGTATCATAGTGATTCCTGGTCTCACAGGAGGTGGGGCCAGAGTGACTCCAGGTCTTATGGGAGGAGGGGCCAGAGTGACTCCTGGTCTCACGGGAGGTGGGGCCAGAGTGACTCCTGGTCTCATGGGAGGAGGGGCCAGAGTGACTCCTGGTCTCATGGGAGGTGGGGCCAGAGTGACTCCTGGTCTCATGGGAGGAGGGGCCAGAGTGACTCCTGGTCTCACGGGAGGTGGGGCCAGAGTGACTCCTGGTCTCATGGGAGGTGGGGCCAGAGTGACTTCTGGTCTCATGGGAGGAGGGGCCAGAGTGACTCCTGGTCTCACAGGAGGTGGGGTCAGAGTGACTCCTGGTCTCACGGGATGTGGGGCCAGAATGGCCCCTGGTCTCACGAGAGGTGGGGCCAAAGTGTCTGCATCCTGATTTACCTCCAGTCGTCTTGACTAATATCTTGCTACTGGTTCAAGGTAGCTCGGGACGAGAGAGGTTGATGACAAGCACAGTTTCTTCCTCACTATAATCCAAATACAGCGCAAGTTACATCAAGACAAAACCGTCTGTTGATGTGGCCATCATTGCTTGCGATGGGCAGCTAATAATAATACTGGAATACCTGAATCCTGGTATTCAGTTAGGCACGGTTTCCTGATGCCAGGCAGCTAATAATAATACTGGAATACCTGAATCCTGGTATTCAGTTAGGCATGGATGCCTGATGTCAGGCAGTTAATAATAATACTGGAATACCTGAATCCTGGTATTCAGTTAGGCACGGTTTCCTGATGCCAGGTAGCTAAAAGCTGCTTGAACCTGTGCCTTTGCCTTGAAGTACCAGGACGGTCCAAAGGCATAGGGCAGGTCATCTCTCCATTTCGTTGGTGAACAGTTGTAGTTGTATGGCCACAAGAAAGACCCCCTCCTTGTCCATCTATCGTCAGTCATGCAGACCACATGGATGCTGATGCTTTCTGTAGAATTTTGTTTTACTTGATGGGAAGTGCGATTGTCCTATTTCGCCCTCCCCAGTATCAGCATCAAGGTCCAGTTAGGGAAGTGAACTGCTTGATTCTACTGTTTCTAATAAGGTTCCATCGTGCACTAGCCTCTCTCGGGCTAGCTTCATTATTCCTTTTATCTATTTATGAGGTTCTTAACCGTCACCGCGCGTTTAGTTTCACGACTTGCCAGTTAAAATTATGTTTCCTTTCAGAAGGTTTTGTGGGAAGCCAGACGCATGTGATCAGTATTATCGTGTATAAATGTCCGGGTCGATAATGTTTGCCTGTCACAAGTGATGAAGACCACTCTCTTTGTTCGTCCGTCACATGTGATGAAGACCACTCTCTTTGTTCATCCGTCACATGTGATGAAGACCACTCTCTTTGTTCGTCCGTCACATGTGATGAAGACCACTCTCTTTGTTCGTCCGTCACATGTGATGAAGACCACTCTCTTTGTTCAGCCGTGTGGACAGTATTTTCTCTTGCTGTGTCCACTGAAATGGGTGACTTGCATGGTGATTTGGATTAAAGTGAGGAAGAAACTGCGTCTTTTGTCAACCTCACTCTCTAGTCCCGAGCTACCTTTGGCCAATGGCAAGATTTTATCAAGGCGACGAGAAAGCACAGAATGCAGATTTTTCCTCAGGGCTTACTCCCGAAGCCTCTTCCATAAACAGCTATCCCACAAGGCAGTACAATCATATCATATGAATAGACTGACAAATAAAAATAGTTGCAGGTTCTCCAAGTCAACAACCGTAGTAAAACGTGACATGTTGAAAACAATGCCATCACAGATGAAATTTGCATCAATTATTAATGGAGGAGGGCTGAGGTTAATATTCTTCTGTAAAAACCTCATCTCTCTGGTTTCCAGGAATTTCTTAAACCTGACCACCTTTTCTGACCTTGCAGGAGGAATGCTAACTTCCGAGACATCCTCAAGAACTTGTCCATGGGTCCAAAGAACCTGGACTATTATGACATCACTCACAAGTTCCATCATGTGTTTTTCTTTGGGGATTTGAACTATAGGGTCACAGAACCAGTTGAGGTTAGTGCCTTTGGATGCTTCATTAAATGATTTGAACTATAGGATCACAGAACCAGCGGAGGTTAGTGTCTTTGGATGCTTCATTATATGATTTGAACTATAGGATCACAGAACCAGCAGAGGTTAGTGTCTTTGGATGCTTTATTATATGATTTGAACTATAGGGTCACAGAACCAGCAGAGGTTAGTGTCTTTGGATGCTTCATTATATGATTTGAACTATAGGGTCACAGAACCAGCGGAGGTTAGTGCCTTTGGATGCTTCATTATATGATTTGAACTATAGGATCACAGAACCAGTTGAGGTTAGTGTCTTTGGATGCTTCATTATATGATTTGAACTATAGGGTCACAGAACCAGCAGAGGTTAGTGTCTTTGGATGCTTCATTATATGATTTGAACTATAGCATCACAGAACCAGTTGAGGTTAGTGTCTTTGGATGCTTCATTATATGATTTGAACTATAGGGTCACAGAACCAGTGGAGGTTAGTGCCTTTGGATGCTTCATTATTTGATTTGAACTATAGGGTCACAGAACCAGCAGAGGTTAGTGTCTTTGGATGCTTCATTATATGATTTGAACTATAGGATCACAGAACCAGTGGAGGTTAGTGCCTTTGGATGCTTCATTATATGATCACATCTGTATTAGTAAGAAATAATAGCTGGAAATAAATGGTTGAATTTACTCGTGTAAAACTGAGTCACCTTTGGTATTATTATTAGGCCATGATATGTTATGTATTGCTATGTTGTGTTTTGATTATTGTTGTTGTTGTTTAATACCCAATATGAGTAAGTTTATCTATTGTGCGCCTGAAAACGACGTTAAGTGATGGATTGAAGTAGCTGTCCTCACATCCCGAGAATGCTGATGAAGGCGAACCGCGGTCCTCCAGGCGGTTGTGCTATTCTTGGCTTCATCTACGTATCGCTCACTACTATGGGAATCACATTGATCCACATCTCGTCAGCCAGGCTGCCTTGATAACAGCCTGTGTCCAGGGAAAGCTACATGGAAGAGAGATTGTGGTCTTGGTCAGTGTACTGTGCCTGCCCCTGACATGACGTCCTAGTCAGTATGTTGTGCCTGACTGGACAAGCGTCTCAGCTCTCCCGTGTTTTGATATTTGATTAAAAAAAGGGGCCCATGATGCAGCACAGGGAATTAACTGACAGCAGCTGGTGACTTATAACTAGCTGCTTGCATCAGGGTCAGCGGACCACAGCTGATCAAGCTTCTATTCTGCCTCTAAGCGTCGGCCCTGTAAACAGACTGCACTAGTGTTGTCTGGCTAATAAAATAGGGACACTGACCAAGAAGGCAGTGGCACCAAGGTGTCAAGGAATGCTTGGGCATGACTCTGGAGCAGGCTGGAGATTTGGCAAGAGATCAAGTTTCTTTCAGACGGGCTGCGATGGGAGCGACGTTCTGCAAAGGTCAGGCTTGCTAAGTGTATCCACCATGGCTGTTTTAAAGATGATCCATTCACTATTTATGTCTTCAGTTTTTCTTTTTTTAAGTCTTCTTCTGCTTCTTTTGTCCTACTGCTCTTTCCTTTGGGCGTCACCTAAATGAGCTATGTGTAGACTTCTGGTTTGCACAAGATGGGAGACTTGTGTAGTCGACATGATGACATTTTGGAGTGATGCCTTGATCTCCTCTATCCACCGTCGCCGTGGCTGACCTCTTGCTCGAGAACCTGATACCTTCATGTAGTATTTTTTTTTTGGTGTTCGTCTTATTTCTCTTTTACGATTTACGATTGGGGGGTACGAGATTCCAGAGTTACGATACGCAGATGACACAGTGATACTATCAAGAAATGCGGAAGGGCTAGAGCAGCTACTTTCAGCCGTTAATGGACATAGTAAAGATCAAAATCTGTTCGTAAACATAAACAAAACAAAGATAATGACCACCGATAAAACACAATGTCAGCATAAATTTACAGTGGATAGTGAGGAAATAGATCAGGTCACACATTTTGAATATCTGGGCTCCAGAATCGACAAAAATGGTGACTGCTCGAAAGAAATCAGAAGAAGACTAACTATGGCAATGCAGAGACTGAACAGCCTGAAGAAATTATGGCTGGGCACCAACAAAACGATAAAAGTAAAAGTTTTGAGAGCCTGTTTTTCCTGTGGCAGCTTATGGCTGTGAAGCATGGACGATTACCAAAACTTCTAGACAAAGAATTGAATCCTTCGAGTCAAAATGTTACAGAAAGATCCTCAGAATACCCTGGACAGAGAAAAGAACAAATGTAGACATTCGGCAAGAGTTGAGCATAGAGGAGAACTGGTTTATCAATTCCATTTTGGCTAGAAAATGCAAATACTTTGGTCACATCAAGAGACACAACGGTCTTGAGAGAACGGTGATGGAAGGTATGGTGCCAGGCAAAAGAGGAAGGGGTAGATAAAGAAGACAATGGCACCAAGATATCCAGGAGTGCCTGAGTATGACTGTGGCGGAAGCTGGTGTTTTGGCAAGGGAACGAGTTTCTTTCAGACAGACTGTGATGGGAGCGACGTTCTACAAAGGACATGCTACATGATCTCTTTTATTTCTGTTCCCCAAGGCGGGTGTGCGTTACACTATGGTTTTTATTTTGCACCTGTCGGCCCAGTGCATCCGACTTCAGCATGCATTTTATGTAAGGGTCTGCTTCCTCCTGCATTTTCTAAGGGTTTGCTTCCCCAGGGTAACGGCCGGTGCTGTGATGGGGATCGAACCCGTCACCTTCTGGTTGTGAGCCATGCCACTTAACCACTAGGCCACACCGTCCCCTTCTTCATGTAGTAGGATTTAGCTGGAGGTTTTTCATAGTGCATTCTTATCACATGACCAAACCACTTTACTCTCTGTGCTTCAATATAGTTGTTAACCGGTGTAGTCCCCATCATATTCATACGTTACGGATTCTGTCTCAAATTGTTTTTCCTGCCTCATTTCTTACACAGCACATCTCATCTTACGTTTCTGCTTTCCTAGTGGCGGCCATGTTTGACACTGATAACATAACGTAGGGATGATCAATGTGTTTATCAGCATCTGTTTAGTGAACACATCGACACTTGAATGTTTCAGTACCGGTGCCAGTTGGTAGTGCACCTTGTTTTCCTTGTGGATTCTATTTTCTGTCTCACTGTCCAGCCTGCTGCCTTCATTGAAGACATTTCCCAGATACGTAAATTCCTACTTTAAGATTATTTTTAGTCATTTTTTCAAATGGGAGCCTATACCAGGGCATTAATACCCTAATTATTTTCTTTACAGTTACATGTCTAAAACTAAATTATGATTTTCCTCCACGTTTTCCATCTTTTGTAGATGGTCTTACATAAACTGGAGAAAAAGAACATATCCCAACTTCTGGAGCAGGACCAACTGCGCAGGTGTCAATTTGAGAAGAAAGCTTTCTTTGGGTTCAGTAAGTTATGTGTCGTTGAGGTTTTCATGATTGATTTTGTTTAACCTTTAGCAACCCAAATTTTTTTTGACCTAAATTTGACCTAATTAATTAATTTAATTTCTCGCTACGGTATTCGACTTTCAAAATTTGTAGATTTCCTGTTTGTCAATAAATATGATTTTCTTGTGTGTAGAGACACAATTGAATAACAAACGTGTGGGTGTTATTGTTTTTGTTGTGTGTTTGTTAGTCTCTGAGATACTTATTCTTCTTCTTCTACGTTCGTTCTCAATCTCCCGCTACCAAACCCTGAAAGGGCATAGGTAGTAGAATGTAGTCCAGAGAACAGAATGCGTTGTGTCGTAGCTTTACAGCTTGGCTGCGATATTTGCACCTTTTGGTCCAACACATCCGACTTCAGCAAGCATTTTTTGAGTACCGGGTTAGCATTCCCTCTTCGATCCCTTCTCCTTAGCCAGTCTGCCCTACTGCAGCCTGTTATCCAGGATCACCGCGTGCAGGTGTAGAAGGGTCTTGGCAGCTATGGCTTGCTGGCCCTGATGCTAGCAGTCAGCTATGGGTCGCTGACCACTGCAGCTTATGTGCTGCTCAACATCTTGATCCCGTTTCTGATATACAAAAAGAGGAAGTTGAAAATTTATGAAAATCTCAGGGGAAAAATTTGGACTCGACCGCTAGGACTAGTCGCTGCGAGGGAAAACCATGGAAATCACAACAACGTATCGATACTGTGTTTACAATATCAACACAACTGTTAGTTTCCAATTTAATAATAGTTCTTTCATCTAAACAAACAAAATAAACAGATCTACTTGATAAAGATCTTTCCCAACAACCTACTTCACCTTTCGCAAAAAGTCGGCTTGCTTCAAACGGCGTACACAAAATTAAAACTGTTCAAAAGCCATTTGTAATCTAACATACGATACTTTAACCGGCAAAATGCTGTGTATATATGGTGACGTATTCAGCAATAAAAAATGGCAGTCGGGAGTGTCTCCGTTCAACAACAAAAATATTTCTGAAAAGGACGTTAAGTGGCGGGTTGTAGTAGCTTTCCTCACATCCCGAGCATGCTGATGAAGCTGGACCGCGTTCCTCCAGGCGGTTGGGCTATTCTTGGCTTCATCTGCGTGGCGCTCACTGCTACGGGGATTACATTGATCCACATCTCGTCAGCCAGGCTGCCTTGAAAACAGCCTGTTTCCAGGGAACTCTACATGAAAGATAGATTGTGGTCTTGGTCAGTGTATTGTCCCTGACACGACATCCTGGTCAGTGTATTGTCCCTGACACGACGTCCTGGTCAGTGTATTGTCCCTGACATGACATCCTGGTCAGTGTTTTGTCCCTGACATGATGTCCTGGTCAGTATGTTGTGCCTGACTGGACTAGCGTCTCAGCTCCCCATGTTTTGAAGATAATATAAACTCTTTCTTCTGATTTCCAGCTTCTGCAATCTGTATTCTTTGCAGCATTACCTAACCAAAGATGACAGTAAAGATAATAAGGTAAAGGTGAGTCCCATGGCAACAATTGATGTCGGGGATGAGGATAGCTCTTCATGTACTAAGACGCAGCCTATGTGGGGTGGGGAGGTTAGTTCCCTTCCTTGCTGTTTTTATCTACCTGAACTCATATGCCAAGTACCCATTTACAGTTTGGTTGACTGGAGGAGCAGTCAAACCAGGCACAAACTACAGCCTGGATTCTTTTCCTGTCCGTCCGTGAAATCGAACCATGGCACGCTGTAATCCCAGTCTAGCAAGCCAGCTCAATGTCGACTAAACGACACACTCAACACAAATAACAGTAAAAAACGCAAAATACGCCCAAACCTAACAACTTGAAATAACCTACTAAAATAGCAGGATAGCAGTCGCTATATTAACTTAACTTAACATCTTTATACTGGTTTAGAAGACCCTGCAGAGTCTGTATACAACCAGTTACATTTACATCACCTTGCTGTAAAAGCTATGAGCATCCAGTTTATTCTTAAATGCATTAACTGTCCCTGCCTCCACTACCTCCCCTGGCAATGCATTCCAAGCAGACACCACTCTCTGACTAAAAAAATATTTCCTAATATCTAACCTGGACCTCTCTTTAGTCAGCTTGTAGCTATGCCCTCTTGATATTGTGGGTGGCTGTATTTTAAAAAAACTTGTTATAGTCTAATTTATCCATTCCTCTGATCATCTTATAAACCTGTATTAAGTCACCATGAATTCTTCTCTCTTCGAGACACTGTAGGCCGGTTTTTCTGAGTCGTTCCTCATAACTGTAATTCTGGAATCCCACTATCATCTTTGTCGCTCTTTTTTGTATTCTTTCTAGCATGTTTATATCCCTTCTATGAAAAGGACTCCACACCTGTACACAGTACTCCAATCTAGGTCTAACTAAAGCTTTATACAGTTTGACGATCACTTCCTTGCTCCTATGTTTAATATTTCTTTTTATCATATCTAACATTGCATTTGCCTTTTTCACTGCTACCTTAACTTGCTCACTCACCTTTCCTGTATGATCTATTATAACCCCTAGGTCCCTTTCCTTATCTATATTGTCAACAGTAAATCTCCTTGGTCCCAAGTGCTGTGATAGGAGTGGATTTGGGGATGACCTCCCAAAGTATGTGCATCACATGGCCTCTGGCAACTAAAACTCGGGCGTTGCCCTTCTGACAACAGGACTGTTCCTACTAGCACTGAGAAGTTGCAAGTCATCTTGACGTTTAAAACTCTGATTCTAAACCATCTGCTGAGTCTAGGTTGAACTAACCCAGATGTTTTTAAACTGATAGCCCAACTGTAAAATGCAACACAAAGCATCTTTTTTTTTTTTAAACCAGCAACAAAAATTACAAAGAAATGGATTGTCTTGAAGGTCTAACTTATTTTGTGGGGACATTGTTTTCGTCAAATTTGCAACAAGTTTGCTCTTACAGCTGCGTGTAACCGGCTTTGCTGCCTTTGTAGAGACTGTTCAGTTCAGAAGTTACTTCTATTTTACTACTTCTTCCTGGGACGATGAGGCTAACGTCTGGTCAGGCAAAACACACTGATCAGAGAATGTTAGCCAGGGTCAGGAGAAATATACTGGCCAAGACCCTCACCTGACCTCCTCGTTGGTCGTCCTGGAAACGGGCTGTTGTCAAGGACAACAGTTTGGCTAGCATGGTGAGGTTCGACATGATCTCCGTAGTAGTGAGCAACACGCAGATGAAGCCAAGCATAGCACAACTGCCTGGAGGACTCCGGTCAACTTTCATCAGCATGCTCGAGATGTGAGGAAAGCTACTGCAACCTGTCACTTAACACCATTTTCAGGGCACACATAAAGAGTAACCTACTCATTGTGGGCATTCGAAACAACAACTATTTCTTCCTCGCTCATCTTAAAAAGGCTTTTTGTTATGTGTGTCTCAATGAGGATGCGATATCTGCACCATTTGGCCCAATACAACTGGTTCAGCATGGTACAATTCTGGGACTGGATTTGCCTTTTTTCTTCTATTCCTATTCTTTCAGCCTGGCTGCACTGATGCAGCCAGTTTCCAGGGCCACCTCTTGAACAGCTCTGCAACACTGACCCTGACACAAGCATTCTACTATGAGTCAGTGACTGCTGTCATCTCATTTGCTTCGTCTTTATTCTCTGGATAGATTTAATTTCTTTTGTTTTTCGCTAATCAGAGATATGATGGTCAGTAGAAATTGAAAACAAAATTAAATTTGGTTTGTAGAAAATATTAAATTTGGTTTTGTTAAAATAGAAAAATATTAAATTAAATTTGTATTTTAAAAAATTACAGTACGGTCTATGTAATTATTTTTTTAAACAAATTGAATTTAATATTTTACAGTGGGTGGTGAGGAAATAGATCAGGTCACACATTTTGAATATCTGGGCTCCAGAATTGACAAAAATGGCGACTGCTCGAAAGAAATCAAAAGAAGACTAGCTATGGCAATGCAGAGACTGAACAGCCTGAAGAAATTATGGCAGGGCACCAACAAAACGATAAAAGTAAAAGTCTTGAGAGCCTGTGTTTTTCATGTGGCAGCTTATGGATGCGAATCATGGACGATTACCAAAACTTCTAGACAAAGAATCGAATCCTTCGAGTCAAAATGTTACAGAAAGATCCTCAGAATACCCTGGACAGAGAAAAAAAACAAATGTAGATATTCGGCAAGAGTTGAGCATAGAAGAGAACTGGTTTATCAATTCCATTTTAGCTAGAAAATGCAAATACTTTGATCATATCAAGAAACACAACGGTCTCGAGAGAACAGTGATGGAAGGTATGGTGCCAGGCAAAAGAGGAAGGGGTAGACCAAGAAGACGATGGCACCAAGATATCCAGGAATGCCTGCGTATGACTGTGGCAGAGGTTGGAGTTTTGGCAAGGGAACGAGTTTCTTTCAGACAGACTGTGATGGGAGCGACGTTCTATAAAGGACATGCAACATGATGATGGTCTATATTGATTCCTATGGCCCATATATAGATATCACTGCTGAGGGGTCTGCAGGGTCATTGTATATGACAAGGACAAGAATAGCACTACTGCCCCACGGGGAGCATGTCATGAAGGTGACTAACTGAATGACATGGCATAACACTGGCCATGGTTAGATGGTTTGTTAAGAGCAGCATAGATGCGGGCCTACTTTGCTCTAGTGTGTGAGTCTATCAAGATGGACACGGTTAACCACCCTTCGCTGCACTTATCCCAGCCCAGCAGAGTAATAAGCTGCGCTCGATCCTACACCACTAGGCAAGAAATCCTACTCCGAGCTACATACATCTCATGCCAGAGCTGGGACCAGCACAGGGGCATTTGCCCTCCGGGCTACCTACATCTCATGTCAGAGCTGCGGCCAGCACAGGGGTATCTGCCCTCCGGGCTACCTACATCTCATGTCAGAAATGCGGCCAGCACAGGGGCATCTGCCCTCCGGGCTACCTACATCTCATGCCAGAGCTGGGACCAGCACAGGGGCATTTGCCCTCTGGGCTACCTACATCTCATGCCAGAGATGGGACCAGCACAGGGGCATTTGCCCCTGTAGAAGTACAGGTCGACTAAAACTAAGACATATTTAAATGGTCAATTAAAAAACCAAATTGTAAATTAAAAAAACAGAATGGTAAATTAAAAAATGGAATGGTAAATTAAAAAACAGAATAGTAAATTAAAAAACAGAATAGTAAATTAAAAAACAGAATGGTAAATTAAAAAACAATGGATATATTTTTCATGATTATTTGTTGCAGGTGAATCAGAGATCTTGTTTCTGCCAACTTACAGACTGGAGCGAATGACACCAGGATACAAATATGACTGGAAGAAAATTAAAACTACCGGGGTTAGTAGCCAACTTTTCTACATCAGATACTGCAACTTTTATATTTGTCATTTGAATACTATACCACTTAACCTTTGCGACGCCACATACTTTTTTAACGAAAATTTGCGCAAATTGATATCTCGACCTATGTGCCTGTCCTGACATATGGATGTGAGTCATGGGCAATGACTACAGCCCAAGAAAGGCAATTACAAACTTCAGAAATGAGGTACCTAAGAAAGGCGGTTCAGGTGACGAAAAGGGACAAGATCCGTAACCAGACAATACGTAGCAATCTTGAAGTTCAACCCCTGCAGACACGAGTGGAGCAGTCCCAACTACAGTGGTTTGGCCATGTCTGTAGAATGGAAGATGATCGGATACCAAAGTGGTCATGGGAGATCAAAAGTCAAGGACGCAGACCCCGAGGACGTCCCAAAGTACGTTGGGAAGACAACATACGACAGTCCCTAAGTGATAGAGGGATGGATTAGAAAGAGGCTAGGAAAAAGATGGCGGCTAGTGCAGTGTGGCGTTCTCTTTGGCAAACCTTTACACCTCACGGTAGAAGAGGAGCGACTAAGTAAGTAAGTAAGTGATATCTCGCTATAGTAGTCGACTTTCAAAATTTGTAACTTCTGTTTGTTTGTCAATAAATATGATTTTCTTGTGTGTAGAGACACAATTGAATAAAGAACTTGTGGGTGTTATTGGTTTTGTTGTATGTTTGTGAGTTTCTGAGATACAAAAAGATGTAGTTGAAAATTTATGAAAATCTCAAAAAAATTTTTACTCGACCGCTAGGCCTAGTCGCTCCGATAGAAATCCATGGAAACCACAACAACGTATCGATACTGTGTTTACAATATCTACACAACTGTTAGTTTCCAATTCAAATGTAGTTCTATCATCTAAACAAACAAAATAAACAGATCTACTCGATAAAGCT
Organism: Ariolimax columbianus; assembly: GCA_036924085.1. Classification (NCBI taxonomy): domain Eukaryota; kingdom Metazoa; phylum Mollusca; class Gastropoda; order Stylommatophora; family Arionidae; genus Ariolimax; species Ariolimax columbianus. The sequence continues at coordinate 4,695,647 of JAVGWX010000021.1, forward strand.
CTTTTCCAACAACCTACTTTACCTTTCGCAAAAAGTCGTCTTGCCCCAATCGGCGTATTAGAGGTGTTAGAAGAAAAATCGTTCAAAATCCATTTGTAATCTAACATACGATACTTTTACCGGCAAAATATTGTGTGTAGATAGTGACGTATTCAGCATAAAACAAAAATGGCTATGGGTAGGATCGCCATGCAAAATAATAAATTTTTCACGGAATTCTAATTTTTGTCCAAACCAGTCTGGACCCGGGCGTGATGAAGGTTAAAAGCTGTTTCCCGGCACATGAATTCTTCTTTATTTTCTCATTCTTCTTCATCTTCTTTTTATTATTATTCTTCTTCCACCAGCGGAAAGTTCACTTCAACCCCCCATCTTGTTAGCCAACTAGCCATGAAGACAACCTGTTTTCTGGAATACATTCAAGGAAGTGGGGGTCTTAGCCAGTATGTTTTACCTGGTCCTGATTACCATGTCTCCTATTACCAGTTGAACAGAAGAGAGCAGGTCGTGGTCTTCAGACTTCGACCTGGCCACAACAGACTGAGGTACCATCTGTTCAATAAATTGAAGATAGGTGGCACTGATGAATGCTCGTGCAGTACTGGGAAAATGACCGCTGAACATTTGCTGCAAAACTGCCCGACATACAAGGATCAGAGAAAGCAGATCCTTGTCAACCCCAGGGGCAACACTAGACAAGCTCTATGGCATTGTCGACAGCCTCAGGATGACTGCTGCTTTTTTCGAAAAAATAAAGGTTGACGTCTGACAGCGTACAAAGAAGATTACCATGTCTGATCTGTATGTTTTGCCTGACCAGACGTTAGTCTCTTCTCTTCTAGTTTACAGAGAGGCTGCGATATTTGCTTCCTTTGGCATGAGTGCCATCTGTTTTCAGGGTCACTGCTTGGAGGTGGATTGGAGTCTTGATCAGCAATGTTTTGCTGACCCTGATGGTAGCAGCCAGCTATGTGTCTCTGGCTGCTGTCAGCTCATTCACTGTTGCATCTGTTGGCCCTTATCAGGATTTGAACCCATGTCCATCTGAGAAGAGGACATGTATCCTAACATCTCAGCCATTTAGGGTATCAAAGGTGGAGTTGGTCCCAATGCAGATATTGCAGTTGGAGATAGAGTGTTAGAGCTGTTTTTTCTTTTCTTTTCTTTTTTGTTAAGTTCAGGGGATAGGTTTTAGTCTAGCTTCACTTAAAATTAAGTCGGGCTTCCATTTTCATCTAGTTAGACCAGAGCATATCGAGACAAGCAGAGATTATACTCACTAACTACAAGCAGAGACTATACCCACTAACTACAAGCAGAGACTATACTCACTAACTACAAGCAGAGACTATACTCACTAACTACAAGCAGAGACTATACTCACTAACTACAAGCAGAGATTATACTCACTAACTACAAGCAGAGACTATACTCACTAACTACAAGCAGAGACTATACTCACTAACTACAAGCAGAGACTATACACACTAACTACAAGCAGAGACTATACTCACTAACTACAAGCAGAGACTATACTCACTAACTACTAGCAGAGACTATACTCACTAACTACAAGCAGAGACTATACACACTAACTACAAGCAGAGACTATACTCACTAACTACAAGCAGAGACTATACCCACTAACTACAAGCAGAGACTATACTCACTAACTACAAGCAGAGACTATACTCACTAACTACAAGCAGAGACTATACTCACTAACTACAAGCAGAGACTATACTCACTAACTACAAGCAGAGACTATACTCACTAACTACAAGCAGAGACTATACTCACTAACTACAAGCAGAGACTATACTCACTAACTACAAGCAGAGACTATACTCACTAACTACAAGCAGAGACTATACTCACTAACTACAAGCAGAGACTATACTCACTAACTACAAGCAGAGACTATACTCACTAACTACAAGCAGAGACTATACTCACTAACTACAAGCAGAGATTATACCCACTAACTACAAGCAGAGACTATACTCACTAACTACAAGCAGAGACTATACTCACTAACTACAAGCAGAGACTATACTCACTAACTACAAGCAGAGATTATACCCACTAACTGTACTTAAACACTCATTTAGTATTTACCTCGCCTGTAAATGACGTCCTGACCTTGATCACGCAGCTCTCTGTAATATCATCCATATGTCAGTGTTTCCAACTTGATAGATTGATAAATGATTTATTGTTAAACCCTGATTGATTGATAAATGATTTATTGTTAAACCCTGATTGATTGATAAATGATTTATTGTTAAACCCTGATTGATTAATAAATGATTTATTGTTAAACCCTGATTGATTGACAGGAGAGAATCAACGTCCCTTCCTGGTGTGACAGGATACTTTGGCATTCATTCCCCGGAACTTTCATTGAAAACACAGCCTACGGTTAGTGAATTATGTCATTTCATGTGCAGTCAGTTTGTTTTTGTAATAAAAATTTTCTGTCACCATATGTTAGAAATGAGGAAGTAACTTTCACAATGACTTAGAAGGATTTATACGAAAGAGGAATAAGGGTTGCTTGCCTCTGCAATCACCACAGACTGTAGAGGATAGGTTGTTATTTTATCTCCATTAGAAAAGAAATTGCTGTCTTTCAAAGATTTTGAATGCATCTTCGTGACAGTCTGTTTCATCTGGCCCTGACGTGAGGTGGGTTCTTGATCAGTATGTTTCACCTGGCCCTGACAAGAGGTGGGGTCTTGATCAGTATGTTTCACCTGACATGAGGTGGGGTCTTTTGATCAGTATGTTTCATCTGGCCCTGACATGAGGTGGGTTCTTGATCAGTATGTTTCACCTGGCCCTGACAAGAGGTGGGGTCTTGATCAGTATGTTTCACCTGACATGAGGTGGGGTCTTTTGATCAGTATGTTTCATCTGGCCCTGACATGAGGTGGGGTCTTGATCAGTATGTTTCACCTGGCCCTGAGATGAGGTGGGGTCTTGATCAATATGTTTCACCTGACATGAGGTGGGGTCTTGATCAGTATGTTTCATCTGTCATGAGGTGGGGTCTTGATCAGTATGTTTCACCTGACATGAGGTGGGGGTCTTGATCAGTATGTTTCACCTGACGTGAGGTGGGGTCTTGATCAGTATGTTTCACCTGACATGAGGTGGGGTCTTGATCAGTATGTTTCACTTGGCCCTGACATGAGGTGGGGATTTTTCACCTGACATGAGGTGGGGTTTTGATCAGTATGTTTCACTTAGCTCTGACATGAGGTGGGGTCTTGATCAATATGTTTCACCTGACATGAGGTTGGTTCTTGATCAGTATGTTTCACCTGACATGAGGTGGGGTCTTGATCAGTATGTTTCACTTGGCACTGACATGAGGTGGGGTCTTGATCAATATGTTTCACCTGGCCCTGACATGAGGTGGGGTCTTGATCAGTATGTTTCACCTGGCATGAGGTGGGTTCTTGATCAGTATGTTTCACCTGACATGAGGTGGGGTCTTGATCAGTATGTTTCATCTGTCATGAGGTGGGGTCTTGATCAGTATGTTTCACCTGACATGAGGTGGGGTCTTGATCAGTATGTTTCACCTGACATGAGGTGGGTTCTTGATCAGTATGTTTCACCTGACATGAGGTGGGGTCTTGATCAGTATGTTTCATCTGTCATGAGGTGGGGTCTTGATCAGTATGTTTCACCTGGCCCTGACATGAGGTGGGGTCTTGATCAGTATATTTCACTTGGCCCTGAGATGAGGTGGGGTCTTGATCAATATGTTTCCCCTGACATGAGGTGGGGTCTTGATCAGTATGTTTCATCTGTCATGAGGTGGGGTCTTGATCAGTATGTTTCACCTGACATGAGGTGGGGGTCTTGATCAGTATGTTTCACCTGACGTGAGGTGGGGTCTTGATCAGTATGTTTCACCTGACATGAGGTGGGGTCTTGATCAGTATGTTTCACTTGGCCCTGACATGAGGTGGGGATGTTTCACCTGACATGAGGTGGGGTTTTGATCAGTATGTTTCACTTAGCTCTGACATGAGGTGGGGTCTTGATCAGTATGTTTCACCTGGCATGAGGTGGGTTCTTGATCAGTATGTTTCACCTGACATGAGGTGGGGTCTTGATCAGTATGTTTCATCTGTCATGAGGTGGGGTCTTGATCAGTATGTTTCACCTGACATGAGGTGGGGTCTTGATCAGTATGTTTCACCTGACATGAGGTGGGTTCTTGATCAGTATGTTTCACCTGACATGAGGTGGGGTCTTGATCAGTATGTTTCATCTGTCATGAGGTGGGGTCTTGATCAGTATGTTTCACCTGGCCCTGACATGAGGTGGGGTCTTGATCAGTATATTTCACTTGGCCCTGAGATGATTTGGGGTCTTGATCAATATGTTTCACCTGACATGAGTTGGGGTCTTGATCAGTATGTTTCATCTGTTATGAGGTGGGGTCTTGATCAGTATGTTTCACCTGACATGAGGTGGGGGTCTTGATCAGTATGTTTCACCTGACGTGAGGTGGGGTCTTGATCAGTATGTTTCACCTGACATGAGGTGGGGGTCTTGATCAGTATGTTTCACTTGGCCCTGACATGAGGTGGGGATGTTTCACCTGACATGAGGTGGGGTTTTGATCAGTATGTTTCACTTAGCTCTGACATGAGGTGGGGTCTTGATCAATATGTTTCACCTGACATGAGGTTGGTTCTTGATCAGTATGTTTCACCTGACATGAGGTGGGGTCTTGATCAGTATGTTTCACTTGGCACTGACATGAGGTGGGGTCTTGATCAATATGTTTCACCTGGCCCTGACATGAGGTGGGGTCTTGATCAGTATGTTTCACCTGGCATGAGGTGGGGTCTTGATCAGTATGTTTCACCTGACATGAGGTGGGGTCTTGATTAGTATGTTTCACCTGACATGAAGTGGGGTCTTGATCAGTATGTTTCACCTGACATGAGGTGGGTTCTTGATCAGTATGTTTCACCTGACATGAGGTGGGGTCTTGATCAGTATGTTTCACTTGGCACTGACATGAGGTGGGGTCTTGATCAATATGTTTCACCTGGCCCTGACATGAGGTGGGGTCTTGATCAGTATATTTCACTTGGCCCTGAGATGAGGTGGGGTCTTGATCAATATGTTTCACCTGACATGAGGTGGGGTCTTGATCAATATGTTTCACCTGACATGAGGTGGGGTCTTGATCAGTATGTTTCACCTGACATGAGGTGGGGTCTTGATCAGTATGTTTCACCTGACATGAGGTGGGGTCTTGATCAGTATGTTTCACCTGACATGAGGTGGGGTCTTGATCAGTATGTTTCACCTGACATGAGGTAGGGTCTTGATCAGTATGTTTCACCTGACATGAGGTGGGTTCTTGATCAATATGTTTCACTTGGCCCTGACATTAGGTGGAGTCTTGATCAGTTTGTTTTACCAGACCCTGACGTGAGGTGGGTTCTTGATCAATATGTTTCACTTGGCCCTGACATTAGGTGGGGTCTTCCTGGAAACAGGCTGCACCTGTGTAATCTTGCTAAAAGAATAGGTATTGCAATGGAAATGCAGACCAGGTACCTAAAAAAAGTCAGCTGAAATCTGTGTTGGCACAAAAGGTGCAGATATTGCAGCCTCATTGTGCACAACGTCACAACGAAAAAGAAGAAAATGTTTACACCATCAGACAAGTTCCTGTCATGAACTCAACCATCGATGGAGCTCTTCTTTAGCTCTGTATTATTTTTAGTTTAGTGTTTTATTTGTTGGGTCAATGTATATTCCTTAACTGGCCATACAGTGGTCCTGTAATATATTCTTAGCAGTTTTTTTGTTGGTTTAGTCCACATGTGTAGTGTGGTAAAGCAGACAGTCGAAGCGTGTACATGTGTCTGTTCAGTCTGTTGTCCCCTGACCTAACAGGAAGAATAGTGATCTGTCCCTGCTGGTCAAAGGTGTGATAGTCATCGTTTGGTTGGTCCTGCTCCTTTATGACAGCCTAGGGATTGGGTGGTCTCGAGGTAAGATGGCGGCCTCAGGTGCTGGAAGTATAACGGTTCAAATCATGATGGAGACCGGATTTTTTTCATGTGGACTTTCTGTCATTCCTCAGATCTCTGGGTAGTAGAGATCGGACGCCCGTGCGCAGTGTCACGCACATTAAAAAATCCCTCGGCAGTAGGAAATCGAAAAGAGTGGGCTTAGCAGCCGCTGCCCAGGCAAAATTAAAAAATTATGCTAAAAATCTAGCCAATCTATTACGGGATCCTCGCCGGTGCTACGGAGTTCGTCCATTGTGCTGAGATTCTCCACAAATATGGAGAAAAACACAGCACTTTTTTGTTAAACTGTGGGCAATGACGTTGATTCTTCGACGAAACTTAACTAAAAACTATGACAGCCTCAATAACTCTTTTTTTTCAAAGTTTTTTTATTTCAATGTCTTTTTGTTCACAACCTCCTACCCTATTTTCAGGTCTATCAGCCTTCTCGCTCCCCGGTATGCCACAATGGCATAGTAGCCACTGAAGTATGGTTTGCTTTCTGACAGCTACTTTACTTAATTCGGTCCTCAGGTGCAGCAGTGTGCCATACACTTAGTGCCATACACTTAGTGCCATACACTTAGTGCCATACACTTAGTGCCATCTGTGAAGGAAAACTTGTTGTTCCGAATGCCCACAATGAGTAGGTTTACTCTTTTGTGTGCCCTGAAAAAACGTTCAGTGACGGGTTGCAGTAGCTTTCTTCACATCCCGAGCATGCTGATGAAGGTGTACCAGGGTCTATCAGGTGGTTGTGCTATGCTTGGCTTCATCTGCGTGTCGCTCACTGCTACAGGGATCACGTCGATCACTCACCTTGTTAGCCAGGCTGCCATGAAAACAGCCCGTTTCCAGGAGCCAAACTTAAAAGTATTAATTTGGTCCTTACTCTGGTTCTGTGTTGGCTCTTCTTCTTCTTCTGCGTTCGTTCTCAATCTCCCGGTACCATGTCTTGAACAGAGCTCTGCAAGTAGCAGGATGTAGTTCGGAGAACAGATTGCATTGTGTTGTTAGGTTTCAGCTTGACTGCGATATTTACACCTTTCAGTCCGACACATCCGTCTTCGGCAGTGTGTTGGTTCTAACCTTGGTTCATGTTTATATTTACTCAGGTTCTGTGGATAACTTACTCAACAGTGACCACCGGCCTGTGTTTGGCTCCTTCACCGTTGGTATCGCCTCGCCATTCATTCAGAACAGAGCCTCTTTGCAGGATAACTTCAACGTCAAGTTCATCTTCAAGACAGTCGAAGCTCTGGTGAGACCTCTTCATATTGTGTGTTTAGATTTGTTGCCAGTGTCAAATACAATTTGTATCACATGTTTGTGGGTGAACAACCTCTTGAACAGGTCAACCAGTCCAGATTCCTTGGAGCTGTAATAAACCAAAAGGATTCCGTGGAGCTGTAATAAACCAGAAGGATTCCGTGGAGCTGTAATAAACCAGAAGGATTCCGTGGAGCTGTAATAAACCAAAAGGATTCCTTGGAGATGTAATAAACCAAAAGGATTCCTTGGAGATGTAATAAACCAGAAGGATTCCTTGGAGCTGTAATAAACCAGAAGGATTCCTTGGAGCTGTAATAAACCAGAAGGATTCCTTGGAGCTGTAATAAACCAGAAGGATTCCTTGGAGCTGTAATAAACCAGAAGGATTCCTTGGAGCTGTAATAAACCAAAAGGATTCCTTGGAGATGTAATAAACCAGAAGGATTCCTTGGAGCTGTAATAAACCAGAAGGATTCCTTAGAGCTGTAATAAACCAGAAGGATTCCTTGGAGCTGTAATAAACCAGAAGGATTCCGTGGAGCTGTAATAAACCAGAAGGATTCCTTGGAGCTGTAATAAACCAGAAGGATTCCTTGGAGCTGTAATAAACCAGAAGGATTCCTTGGAGCTGTAATAAACCAGAAGGATTCCTTGGAGCTGTAATAAACCAGAAGGATTCCTTGGAGCTGTAATAAACCAGAAGGATTCCTTGGAGCTGTAATAAACCAGAAGGATTCCTTGGAGATGTAATAAACCAGAAGGATTCCTTGGAGCTGTAATAAACCAGAAGGATTCCTTGGAGCTGTAATAAACCAGAAGGATTCCTTGGATATGTAATAAACCAGAAGGATTCCTTGGAGCTGTAATAAACCAGAAGGAAGGTATTCAGAGTTGGCTATGGGAAGGGCAGCAACTGACTATCTTTTTTCAATACCATAATTAGAGGATTCTTCATTAAGATATAAGATACGAGGCGTGTTCAAATTAAACCGAACCAAACTGCAACGAGTGAACATACATACTATACGCATGATGTCACCTCTGGTGTAAACAGCACATACCAAGCGACAAGTTTGCAAAATTTAATTATCAACCGACTCATAGCTGCCTCAGCAGACCGTTGAAAACATGGCGGGTGTGATACGGAATCCATCCAGAGTTGATCAGCGAGCGGTGATTCTGTTTCTAACAGCTGAAGGATATCGACCAGTTGACATTCATCGCAGTATGCAGGCAGTGTATGTTGACAAAAGTGTGTTGAAGACGACAGTGAAGAACTGGACAACGATGTTTAAAGAAGGACGTGAGTTAATGCAACAATATGGGCCCGACCTGGTCTCGGAAGATCTTGGCAGTTGAAAATTTAAAAAGTGTTAGCTGTTAGCTGCTGGCCGAGCAAAAAATTTGAAAGGTAACACATTTCCTGCGCAGTAATGGCCAGCACAAAAACCAAATGGAGGCGTCCGCTCTGTCATGTACAGATACATAAGCCAATCACATGTTTGTGTGCGCACTCGATTGCTAGTATGTACAAACAAGGCTTTCTTGTACACAGACAGTACACTGAACTTTTGTTTTAGTACACGTTGGTGGTGGTGGTGGTGTTTCATTGGTTGGTTGGCTGGCTGATTAGTTGGTTGGTTGTGGTGGTGGATGAAGGAGGAGTCAGTAGTAGGTGGTGGTGGAAGAAGAAGAATAAGTCAGTGGTAGGTGGTGGGGGAAGAAGATTAAGTCAGTGGTGTATGGTGGTGGATGAAGGAGCAGTCAGTAGTAGGTGGTGGTGGAAGAAGAAGAAGTCAGTGGCAGGTGGTGGAAGAAGAAGAAGTCAGTGGTAGGTGGTGGATGAAGGAGGAGTCAGTAGTAGGTGGTGGTGGAAGAAGAAGAAGTCAGTGGTATTTGGTGGATGCAAGAAGAAGAAGTCAGTGGTAGGGGGTGGATGCAAGAAGAAGAAGTCAGTGGTAGGTGGTGGATGGAAGAAGAAGAAGTCGCTGGCTGCTTGCATCAAACTCAATGAACCATAACGGACCAAGACCCTATTCCGCCTCCACATGGTGGCCCTGGAAACAGGCTGCACTAGACACTATAGTAGTCTGGCCAAGAGATGAGGTCAAATTGGAAAGACAAACCCATTACTCAAAAAAGCCAGAAGAAACCGGATGTTGATCCAAAAGACGCAGATATCACAGATTTGCTGTAAACTATAACACATCATCACTAACATCGTTTTCAGAACAATCGCAGAAAAAGAAGAAGAAGAATGCCCACAATCAGTCATTTTACTCTTTTTGTTGCCCCTGAAAAGGGCAGAAGGGTGTGGGAGTAAGGTGGGGGTCTTGGTCAGTATATTTCTCCTGACCTTGACTGGCATTGTCCAATCAGTATGTTCAGCCTGATCAGACGTTAGTCTCCTCTTCGCGGTAAATGTTTTAAGTCGTTTCCTTTTGTCTTCTTCTCAGATCAGAACAAGCACAAAACAGTTTTACTTCCTGGAGTTCTCGTCTGCATGTTTGCCTGGTATGTTGTTTGAACTTATTTTGTTTGATTGTCAGATTAATTTGGGGGGGGGGGGGGGGGGGGGTCTTTGTGGCGAAGTGATCAAGTCGTTTGCCTCGTGTTCAGACGGTCGAAGTTCGAATTCGAGCTGCGGCAGTCGGGCATGATGTCAATTTTTCAGGAGATCCCTGGATTCATCGTTGGAGCTACGGAGTTCGGGCGTTGTGAGACGCTCTCGGCAGGTGGGGATACCTATCTTCTGAGAGAGACTAAGCCATAGGAGGAACCCACAGGGATGAAGTCAAGCCCTTGTCTTTAACCTATATATTTGGATGAGGCTTCAAACCTTCAGGGGTTGGTCTGGTCTGGTCATGCTGGGGTTCAGAGCAATGAGAGGGCTGATAGTAGACATAGAGGATTCAAACCTTCAGGGGTTGGTCTGGTCTGGTCTTGGTGGGGTTCAGGGCTGATAGTGGACATAGAGGATTCAAACCTTCAGGGGTTGGTCTGGTCTGGTCATGGTGGGGTTCAGAGCAATGAGAGGGCTGATAGAGTCTTCAAGCCTTCAGATGCTGGTACTGGTCTACTTGTGACTTATAGTGTCAACAGGATGGAGTAGCTGGCTCCATGCCCAAAGTCTGAATTTGTTTAGGCTCCATGCCCAAAGTCTGAATTTGTTTAGGCTCCATGCGCCAGGTACAAAATGTAGAAGCCAGGCAGAACTCCGGATGAAAGGTTCCTCGTAGTCTTTGGCCACATTTCGGAGGGTGTAGATAACTTTTTCTTGAATATCTTAATTCTATATGTGCAAAATGTAAGTTTATTTTCAATATAATTCTTATCTGTTTCTGCTATTTATTTTGAATGTTATGCCTGGGGATCCCGTGGTGAAATTGTTAAGTGATCAGGTGGTGTGGGGTCGACTCAGGACTCCGCCGTCTTTTTCACGGGTGCTTGATGCGGAGTCCCCTGCATCTCGTAGGCGCCCCCTAGTCGTCTTGTCCTTGACTTGCCACTGGGGTCGGACGGCACGAGACGAGAGAGTGAGGATTAAAAAGTAGCGCAGTTAATCCTTACTAAAAATAGCGCTAGCAAAATAAATTATGCCATCATCGTCTACGATGGACGGCGGCCTTTACCTTGTTATGCCTTATCTGCTGCGAAGCAAGTCATCACGGTCTGACCTTGAAAGTCAGAGAAAGGATAGGATATTCCATTGGAAAATGCTTTTCTTTTGTGTCCCTTATAACTGAGGGCATATGCCCAATGAAGGAAATTATGCATGTAAATGTGACACTGATCTTGAAATATTAAGGGCACCAAAAACATTTCATGGAGGCCTCGCAGTTGGTGTTTGTTGATACCTTGTGATATTGCTTCGCTTCGTTCGTTCTCAATCTCCCGCTACCAAACTCTGAAAGGGCTTAAGTAGCAGAATGTTGTCCAGAGAACGGATTGACTGCGATATTTGCCCCTTTCGGTCCAACACATCCGACTTCAGCAATCATTTTTTTAGTACCAGGTTAGCATTCCCTCTTCGATCCCTTCTCTTTAGCCAGTCTGCCCTGCTGCAGCCTGTTATCCAGGATCACCGCGTGGAGGTGTAGAAGGGTCTTGGCAGCTCTGGTTCGCTGGCCCTGACGCTAGCATTCAGCTATGGGTCGCTGACCACTGCAGCTCATGCGCTGCTCAGCATCTTGATCCCAGATATCTTGTGATATAGAGGTTTTCTTTTATTTTTCTTGTGACTTCTAGAGATGGATAGGACAGACTCGTATAAAAGGAATTAAATCATGGAAAAATCGCATTCAATTGTCGCCTTCTTCATCGCGGTGCTCTTTCAGACGTCAACTTGAATATATCTAAAGAAAACAGTGGTTACCCTGCGGCTGTTGTTTCGAAGGTCTACAATGAGTTGGTTTGTTCTTTTGTGCAGCCTGAAAAGGACGTTAAGTGGTGGGTTGCAGTAGCTTTCCTCACATCCCGAGCGTGCTGATGAAGTGGGACTGTGATCCTCCAAGCGGTTGTGCTATGCTTGGTTTCATCTGCGTGTCACCCACTACTACGGGGATCACGTCAATCCCTCACTCTGTTAATTAGACTGTTATTAAAACAGCCAGTTTCTAGAGAGGGCTACTAGGTGAGGATCTTGGCCAGTATATTTTGCCTGACCGTGACTAAAAATGTCTGATCAGTATGTTGTGCCTGACCAGATATTAGTCTTCCTCCCCTAACCTGAGGCTATTGATAACCCCATAAAGCTCGTCCAGGAATGATATCAGTGATGGCCAACATACTCTCTCTGCTCCTCGCGTGTTGGATACCTTTATAGCAGATGCTCACCTGTCATTCTGTCAGGCCGCAGACATATTCATCCGTATGTCCTATCCTTAGTTTATTGAATAGATGGTATCTCAGTCTGTTGTGACCTGTTTGAAGTAGAAAAATTACCACTTTATTTCATCTCTGGTGATATGCGTTGTTTGGTTGTTGATTTGTATTGTTGTGGTGAACTTAATTTATTTTGACTTCCATAAGTTCTCCATCTATGCAATTTTCAGACATTATATGCTGTGAATCCAACAAACGGTTTGGGGAGAGCCAGAAGCCTGGTTTTACCAACAACCCTGTTTGGACCTCAGAACAGTTGCCACAGGTAAGGCTGTCAACATGTATTGCCTTCTTCTGATTTAATTAGGAAGTGGTAACTGCTTGGAGTGCATTGCCACAGGAAATAATCTGGGCAGGGTCAGTTAATGCATTCAAGAATAGATTGAATGCACATAGTTATTTTTAGGTCATGTAATGTAGAAGAAACTGTTTGCATACAGGCCTACAATCTTCTAAACCAGTATAAAGACGTTAAGTAAGTTATTGTCAAATATTTAGCTTCTAACGAAGCATATACCACATCTGCAGTAGAAGCAAGAAGTTTTGGCTGGGGTTCATGGCATGAATAGAGCTGACATCTTTGCTTCAAAAGCACGCATTATGGGCACATTAGAGATGAATAGAATTTACATTTTGAAGCCTTATCTTCTTTGATCTACTGATGCCATGCTTCTAGCCTGGTGAGGCTCACTACCAACTGATGCCATGCTTCTAGCCTGGTGAGGCTCACTACCAACTGATGCCATGCTTCTAGCCTGGTGGGGCTCACTACCAACTGATGCCATGCTTCTAGCCTGGTGAGGCTCACTACAACTGATGCCATGCTTCTAGCCTGGTGAGGCTCACTACCAACTGATGCCATGCTTCTAGCCTGGTGAGGCTCACTACCAACTGATGCCATGCTTCTAGCCTGGTGAGGCTCACTACCAACTGATGCCATGCTTCTAGCCTGGTGAGGCTCACTACCAACTGATGCCATGCTTCTAGCCTGGTGAGGCTCACTACCAACTGATGTCATGCTTCTAGCCTGGTGAGGCTCACTACCAACTGATGCCATGCTTCTAGCCTGGTGAGGCTCACTACAACTGATGCCATGCTTCTAGCCTGGTGAGGCTCACTACCAACTGATGTCATGCTTCTAGCCTGGTGAGGCTCACTACCAACTGATGCCATGCTTCTAGCCTGGTGAGGCTCACTACCAACTGATGCCATGCTTCTAGCCTGGTGAGGCTCACTACCAACTGATGCCATGCTTCTAGCCTGGTGAGGCTCACTACCAACTGATGTCATGCTTCTAGCCTGGTGAGGCTCACTACCAACTGATGCCATGCTTCTAGCCTGGTGAGGCTCACTACCAACTGATGCCATGCTTCTAGCCTGGTGAGGCTCACTACCAACTGATGTCATGCTTCTAGCCTGGTGAGGCTCACTACCAACTGATGCCATGCTTCTAGCCTGGTGAGGCTCACTACCAACTGATGCCATGCTTCTAGCCTGGTGAGGCTCACTACCAACTGATGCTCATGCTTCTAGCCTGGTGAGGCTCACTACCAACTGATGCCATGCTTCTAGCCTGGTGAGGCTCACTACCAACTGATGCCATGCTTCTAGCCTGGTGAGGCTCACTACCAACTGATGCCATGCTTCTAGCCTGGTGAGGCTCACTACCAACTGATGTCCATGCTTCTAGCCTGGTGAGGCTCACTACCAACTGATGCCCATGCTTCTAGCCTGGTGAGGCTCACTACCAACTGATGTCATGCTTCTAGCCTGGTGAGGCTCACTACCAACTGATGTCATGCTTCTAGCCTGGTGAGGCTCACTACCAACTGATGCCATGCTTCTAGCCTGGTGAGGCTCACTACCAACTGATGCCATGCTTCTAGCCTGGTGAGGCTCACTACCAACTGATGCCATGCTTCTAGCCTGGTGAGGCTCACTACCAACTGATGCTCATGCTTCTAGCCTGGTGAGGCTCACTACCAACTGATGCCATGCTTCTAGCCTGGTGAGGGCTCACTACCAACTGATGCCATGCTTCTAGCCTGGTGAGGCTCACTACCAACTGATGCCATGCTTCTAGCCTGGTGAGGCTCACTACCAACTGATGCCATGCTTCTAGCCTGGTGAGGCTCACTACCAACTGATGTCATGCTTCTAGCCTGGTGAGGCTCACTACCAACTGATGTCATGCTTCTAGCCTGGTGAGGCTCACTACCAACTGATGTCATGCTTCTAGCCTGGTGAGGCTCACTACCAACTGATGTCATGCTTCTAGCCTGGTGAGGCTCACTACCAACTGATGTCATGCTTCTAGCCTGGTGAGGCTCACTACCAACTGATGCCATGCTTCTAGCCTGGTGAGGCTCACTACCAACTGATGTCATGCTTCTAGCCTGGTGAGGGCTCCACTACCAACTGATGCCATGCTTCTAGCCTGGTCCGAGGCCTCACATACCAACTGATGCCATGCT
>JAVGWX010000021.1:4710432-4930432 GCA_036924085.1 Ariolimax columbianus
TTGGAGATGTAATAAACCAGAAGGATTCCTTGGAGCTGTAATAAACCAGAAGGATTCCTTGGAGCTGTAATAAACCAGAAGGATTCCTTGGAGCTGTAATAAACCAGAAGGATTCCTTGGAGCTGTAATAAACCAGAAGGATTCCTTGGAGCTGTAATAAACCAAAAGGATTCCTTGGAGATGTAATAAACCAGAAGGATTCCTTGGAGCTGTAATAAACCAGAAGGATTCCTTAGAGCTGTAATAAACCAGAAGGATTCCTTGGAGCTGTAATAAACCAGAAGGATTCCGTGGAGCTGTAATAAACCAGAAGGATTCCTTGGAGCTGTAATAAACCAGAAGGATTCCTTGGAGCTGTAATAAACCAGAAGGATTCCTTGGAGCTGTAATAAACCAGAAGGATTCCTTGGAGCTGTAATAAACCAGAAGGATTCCTTGGAGCTGTAATAAACCAGAAGGATTCCTTGGAGCTGTAATAAACCAGAAGGATTCCTTGGAGATGTAATAAACCAGAAGGATTCCTTGGAGCTGTAATAAACCAGAAGGATTCCTTGGAGCTGTAATAAACCAGAAGGATTCCTTGGATATGTAATAAACCAGAAGGATTCCTTGGAGCTGTAATAAACCAGAAGGAAGGTATTCAGAGTTGGCTATGGGAAGGGCAGCAACTGACTATCTTTTTTCAATACCATAATTAGAGGATTCTTCATTAAGATATAAGATACGAGGCGTGTTCAAATTAAACCGAACCAAACTGCAACGAGTGAACATACATACTATACGCATGATGTCACCTCTGGTGTAAACAGCACATACCAAGCGACAAGTTTGCAAAATTTAATTATCAACCGACTCATAGCTGCCTCAGCAGACCGTTGAAAACATGGCGGGTGTGATACGGAATCCATCCAGAGTTGATCAGCGAGCGGTGATTCTGTTTCTAACAGCTGAAGGATATCGACCAGTTGACATTCATCGCAGTATGCAGGCAGTGTATGTTGACAAAAGTGTGTTGAAGACGACAGTGAAGAACTGGACAACGATGTTTAAAGAAGGACGTGAGTTAATGCAACAATATGGGCCCGACCTGGTCTCGGAAGATCTTGGCAGTTGAAAATTTAAAAAGTGTTAGCTGTTAGCTGCTGGCCGAGCAAAAAATTTGAAAGGTAACACATTTCCTGCGCAGTAATGGCCAGCACAAAAACCAAATGGAGGCGTCCGCTCTGTCATGTACAGATACATAAGCCAATCACATGTTTGTGTGCGCACTCGATTGCTAGTATGTACAAACAAGGCTTTCTTGTACACAGACAGTACACTGAACTTTTGTTTTAGTACACGTTGGTGGTGGTGGTGGTGTTTCATTGGTTGGTTGGCTGGCTGATTAGTTGGTTGGTTGTGGTGGTGGATGAAGGAGGAGTCAGTAGTAGGTGGTGGTGGAAGAAGAAGAATAAGTCAGTGGTAGGTGGTGGGGGAAGAAGATTAAGTCAGTGGTGTATGGTGGTGGATGAAGGAGCAGTCAGTAGTAGGTGGTGGTGGAAGAAGAAGAAGTCAGTGGCAGGTGGTGGAAGAAGAAGAAGTCAGTGGTAGGTGGTGGATGAAGGAGGAGTCAGTAGTAGGTGGTGGTGGAAGAAGAAGAAGTCAGTGGTATTTGGTGGATGCAAGAAGAAGAAGTCAGTGGTAGGGGGTGGATGCAAGAAGAAGAAGTCAGTGGTAGGTGGTGGATGGAAGAAGAAGAAGTCGCTGGCTGCTTGCATCAAACTCAATGAACCATAACGGACCAAGACCCTATTCCGCCTCCACATGGTGGCCCTGGAAACAGGCTGCACTAGACACTATAGTAGTCTGGCCAAGAGATGAGGTCAAATTGGAAAGACAAACCCATTACTCAAAAAAGCCAGAAGAAACCGGATGTTGATCCAAAAGACGCAGATATCACAGATTTGCTGTAAACTATAACACATCATCACTAACATCGTTTTCAGAACAATCGCAGAAAAAGAAGAAGAAGAATGCCCACAATCAGTCATTTTACTCTTTTTGTTGCCCCTGAAAAGGGCAGAAGGGTGTGGGAGTAAGGTGGGGGTCTTGGTCAGTATATTTCTCCTGACCTTGACTGGCATTGTCCAATCAGTATGTTCAGCCTGATCAGACGTTAGTCTCCTCTTCGCGGTAAATGTTTTAAGTCGTTTCCTTTTGTCTTCTTCTCAGATCAGAACAAGCACAAAACAGTTTTACTTCCTGGAGTTCTCGTCTGCATGTTTGCCTGGTATGTTGTTTGAACTTATTTTGTTTGATTGTCAGATTAATTTGGGGGGGGGGGGGGGGGGGGGTCTTTGTGGCGAAGTGATCAAGTCGTTTGCCTCGTGTTCAGACGGTCGAAGTTCGAATTCGAGCTGCGGCAGTCGGGCATGATGTCAATTTTTCAGGAGATCCCTGGATTCATCGTTGGAGCTACGGAGTTCGGGCGTTGTGAGACGCTCTCGGCAGGTGGGGATACCTATCTTCTGAGAGAGACTAAGCCATAGGAGGAACCCACAGGGATGAAGTCAAGCCCTTGTCTTTAACCTATATATTTGGATGAGGCTTCAAACCTTCAGGGGTTGGTCTGGTCTGGTCATGCTGGGGTTCAGAGCAATGAGAGGGCTGATAGTAGACATAGAGGATTCAAACCTTCAGGGGTTGGTCTGGTCTGGTCTTGGTGGGGTTCAGGGCTGATAGTGGACATAGAGGATTCAAACCTTCAGGGGTTGGTCTGGTCTGGTCATGGTGGGGTTCAGAGCAATGAGAGGGCTGATAGAGTCTTCAAGCCTTCAGATGCTGGTACTGGTCTACTTGTGACTTATAGTGTCAACAGGATGGAGTAGCTGGCTCCATGCCCAAAGTCTGAATTTGTTTAGGCTCCATGCCCAAAGTCTGAATTTGTTTAGGCTCCATGCGCCAGGTACAAAATGTAGAAGCCAGGCAGAACTCCGGATGAAAGGTTCCTCGTAGTCTTTGGCCACATTTCGGAGGGTGTAGATAACTTTTTCTTGAATATCTTAATTCTATATGTGCAAAATGTAAGTTTATTTTCAATATAATTCTTATCTGTTTCTGCTATTTATTTTGAATGTTATGCCTGGGGATCCCGTGGTGAAATTGTTAAGTGATCAGGTGGTGTGGGGTCGACTCAGGACTCCGCCGTCTTTTTCACGGGTGCTTGATGCGGAGTCCCCTGCATCTCGTAGGCGCCCCCTAGTCGTCTTGTCCTTGACTTGCCACTGGGGTCGGACGGCACGAGACGAGAGAGTGAGGATTAAAAAGTAGCGCAGTTAATCCTTACTAAAAATAGCGCTAGCAAAATAAATTATGCCATCATCGTCTACGATGGACGGCGGCCTTTACCTTGTTATGCCTTATCTGCTGCGAAGCAAGTCATCACGGTCTGACCTTGAAAGTCAGAGAAAGGATAGGATATTCCATTGGAAAATGCTTTTCTTTTGTGTCCCTTATAACTGAGGGCATATGCCCAATGAAGGAAATTATGCATGTAAATGTGACACTGATCTTGAAATATTAAGGGCACCAAAAACATTTCATGGAGGCCTCGCAGTTGGTGTTTGTTGATACCTTGTGATATTGCTTCGCTTCGTTCGTTCTCAATCTCCCGCTACCAAACTCTGAAAGGGCTTAAGTAGCAGAATGTTGTCCAGAGAACGGATTGACTGCGATATTTGCCCCTTTCGGTCCAACACATCCGACTTCAGCAATCATTTTTTTAGTACCAGGTTAGCATTCCCTCTTCGATCCCTTCTCTTTAGCCAGTCTGCCCTGCTGCAGCCTGTTATCCAGGATCACCGCGTGGAGGTGTAGAAGGGTCTTGGCAGCTCTGGTTCGCTGGCCCTGACGCTAGCATTCAGCTATGGGTCGCTGACCACTGCAGCTCATGCGCTGCTCAGCATCTTGATCCCAGATATCTTGTGATATAGAGGTTTTCTTTTATTTTTCTTGTGACTTCTAGAGATGGATAGGACAGACTCGTATAAAAGGAATTAAATCATGGAAAAATCGCATTCAATTGTCGCCTTCTTCATCGCGGTGCTCTTTCAGACGTCAACTTGAATATATCTAAAGAAAACAGTGGTTACCCTGCGGCTGTTGTTTCGAAGGTCTACAATGAGTTGGTTTGTTCTTTTGTGCAGCCTGAAAAGGACGTTAAGTGGTGGGTTGCAGTAGCTTTCCTCACATCCCGAGCGTGCTGATGAAGTGGGACTGTGATCCTCCAAGCGGTTGTGCTATGCTTGGTTTCATCTGCGTGTCACCCACTACTACGGGGATCACGTCAATCCCTCACTCTGTTAATTAGACTGTTATTAAAACAGCCAGTTTCTAGAGAGGGCTACTAGGTGAGGATCTTGGCCAGTATATTTTGCCTGACCGTGACTAAAAATGTCTGATCAGTATGTTGTGCCTGACCAGATATTAGTCTTCCTCCCCTAACCTGAGGCTATTGATAACCCCATAAAGCTCGTCCAGGAATGATATCAGTGATGGCCAACATACTCTCTCTGCTCCTCGCGTGTTGGATACCTTTATAGCAGATGCTCACCTGTCATTCTGTCAGGCCGCAGACATATTCATCCGTATGTCCTATCCTTAGTTTATTGAATAGATGGTATCTCAGTCTGTTGTGACCTGTTTGAAGTAGAAAAATTACCACTTTATTTCATCTCTGGTGATATGCGTTGTTTGGTTGTTGATTTGTATTGTTGTGGTGAACTTAATTTATTTTGACTTCCATAAGTTCTCCATCTATGCAATTTTCAGACATTATATGCTGTGAATCCAACAAACGGTTTGGGGAGAGCCAGAAGCCTGGTTTTACCAACAACCCTGTTTGGACCTCAGAACAGTTGCCACAGGTAAGGCTGTCAACATGTATTGCCTTCTTCTGATTTAATTAGGAAGTGGTAACTGCTTGGAGTGCATTGCCACAGGAAATAATCTGGGCAGGGTCAGTTAATGCATTCAAGAATAGATTGAATGCACATAGTTATTTTTAGGTCATGTAATGTAGAAGAAACTGTTTGCATACAGGCTACAATCTTCTAAACCAGTATAAAGACGTTAAGTAAGTTATTGTCAAATATTTAGCTTCTAACGAAGCATATACCACATCTGCAGTAGAAGCAAGAAGTTTTGGCTGGGGTTCATGGCATGAATAGAGCTGACATCTTTGCTTCAAAAGCACGCATTATGGGCACATTAGAGATGAATAGAATTTACATTTTGAAGCCTTATCTTCTTTGATCTACTGATGCCATGCTTCTAGCCTGGTGAGGCTCACTACCAACTGATGCCATGCTTCTAGCCTGGTGAGGCTCACTACCAACTGATGCCATGCTTCTAGCCTGGTGGGGCTCACTACCAACTGATGCCATGCTTCTAGCCTGGTGAGGCTCACTACCAACTGATGCCATGCTTCTAGCCTGGTGAGGCTCACTACCAACTGATGCCATGCTTCTAGCCTGGTGAGGCTCACTACCAACTGATGCCATGCTTCTAGCCTGGTGAGGCTCACTACCAACTGATGCCATGCTTCTAGCCTGGTGAGGCTCACTACCAACTGATGCCATGCTTCTAGCCTGGTGAGGCTCACTACCAACTGATGTCATGCTTCTAGCCTGGTGAGGCTCACTACCAACTGATGCCATGCTTCTAGCCTGGTGAGGCTCACTACCAACTGATGCCATGCTTCTAGCCTGGTGAGGCTCACTACCAACTGATGTCATGCTTCTAGCCTGGTGAGGCTCACTACCAACTGATGCCATGCTTCTAGCCTGGTGAGGCTCACTACCAACTGATGCCATGCTTCTAGCCTGGTGAGGCTCACTACCAACTGATGCCATGCTTCTAGCCTGGTGAGGCTCACTACCAACTGATGTCATGCTTCTAGCCTGGTGAGGCTCACTACCAACTGATGCCATGCTTCTAGCCTGGTGAGGCTCACTACCAACTGATGCCATGCTTCTAGCCTGGTGAGGCTCACTACCAACTGATGTCATGCTTCTAGCCTGGTGAGGCTCACTACCAACTGATGCCATGCTTCTAGCCTGGTGAGGCTCACTACCAACTGATGCCATGCTTCTAGCCTGGTGAGGCTCACTACCAACTGATGCCATGCTTCTAGCCTGGTGAGGCTCACTACCAACTGATGCCATGCTTCTAGCCTGGTGAGGCTCACTACCAACTGATGCCATGCTTCTAGCCTGGTGAGGCTCACTACCAACTGATGCCATGCTTCTAGCCTGGTGAGGCTCACTACCAACTGATGTCATGCTTCTAGCCTGGGGAGGCTCACTACCAACTGATGCCATGCTTCTAGCCTGGTGAGGCTCACTACCAACTGATGTCATGCTTCTAGCCTGGTGAGGCTCACTACCAACTGATGTCATGCTTCTAGCCTGGTGAGGCTCACTACCAACTGATGCCATGCTTCTAGCCTGGTGAGGCTCACTACCAACTGATGCCATGCTTCTAGCCTGGTGAGGCTCACTACCAACTGATGCCATGCTTCTAGCCTGGTGAGGCTCACTACCAACTGATGCCATGCTTCTAGCCTGGTGAGGCTCACTACCAACTGATGCCATGCTTCTAGCCTGGTGAGGCTCACTACCAACTGATGTCATGCTTCTAGCCTGGTGAGGCTCACTACCAACTGATGCCATGCTTCTAGCCTGGTGAGGCTCACTACCAACTGATGCCATGCTTCTAGCCTGGTGAGGCTCACTACCAACTGATGCCATGCTTCTAGCCTGGTGAGGCTCACTACCAACTGATGTCATGCTTCTAGCCTGGTGAGGCTCACTACCAACTGATGTCATGCTTCTAGCCTGGTGAGGCTCACTACCAACTGATGTCATGCTTCTAGCCTGGTGAGGCTCACTACCAACTGATGTCATGCTTCTAGCCTGGTGAGGCTCACTACCAACTGATGCCATGCTTCTAGCCTGGTGAGGCTCACTACCAACTGATGTCATGCTTCTAGCCTGGTGAGGCTCACTACCAACTGATGCCATGCTTCTAGCCTGGTGAGGCTCACTACCAACTGATGCCATGCTTCTAGCCTGGTGAGGCTCACTACCAACTGATGCCATGCTTCTAGCCTGGTGAGGCTCACTACCAACTGATGTCATGCTTCTAGCCTGGTGAGGCTCACTACCAACTGATGCCATGCTTCTAGCCTGGTGAGGTTCACAAAGGAGACTGTATGTTTCAGGTCTTCGCCAGTCCACCATGATTGTTCGAACCTGGTCGTTCCTACAGGCCAGACTGTCTCTCTTTGGTCTTCGTAAGTGGGGTAGTCATGCAGGATATGTTCTTTGCTTGCAAGCCCACGTGGCGGCGTCTCTAAGATCTATTCTGTGGAGGTGGGCCTTAAATCTGCAATGTCCCGTTCTGAGTGTGAAGATCTTTGTCTGAACATCTCTGCTAAATTTGTCTATGCTGTCATTTTGTGGCTTGAATTATTTGTGTTGATCTCTCCATTCTATCCTCATAGATCATTTGAGGGGTGTGTTTGGTTCATTATAACTCTGGGGATGTTGAGTCTGAGTTCTTCCACTTCCAGCTTTTGAGAGCTCATCTGTCTTCTCATTTCCAAGGACTAGATCAGTTTTTTGAGACAGCAAACCAAGGTTCTATTTTATTTTGTGTGAGTCTCTTGTTTAGGGCTTGCGATGGCTTGGAGTACACTCCTGGAGTCTATCTTGTTATGGACATGAGATAGCCTGGAGTACACTCCTGGGGTCTATCTTGTTTTGGACATGAGATGGCTTGGAGTACACTCTTGGGGTCTATCTTGTTTGGGGCTTGAGATGGCTTGGAGAACACTCCTGGGGTCTATCTTGTTTTGGACATGAGATAGCTTGGAGTACACTCCTGGAGTCTATCTTGTTTGGGGCTTGCGATGGCTTGGAGTACACTCCTTGAGTCTATCTTGTTTGAGGCTTGAGATGGCTTGGAGAACACTCCTGGGGTCTATCTTGTTTGGGGCTTGCGATGGCTTGGAGTACGCTCCTGGAGTCTATTGTGTTTGGGGTTTGCAATGGCTTGGAGTACGCTCCTGGAGTCTATCTTGTTTGGGGCTTGCGTGGCTTGGAGTACGCTCCTGGAGTCTGTTTATTAAATACTGTTTTCCTTGTTATTGTGTTTTGACTTATAAGAATTCTCATTGCTGCCCGAACAGCTGTTGCTTCAGCTCTGAAATTGGTATAGGAATCTCCTGCTGGTTGTATAGACTGGTTTTCTATGAAGTCTATCAATGACCACCTGTTGGAGGAGATGCCGTAATAGATGAATCTGAAATTTGAAAACTGCAAGATTTTTAAATCAAATGAGGGTTGAGCGGAGTGTGGCACATGAGAGTAAGTGGCAGGAGTGTGTACAACCAGTGAGCAACAGGAACTATCAATATCAGCACCTTTTATCATTTCCTGAGAGAGACTGAACACCTATGAATATACCTGGAGTGTGGTGAGATTGATTCCTAAGAACAAGAAAATCTACTGATCACCAAATGTCGATCACTGGTGACCCCAGCAGTTAGAACATTTTCTATTGTTCCAGTTACGACCCCTGTTTGGTGATGCAGACTATCTAGAAGACCAGCATCTGTTGCTTGCTGTAAAAGGATCAGGAGATGACCATGAATCTTATGGTAAGTTTTAGATTGTTTCCATAAACTAAGTCAAGCATTTCTTCTTTTATAAACTAAGTCATGGATTTCTTCCTTAAACTAAGTCAAGGATTTCTTCCATTAAGTCAAGGATTTTTTCCATAAACTAAGTCAAGCATTTCTTACATAAACTAAGTCAAGGATTTCTTCCATAAACTAAGTCAAGCATTTCTTCCATAAACTAAGTCAAGTATTTCTTCCATAAACTAAGTCAAAGATTTCTTCTATAAACTAAGTCAAGCATTTCTTCCATAAACTAAGTCAAGGATTTCTTCTATAAACTAAGTCAAGCATTTCTTCCATAAACAAAGTCAAGCATTTTTTCCTTAAACTAAGTCAAAGATTTTTAGTTATGTAAATGTGTAGACAAACAAGGAAATAGTCAATATGATTGCACATACAATGAAACCAAATGAAAAAGTGAACATGTAATCAAGGTAAATAAAAACACAGATAACCAATGTCCCAGTGTCCACATCAAGACAGCAAGAAAATGAAACCAATTTAAGACCACAAGGCAGGGAGAGAAAAAAAAACATACGAAAACTCAAAAGAAATAAAAAGAAAAAAACTCCTCTACTGCTTTTTTCTTTGCTTCTGTCACAATAATTTGTGTTCATTTTCTTATATCTTTTAATGACCTTCCTCTTTTTGCTGTTGTTGTTGGCTGAGCCAGTCTATTTCATCCATTCCTCAGGAGAATGTGTCATCTCTCTGAAAGAAATGTTCTCCGGAGAGCCGTGCTACTTTGAAACGACCATGACCCACTTTGGAGAAGAAACTGGAAAACTGAAGTAGGCATTTGTTGTTGTAGTTGTCATCGTCATCATCATCGTCGCTGTTGTTGCCCAAACTATATTTGCATGATTTAATTGACACCTTGTGATTCCTCCTGAGACTGCAACATATGCTCCCCACTGGTTCTTAGTTTGGGCAGTCTTCTTGAGTTTTACCCATAAGGTCCTAACCATCCAGATCTCTTCCTGAGTTTTACCCATAAGGCTCTAACCATCCAGATCTCTTCCTGAGTTTTACCCAGAAGGCTCTAACCATCCAGATCTCTTCCTGAGTTTTACCCATAAGGCTCTAACCATCCAGATCTCTTGCTGAGTTTTACCCATAAGGCCCAAACCATCCAGATCTCTTCCTGAGTTTTACCCATAAGGCCCTAACCATCCAGATCTCTTCCTGAGTTTTACCCATAAGGCTCTAACCATCCAGATCTATTCTTGAGTTTTACCACTATCTGCATTCCCTGCTTATGGTGATCATGTTTTAATGGTGCTTGTTATATTATCAGCAACATCCACACTAACAGCAGACAGATTTAGGGAGAAGCACATCTCTCCTCAGCAGCAAAAATAATAGCATTTGTGATAGGGCCAGTAATCCTGCACCACAATACTGAGACTGTCTCCACATTGGCACTACAGTTTCCACAGCTCTCTTATCATTGTCTCTCCTGTCCACAGAGGTGAATGGTACATCTCCACTGGAGCAGCAATTGGAAGCAGGTGCAAGTCTAGCAGGAAAACATATGGTAAGGATTCTAGTATTTCTGTAAAAACATGCTCTGTGGTTGTCCAGAGGAAACAAAAAGCACACTCAAATACTTACAAGTTCTTTAACCTCATGAATGACAAGTGTAGATGTTTTATCTCGGTTTGCTGTGCTTTGTATTTCATAATAGTCAAAATTCATTGCCCTATATTAATTGCAAGCCAAAGTCATTGCAACCGAAATTCATCATAAACAAAAGTCATTGCAACCGAAATTCATCATAAATAAAAGTCATTGCAACCGAAATTCATCATAAACAGAATTCAATGCAATCAAATTCCATTGCAAGCCAATGTCATTGCAAACTAAATCCATTATAAACAAAATTCATTACAAACCATTTCATTGCAAACTAAATTTATTGTTAACCAAATACATTACAACCAAATCTCAATAATCCAAATTCATTGCAAGACAATCTTATATACAAGTACCTAAACTCATTGCAAACCAAATTTTTTGTAAGCCAAAGTCATTAGACAACATATTGAATGCTAAATTTATTGAAAGTCAAATCAGCGGACTTAAATTCATTCTGTTTCTGTTTCTAAGAATCAACATCACTGCACACTGGGCATACCTATAGGTGCTCAGTTTCTCTTAGCAAATGGTGCAAGGTCTGGATGGTCTCTGTAGCTCGCTGGTTGCACACTCTCCTGCTCCGTCCTCTCATGCGCCCCAGTCCGCTCGAACCTTGTTTAATGTCGAAGCTTTTCAATCTGTGGATTGCTGATTCATTTTTATCAGTGTCCTCATCTAACAGACGGTCGCTAATTGATTTCAAAATGTCACTCGTATCCATCACTAATGTGCCCATAATGGGAGCTTGTGAAACCAAGATGTCAGCTCTTTCATTGCCCTGAACCCCAGCATGAGCAGGACAGTAGATCCATGTCAACCCCTGGAGGTTTGAGGCCTCAACAGCTGCTACTCCACTCGTACCTCAGCCATCCTCACTGTGCCTTCTGAAGTACGGCTTAAACGTCTGTCACAATGATTGCCCTTGTTAATTTCATTGCAAGTCGTCATATTCGTTACAAGTAACTCAACTTAACGTCTTTGTACTGGTTTAAAAGACTCTGCAGAGTTCTGTATATAACCAGTTTCTTGGAGGGCGGTTGGATCTATGCAAGTCCATCTTAATAGACTCAAACACTAATAGCTAAGTAGACCCGCAGCCAGTTAGGCGCCATCTATAGCTGCTCTTAACAAACCACCTGGGGGAAGGTACAAATAATTTTTGGATAGATTTTTAAGTAGAATTTGTCTGTGCAGCGGCCGTTAAACCTACTCTTTTCGATTTCCAACTTCTAAGAGATTTTTAATGTGCTCAACACTGAACACAGGAGTATGATCTCACTACCCAGAGATCAGGGGAATTTTTACCAGAAGATTCACGTGAAAAATAATCTCAGTCTCCACTCATGCACCCGAGGTGGACACACTAGACCACTAAGTCCCATAACTATTATCACCTTAAACAGTCAACCCTGCATTAACATTGTGTATGGACACCAAGGTCCTCCCTTAATGAGGCTTGTAGTGCATGTATGCTGACTTGGACATCATTTAAGATCTGATATTGGACATCATTTAAGATCTGATATTGGACATCATTTAAGATCTGATGTTGGACATCATTTAAGATCTGATATTGGACATCATTTAAGATCTGATATTGGACATCATTTAAGATCTGATATTGGACATCATTTAAGATCTGATATTGGACATCATTTAAGATCTGATGTTGGACATCATTTAAGATCTGATATTGGACATCATTTAAGATCTGATATTGGACATCATTTAAGATCTGATATTTATGTGGTTTGTTCTTAGTTGATCAAGCTGCAAATATTACTTTACTCTTAGTTGCTCAAGCTGCAAATATTACTTTACTCTTAGTTACTCAAGCTGCAAATATTACTTTACTCTTAGTTACTCAAGATGGTAATATTACTTTACTCTTAGTTGCTCAAGCTGTTAATATTACTTTACTCTTAGTTGCTCAAGCTGCAAATATTACTTTACTCTTAGTTGCTCAAGCTGTTAATATTACTTTACTCTTAGTTGCTCAAGCTGCAAATATTACTTTACTCTTAGTTACTCAAGATGGTAATATTACTTTACTCTTAGTTGCTCAAGCTGTTAATATTACTTTACTCTTAGTTGCTCAAGCTGTTAATATTACTTTACTCTTAGTTGCTCAAGCTGTTAATATTACTTTACTCTTAGTTGCTCAAGCTGTTAATATTACTTTACTCTTAGTTGCTCAAGCTGTTAATATTACTTTACTCTTAGTTGCTCAAGCTGCAAATATTACTTTACTCTTAGTTGCTCAAGCTGCAAATATTACTTTACTCTTAGTTGCTCAAGCTGCAAATATTAATTTACTCTTAGTTACTCAAGATGGTAATATTACTTTACTCTTAGTTGCTCAAGCTGCAAATATTACTTTACTCTTAGTTACTCAAGATGGTAATATTACTTTACTCTTAGTTGCTCAAGCTGCAAATATTACTTTACTCTTAGTTGCTCAAGCTGCAAATATTACTTTACTCTTAGTTACTCAAGATGGTAATATTACTTTACTCTTAGTTGCTCAAGCTGCAAATATTACTTTACTCTTAGTTGCTCAAGCTGCAAATATTACTTTACTCTACCCTGTTTTCTCAGCATTGTTGCTATGGATATTCAGCACCACAGCCAACAAGTCTATGTTGCTGTCGTCGTTATACCGTACACCCATAAGAACGTATATTTTTTGGTTAGTTGTTTTTTTTTTTGCGTTCGAATATTTCTGCATTCCCCAAGGCAGTGTGCATTGCATTATGTTTTTATTTTGTGCCTGTTGGCCCAGTGCATTCAACTTCGGCATGCATGTTATGTAATGGTCTGATTCCTCCTGGATTTTCTAAGGGTTTTCTTACCCGGAGTAATGGACTGAGCTTTGATTGGGTAGCGAACTCAGCACCATTGGAGTTGTGAGCTATGTCACTTAACCACTAACTCACGCCGTCCCCTAAAAATGAATGGCACGATGAGATGTATATGGCGCGTGTGGTGCAAACGTGTGCATCAAAGGGCTGTCCTAAAGTTCTGTCTTCTGTGCAGCTTGTCCATCATTTTTCATGTGTTACCAGGGTCTGAAAGGGGAGCAGAAAGTAGTAACACTGTAACTTGCCAGGTATTTATAAGTCTTCTAAGCAGGGTTGGACATGGGGCTACGCCATCCTGTCGAAACATAAAAGCTGCAAGAAAAAGAAGAGAATACCACTATACCCCATGGTAGAAGACTATACACACCATGGTAAAAGAGAAGTGACCAAGTCACGTCATCCTCTTTGTGATAAAAGAGTGGCCCATCTGTAAGTTTACCATGGCTTCTAGTCGAAGGACTCAGGTTCGGACTGTCAGGGATAAATAAAAACCTAGCAATGAGTATGTTTATTCTTTTGTGCGCACTGAAAAGGACGTTAACTGGCGGGTTGCAGTAGCTTTTCTCATATTCCGATCGTGCTGATGAAGGTGAACTTGGGACCTCCAAGCGTTTATGCTATGCTTGGCTTCAACTGTATGTTGCTAACTGCTACGTGGATCACGTCGATCCCTCACCCCGTTAGCCAAGCTGCCATGAACGTAGCCCGTTTCCAGGGAAGACTGCGAGGAAGTCAAGGTCAGAGTCTCAGCCAGCACATTTTGCCTGACCTTAATATGTCTGATTAGTATATTTTGTCTGACCAGACATTAGTCTTGCTCCCCTCCTCACCTATTAATTTCTCCAGTGGACACCAGCAATGAACGATATAATTATAATTCTTGTTATATTTATTATTAACGTTATTTACGTTTGTCACATAATACTCTCCACTTGATTCCAGAAATTGTTGCCCTGGACACTGAGTACCATGACCCAGAAGAGTTCTTGTCCTTGTCTCCGCCTGTTGACTCAGGACATGCCAACCTGTTCCCTACACTCTCCCAGGCATCTTCTACTCTTGACGGAGACCAGGTCATTTCTATACCGACACATTACGTTAATCACAATATCATCAAGAGGGTGCCTTCAGACCCTGTCCCAGAGACTCCTGAAGTGGACGGGATTATCATACCCCCTCCATTACCCAACAAGCGAGGGAAGACACCTCATATGGGTCAAGTGAGTCTACAAAACACCAAAGTCTTGCTCAACCCTGGGGCAAAGTCTGGAGAAGCTTCAGGGGGGTTGATGGTTGTCACAATGTCTGGTTCGCTAGATTCAGTCGCTGGGTTTGATACGGATGGTGCTTGTGGGACAAGTCGCCCTCCACAAGGAGCTAAATTTAATGGACAGCAGATGATTGCGGCCTCAGCAGCCATCCAGGCCCAGCAGATGATGAAGAAGCTAGACAATGGGTCACCTTCACCACCAGGTAGAACAAACTATAAAGGACACATGTATCCACCAATCGGGGCCAAGCCTGGGGCTAAGAAAGCAGAATCCAAATCTCCCTCACGAACATCTCCACTTGTCTGGCAAACCCGGATAGATGGGGATGAGTTTGTCTCACCATCCACACCTCCAGATGCAAAGATCATTCCATCTGCACCTCCTTTGCCAGAAGAGGTGAGACACACTTCTTGCATATTTTTTTATACAATTATCTTCTTCTTCTTCTGATCCCAAGGTAGGTATATCAAGTTACTCGCTCATTTATCTATAAATCTTACCTTAGATGTTCGCCTCGGGTGCTGGAGGCCGCAGGTTCAAATCACGGTGGAGATCGAAACATTAAGCATCCAATGGAAGTATTACGTATCACCAAAACAGCAAGCATCCAATGGAAGCATACCGGATCACCAAAACAGCAAGCATCCAATTGAAGAATCCTGGATCACCAAAACAGCAAGCATCCAATAGAACCATCCAGGATCACCAAAACAGCAAGCATCCAATGGAAGAATTCTGGATCACCAAAACAGCAAGCATCCAATGGAAGAATCCTGGATCACCAAAACAGCAAGCATCCAATGGAAGAATCCTGGATCACCAAAACAGCAAGCATCCAATGGAAGAATCCTGGATCACCAAAACAGCAAGCATCTAATAGAACCATCCTGGATCACCAAAACAGCAAGCATCCATTGGAAGAATCCTGGATCACCAAAACAGCAAGCATCTAATAGAACCATCCTGGATCACCAAAACAGCAAGCAATATATATATATATATATATATATATATATATATATATATAAGAATGTGGCACATTTCATGGAAAGAGAATAAAACAAATAAAGTCTTGGAGAAATTAGGAGTTTCAAGAGAATTGATGGAAGAAATTAGAGAGAAGAGTCTTGGTCACATCAAAAGATATAACACTTTGCTGAAACAATGCTGCAAGGAAAGATAGATGGAAATGTACCAGAAGTAAACATAGCTATAAGTGAGATGAAAACAATAAAAAAATGGATAGGTAAATGGCTAGCAGATTGCCCCTTCAAGACAAGAGACAGAATGTTGGAGATCCATTGCAGCTGAACTTTGATATGAAGATGGCCTTGAACTTAACTGAACTGGGACCAAGATGTAGCAGTGCATGAACTCACAACAACCAGCACTTATAGCTGGCTGCCTTGCATCGGTCAGCAAACCATAGCTGACCAAGACCCGGCTCTGCCTACACTTGACGGCCCTGGAAACAGGCTGAACTAGTGTAGTCTGGTCAAGGGATATGGATCACAGTGGGAAGACAAACTCAGTACTCAAAAAATCCACCTGAACGTTCTGTTCAGGACAAATGCCAAAGAAGAAGAACTGAACTGAACCGACATTAGGGATCAAGATGTTGAGCAGTGCATGAGTTGCAGCGATCAGTGACCCATAGCTGACTGCTAGTGCCAGGGCCAGCGCACCAAGAGCTGCCAAGACCCTTCTACACCTCCACGCGGTGATCTTGGATAACAGACTGCAACAGAGCAGACTGGGTAAGGAAAAGGGATCAAATAGTGAAGTCTAACCCAGTACTCAAAATTGCCTGCTGAAGATGAATGTGTTGGTCTGAAAGTTGCAAATATAGCAATCAAGCTGTAAACTATGGCACAACTCATTCCATTCTCAGGACAACATCCTGCTATTTGCAAATCCCTTTTCAGGGCTTGGTAGAGGGAGTTTGAGAACGAACGAAGACGAAGAAGAATTGACATTAAATTGTTGTAGCTGCTTGGTGTATTTACTAGCATCTGAGTTTTTATTTGTTTCTGTGTTTTATACTTTCATTGCGTCTGTTCGTGATATTTGACATCTGTCAATTGAGTGCCATCTCTGTGTTTTATACTTTCATTGCGTCTGTTCATGATATTTGACATCTGTCAATTGAGTGCCATCTCTGTGTTTTATACTTTCATTGCGTCTGTTCATGATATTTGACATCTGTCGATTGAGTGCCATCTCTGTGTTTTATACTTTCATTGCGTCTGTTCATATTTGACATCTGTCGATCGACTGCCATCTCTGTTTTTTATTCACAGAACATATACCCATCAATAGCCATTCGTCCTTACGAAGAACTCAAGAAACCAACAACTGTTCAGGAGTGGCTGACAGGTCTAGGTCTAGCCGAGTATATCAGCGTTTTCTTGCGCAACGGATGGGATTCCATGAGCTCTCTCACTGGGTTGAACATTTCCGGAATTATGAAAATGGGCATCCGAGAGGGTGAACACCGTATGCGTATATTAAACAGCGTACGTGAGCTTAAAGGAGCATCGTCATGACTGTAAGTGTCACCACTTGAAACAAAAACCTGCAGATCCTTCGTAAAACACTTGCAGGCAATTTGTTTTCCAAGATGGAGCCTGTTTCCTATTTGGGAGGTGAACAAGTGTCGTGTGGTTGTAGGAGATTCTCTTATTGCATACTCACCTTGACTCGAATCAAATTAAAATACTAAATTGAATTTCCTAATTTTTTTTACGAGACGGAGCACAGGGTACTTTCTGACACCATGACACAAGTGGTGATGGAACGTCAGGGTGGATATAAAATCCTACCTTGATACCATCATTATGATATGAATTATTTCATGGACAATTTCAGTGAGTGCTTTAAATTAACTAGGAGTGGTGTGTCTTAAATCTGGCCTCAGTGTCAGACAGACGTAATATTCTCAGGCATATAGAACGACGTAAGTATGTGATACAGATGGTAACAGAATAAAATATACAAGCGACTACAATCACTCTGAGTACCTGGCGAGGTTGAGAATCAGTTATATGTGAGAACAGTATCAGATGTAGACCAAAGTTCATACCTGGATGTGCCCTTTATCAGCCACTGGACAAATAAATTAAAAAAACATTAAAACAACAAACAAATATAAGGAATAAAGATTAAACTAAATATCAATAAAATTCAAAATTTCTTTTAGCAAAGATTCACTGCATTGGTCGAAATTGCATTTTTCCCACCTCTTCATTGGTTGGAGTGTGGGTCCAACATTGTATTTAGCTTACCATAACCAACTTTTAGATAAGCTTGATTTCAGTCATTTGTTGGAGTATAAGTTTAACTCTACTTTTGGCTTGCCATAACCAACTTTTAGATAAGCTTGATTTCAGTCATTTGTTGGAGTATAAGTTTAACTCTACTTTTGGCTTGCCATAACCAACTTTTAGATAAGCTTGATTTCAGTCATTTGTTGGAGTATAAGTTTAACTCTACTTTTGGCTTGCCATAACCAACTTTTAGATAAGCTTGATTTCAGTCATTTGTTGGAGTATAAGAGTTTAACTCTACTTTTGGCTTGCCATAACCAACTTTTAGGAAAATCTGATTTCAGTCATTTGTAGTGCAGTTTCATAGAAATAGTTGCACAATCCTATTTTGTCACCTCATATGACATGCTGGGAAGAAAATATTTAGAGACTTTATATGACATGTTGGAAGAAAATATTTAGAGACTTTATATGACATGTTGGAAGAAAATATTTAGGGACCTCAAGACAGGTTGTCAAGAAAACATTTAGGGACTTCTTCCTTCACGTGCTGGCAAGAAAATATAATTTTGGTACCTCATATGACATGTTGGAGGAAAACATTTAGGGACCTCATGACATGTTGTCAGGAAAACATTTAGGGACCTCAAGACAGGTTGTCAAGAAAACATTTAGGGACCTCAAGACATGTTGTCAAGAAAACATTTAGGGACCTCAAGACATGTTGTCAGGAAAACATTTAGGGACCTCAAGACAGGTTGTCAAGAAAACATTTAGGGACCTCAAGACATGTTGTCAAGAAAACATTTAGGGACCTCAAGACATGTTGTCAGGAAAACATTTAGGGACCTCAAGACATGTTGTCAAGAAAACATTTAGGGACCTCAAGACATGTTGTCAAGAAAACATTTAGGGACCTCATGACATGTTGGAGGAAAACATTTAGGGACCTCATGACATGCTAGCAAGAAAACATTTAGGGACCTCAAGACATGTTGTCAAGAAAACATTTAGGGACCTCAAGACATGTTGTCAAGAAAACATTTAGGGACCTCATGACATGTTGGGTCAGAAACAGTGGCCCTATTCTGTTTACTCCATGAGCCACTCGGGGGGAGCTTCTATTATTAGTCAAGGAATTGTGCATCTGGTATACAAGATCCTTTATATCACACAAGATCCTTGCTATCACAAGATCCTTTATATCACACAAGATCCTTGCTATCACACAAGATCCTTGCTATCACAAGATCCTTGCTATCACACAAGATCCTTGCTATCACAAGATCCTTGCTATCACACAAGGTCCTTGCTATCACACAAGATCCTTGCTATCACAAGATCCTTGCTATCACACAAGGTCCTTGCTATCACACAAGATCCTTGCTATCACAAGATCCTTGCTATCACACAAGGTCCTTGCTATCACACAAGGTCCTTGCTATCACACAAGGTCCTTGCTATCACACAAGATCCTTGCTATCACACAAGGTCCTTGCTATCACACAAGATCTTTGCTATAACACAAGGTCCTTGCTATCACACAATATCTTTGCTATAACACAAGGTCCTTGCTATCACACAAGGTCCTTACTATCACACAAGATCCTTGCTATCACACAAGATCCTTGCAGACACACAAGATCCTTGCTATCACAAATTATCGGATTCTATGAAGGATTTTCTCGGTCTTGTCCATGTTCAGCTCCAGCCGGACTAAAGGGTCACCACTAGTTACCCTCCTTTAGAAAGCCTGCACCAAAGCTCTTTGCGTGATTTTGCAGTAGTGGTTTCTGTAGCAATTTGTTTTACACAGTGAGATGGCTAGTCCCACACACAACTCTGTTTAGTCACCTTTTACAACATGCATGAAAGTGCAGCGGGCATATTCATTATTCTCCAACAAGGGACCCCGGGATCTACTATGAGATTTACAGTCTGTATACAACCAGTTTCTTGGAAGGTAGTTTAACCGATGTGCGAATCCATCTTAATAGACTCAAACATTAGAGTTAAGTAGACCCACAGCCAGCTAGGTGCCAATTATAGCGTCTCTTAACAAACCACCTGGGGAAAGGTACAAATAACTTTTCTGTTGAGCGTTTAGGTCGAAACTTCAATACACGTATATATATATCTTTAACCTTGGTTGTGGAAGATCCGAAAAGTGCTATCCAACATTCTTCAAGAAGTCCTAGAGAATACTGTTTCATGTTGTTCGTTGTTGACGAGTGTCATCACGTTTTAGGTAAATGTGGATAGAGCCATTTCCGTGAAGGTTGTGTGAGGACAGAATCAGAGCCATGAGTCGTTGTGGCTGGTTAAATCTTTTGAAAGAGGATCAGACTGAATCTGAGCTAGGGAACTCATGAGCGTGTGAATTCATGAACTGTATGAATTCATGAACTGTGTGAACTCATAAACCGTGTGAATTCATGAACTCATGAACTGTGTGATTTCTTCAAATGTGTGAATTCATAAATTTTGTTAATTTAAAAGCAAGGAAGTTCCAAAACTAGGTGGATTCAGGGCGTGTTCACAGTATTCTGTTATTCATAAATATATATATATATTGTCACAGCATTAAATGTGGATTGATGTGACTTATTGTGCTTTCTAATCTAATTCTCAGTTTACAATATTTTTACAATGTTTTCTCCATTGCTTATGAATGATGGAGCGATTAGAGTGCTTCTCTATCATGGTAAAGGGGTCAGGTTCTATCCCTGATCTTAACATTCTTAAGTCTACCCAGCTGTAAATTGGTGCTTGACTTACAGTAAGAGAAGATAAGATGTCGAGGAGGAAAATTGGTCACCCTCATCAGTGTAAATGCTATCCCTTTAATTACCTCCTCCGTAAGGGGTGCCAGAATCCACACTGAGGAGATAGATGAACCCCACTTTGTGGGGACCTAAAGAGCAACTAGCAAACACTTACTTTTACATGGCACTGGGTTGAAGGCTGAGAGCCCTAATGATGTTCATCTTGTTGTGTTCGGTGTCACTGCACTCTGGTAAAACCCAAAGGTAGCTCAGTCTGGATACTGATGATTCCAGTAACTTGATGATTGTACATACTCCTACAGCGTCTTCTCAGGCACCCCTCTCTGCTTGACCTATGATTGATTTTTTAATTCTGCACTCCGTAGATTTCCTGTTCATTGATTGGAGTGCCAACATTCAAGATGGCGTCAATGATCTGCGTAAGAATGTCAGTCCTATACATCAACATCATTATGCTACCAAACACTACTGGTTGGTCTGCCGAAGACGGATGTGTCGGACCGAAAGGTCCAGGTATCGCAGTCAACTAGCGACACAACGCTTTCTGTTTTTCGGACTACATCCTGCTACTTGCAAAGCTCTGTTCAGCGCTTGGTAGCAGGAGATTGAGAACGTTCAGGGCTTGGTAGTGGGAGTGAGAGAATGTTTAGGGCGTGGTAGTGAGAGTGAGAGAATATTGACAATGTTTAGGGCGTGGTAGTGGGAGTGAGAGTATGTTGAGAATGTTTAGGGTTTGGTAGTGGGAGTGAGAGAATGTTCAGGGCTTGGTAGTGGGAGATTGAGAACGTTCAGGGCTTGGTAGTGGGAGTGAGAGAATGTTTAGGGCGTGGTAGGGAGAGTGAGAGAATATTGACAATGTTTAGGGCGTGGTAGTGGGAGTG
Source organism: Ariolimax columbianus (assembly GCA_036924085.1). NCBI lineage: Eukaryota > Metazoa > Mollusca > Gastropoda > Stylommatophora > Arionidae > Ariolimax > Ariolimax columbianus. The sequence goes on from JAVGWX010000021.1 coordinate 4,731,858, forward strand.
AGAGTATGTTGAGAATGTTTAGGGTTTGGTAGTGGGAGTGAGAGAATGTTCAGGGCTTGGTAGTGGGAGATTGAGAACGTTCAGGGCTTGGTAGGGGGAGTGAGAGAATGTTTAGGGCGTGGTAGTGAGAGTGAGAGAATATTGACAATGTTTAGGGCGTGGTAGTGGGAGTGAGAGTATGTTGAGAATGTTTAGGGTTTGGTAGTGGGAGTGAGAGAATGTTCAGGGCTTGGTAGTGGGAGATTGAGAACGTTCAGGGCTTGGTAGCGGGAGAGTTTTGATGTAATGTTATATATAACCAGACCTGTACTGGACTGAAACACACAGGAGAAAAGAATAGTGAGGTTGTCACACACTTGCTGAATAACCTTGGAATAGGACACCAGACCAGCTGAAGTCATCTTCTTCGGTATTCGTCTTGAAAGGGATGGTGTAATGTTCCGTCGTTGTTTACAATGAAGCTTGAAGCTGCAATATCTGCATCTTTGGCCTGGCACATCTGATTTAAGCTGGCTTTTTTTAGTACCTGGTTTGCCTTCCCACCCCGATCCCTATGCCATACTGCACTAGTTGCTGGAGCAGTCTGTTTTCAGGGCCGTAGCGTTGGGGCGAAATACATTCTTGGTCATCTGTGGTTCGCTGACCCTGATGCAAACAGACAGCTATGAGTCACTGGCTGTTGTCAGCTCATTCACTGCTGGATCTTCGGCTCCAAGTCTCGTTAACAGTCCTCAAGAAGACAGTCCGAATTAGGGATCGGTGGAGTGCATCTGTTGCACCAAATGCTCTTTTGGGATTCAGTATGATTAAATTCAGTCAGCTTGTTATCGTACACAATTTTCCCCAGAAACAGAATTTACTGCTCGTCTCGTAGAACCCATATACGCACCATACTGTACATATATACCTCATCATCCTTACTGTAACACATGCATCTACTACGTATTGTTCGCACCATATATGCATATTCTGCTGTGAGTTTCTGCGCTAATTTCTGCTGAACCTTGCATTGTGTTTGTCCTGACGGCAGCTTGCAATAATTATTGTTACAACCAGGTCATATGAGGCCTTCTGTATGAATTGGGTGAGCCCTGCCATGAGTGCAAAAAGTAGTCTCCTTTTTTTTCTTTTCTTTTTTTCATTTTTTTTTTTTTTTTGGTGTGTTCTTCGGATAAGTATGACTCAGTGGTCGCACAGGAATAAAAACAACATGAAACCCATGGTCACAAGACCTTCATCTGGGACAAAGCACAAACAATAACAAATCACAAAGAAACAAGACATGATGCAATATAGCAATACAATATGGTTTGAGTTAGCAGCCATTAATAGGAAATGAAAAACGTCACACTTGACAGCTGAACTATCTGCGTCTTTATACTTTCATTTCCTGTTTCATCTTTTTTATTCCAGCTAACTCTTCCTTCCCCCAGATAACTCTTCCTTCAGCCAACTAACTCTTCCTTCACCCAGCTAACTCTTCCTTTCCTTCACCCAACTAACTCTTCCTTCACCCAACTAACTCTTCCTTCACCCAACTAACTCTTCCTTTCCTTCACCCAACTAACTCTTCCTTCACCCAGCTAACTCTTCCTTCAGCCAGCTAACTCTTCCTTCACCCAACTAACTCTTCCTTCACCCAGCTAACTCTTCCTTCAGCCAGCTAACTCTTCCTTTCCTTCACCCAACTAACTCTTCCTTCACCCAACTAACTCTTCCTTCACCCAGCTAACTCTTCCTTCACCCAGCTAACTCTTCCTTTCCTTCACCCAACTAACTCTTCCTTCACCCAACTAACTTCCTTCACCCAGCTAACTCTTCCTTTCCTTCACCCAACTAACTCTTCCTTCACCCAGCTAACTCTTCCTTCACCCAACTAACTCTTCCTTCACCCAGCTAACTCTTCCTTCACCCAGCTAACTTTTCCTTCAGCCAGCTAACTCTTCCTTCAGCCAGCTAACTCTTCCTTCAGCCAGCTAACTCTTCCTTCAGCCAGCTAACTCTTCCTTCAGCCAGCTAACTCTTCCTTCAGCCAGCTAACTCTTCCTTCAGCCAGCTAACTCTTCCTTCAGCCAGCTAACTCTTCCTTCACTCAGCTAACTCTTCCTTCAGCCAGCTAACTCTTCCTTCACCCAGCTAACTCTTCCTTTCCTTCACCCAGTTAACTCTTCGTTCACCCAACTAACTCTTCCTTCAGCCAGCTAACTCTTCCTTCAGCCAGCTAACTCTTCCTTCAGCCAGCTAACTCTTCCTTCACTCAGCTAACTCTTCCTTCAGCCAGCTAACTCTTCCTTCACCCAGCTAACTCTTCCTTTCCTTCACCCAGTTAACTCTTCCTTCACCCAACTAACTCTTCCTTCAGCCAGCTAAATCTTCCTTCAGCCAGCTAACTCTTCCTTCAGCCAGCTAACTCTTCCTTCAGCCAGCTAACTCTTCCTTCACCCAGCTAACTCTTCCTTCAGCCAGCTAACTCTTCCTTCACCCAGCTAACTCTTGCTTCAGCCAGCTAACTCTTCCTTCACCCAACTCTCTTCCTTATTCCAGCTAACTCTTCCTTCTTCTTCATATCTTATTGTCTCTGTTTGTCTCCATCCAAAGCATATGACAACCACTACAGCAGGCGTCCCTTACAGGAAGCCTGTGTTCAATCAATTATGTGTGCCCTTACAGTGTTTGATTCTATAACAATTCAGTTTACAAGCTCAGATTGCTGACCCTATATATGTTTCAATCAGCAATGGAAGTTCAATGGCAATGTTTTCCGGTCTTGGATTTTTGAAGGTATGTGCAAAATTAGTTTCCCAAAGTCTCATAACTGACCACAGACATCCAAGAAACATAGCTGCATAAAAAGGAAATGAATCAATTGGCAGAGGAAAGCCATTTTATGTCCTTGCTTTGTGATATCCTAAAGTCGTAGAGTTGAGCGGAGAATACGGGGAAATAGCATGTGATACGGAGACATTCAGTTATACTGTACCCGAATTCCACACATTGTGAATAAATGGTTTCCACAAAAAAATATTGCAGATCATTACTTTCTGAGCAACCTTCATACACATATATATTAAATAGCTACCTATCGTTGTTATGCAGAAGGCCTCGTATTAAATGTACATCCTTAATGTGTTGCATTCACTTTGAGTGTTTGCTTGTCTTTCCCACTACCAATCGATGAGCTTACCTTTAGTTAAGCTTACGTTTAGTTGAGTTTATGTTTAGTTTTTAGTTTATGTTTAGTTGATGTTTAGTTTACATTTAGTTGAGTTTACATTTAGCTGAGTTTATGTTTAGTTTAGTTTATGTTTAGTTTAGTTTATATTCTTGACAATATGAATAGTTTCTTGCAATGTGCTGAAAGCATCATATCATTTCTAGTACTTTTCAGTGGAAGCATGAGGTCACCACTAAAGTATCTCTCCTTGCAGGAAGCTTTGTCAAAGCATGTATGTGTTCTTGTAGAGGTGGTTCATGCAGTACTTTGATCAGCATGATGAGTATACCAGTCCAGTCCACAGTTGGTTGCAGTTGTTATATTCTTTGCTTTCCCAACCACACACACACACCACCCCCCACCACCCCACCCCCCATACCACCTCTGTCCATTATGTTACAGCCAATCCCGCTATGAAATGAGTAAATACATCATACAACTGAAACCTGGTTCTACCATAATAGTAGAATGTCATTCTCCAGACTACATCCTGCTACTTGCAAAATCCTGCTCAGGACTTGGTAGTGGGAGATTGAGAACATTCAAGGCTTGGTAGCGGGAGATTGAGAACGTTCAGGGCTTGGTAGCAGGAGATTGAGAACGTTCAGGGCTTGGTAGCAGGAGATTGAGAACGTTCAGGGCTTGGTAGCGGGAGATTGAGAACGTTCAGGGCTTGGTAGCGGGAGATTGAGAACGTTCAGGGCTTGGTAGTGGGAGATTGAGAACGTTCAGGGCTTGGTAGCGGGAGATTGAGAACGTTCAGGGCTTGGTAGCGGGAGATTGAGAACGTTTAGGGCTTGGTAGCGGGAGATTGAGAACGTTTAGGGCTTGGTAGTGGGAGATTGAGAACGTTCAGGGCTTGGTAGCGGGAGATTGAGAAGGAACAAAGAAGAAGTAGAGTGTGGAAGTGGGAAGAGTGGGTGTGGCGATTCATCCACTGGGAAGCACGGTTCACCTGTGACCCCCTTGTCTCGAGCAATGGTCTCCATTTACACAATTTTCACCTGTGACCCCCTGGAATATCATGGCCCTCCTCCCTAATTGAGACCAACTGGGTTATACTTCATTTTATTTTTGTGGGAGGGGGGTTTGTCCTGATTTGTTCTTAATTAAGAGTCGACTTCACTGCACTCCAGACATACCCATAGGTACAAATATCGCAGGCAAGCTGTAAACTAGTGACACAACAAATGCCGTTCTCTCTTAGTAAATAGTGAAGGGTGGGAATGCTGATTGCTCATGAGAATTTGAACCAGGGCGCTCTTGGCTGTAGTGCAATGCAAGGCTTCTCAGTAAGTTCCCTCAATGAGGATTGCAATGTTGATCCCCCACCTCGTTGGCCAGACTACCGTGACACAGCCTATTTCTAGAAGCATGAACGAAGAAGTCAGGTTGGGTTCTTGATCAGTATGTTTCACCTGACCCTGATTACTCTTCGCTCCTGATATATAAATATATCAGCAAAAGGTCATTCACAGACCTTGATCTGTGATACTGTTGATAAAACTGGACATTTCAGTGTAAAGGTTGTGCAAGTGTGATAAGTTTTGTTCGTTCTAGGTCCGTCACATTTGGACTTCTCATTCAGATGTAATTTAAATACATTAAAAAATATATGTGAATTGTTTTAGTTTAAATAGTACATTTTTCAACTTGCGTGAACTCTTAATAATTGAAATTCAAATCTCAGTACGTGGGAATTATTTGTCATTAAAATACATTTGTGCCGCGTAGCGCAGTGGTTAGCGCGCTGGCTTCGCATCTGAGTGGTCCTTGGTTCATTTCCCAGTTGAGGCGGTAATGTTCTTTTTCAGACCGCAAACGGCTCACTGGTCGACCCAGCCTTAAATGGGTACCGGCTCAGTCCGGGAAGTAAAAGTGGCGAGGGAGAGGAGATGGCTAGCGTCCTCAAATAGCTGAGCCTTTGAAATGTGAGATCGCTAACACCTTACACCCCCTACGGGAGTACTTTACTTTACTTTTTTAAAATACATTTCTGAAATTAAAAATAAAAATGTTCGTCTAGGTATCTAGGGCTCGTTGTGTCTATCATCCACTACCATGTCCAACTGCGGAGGCTTGTAGCCAAATCTCATTCAATGCTGAAGGAAAGACTGATATCTTTTGGCACCATGTAGATCACGGGCGGCCCCTTCCACGCCTTTAACCAGAAGGTGGGAAACCGTTGTTACACATAGCTGACTTGGACATTATCTGGTGAGCCGAACTTTCCGATCCAGTCGGACCAGAGTGTTCGAGATGGAGGGAAGCCTCGTCTTTGCAGTCACTTCGACTTTACGGACAAGATCGAACCATCGGATACCGGGGATGCGTCGCTGGTGCACGTATGAAAGGCATCGAGTCTTGATATGTTTCTGAAATTGGTGCAAATTATTCAGAATACCTTATGGTTCAGTCGAACTCCATACTAATGTTGGACATACAAACAATGTTAAAATGGTGTTTGAAACGGAACTGTACCAGATACATAGCCACGTTCAACGGCTTTTGTCAAAGACTGGACAAATAAGAACAACATAGATGAAAGTGGTGAGCCAAGTTAATGGCTAGCATCATTCCTTGGTTTTCTTTCATAACCAGTATCTCATTTATGATATAGTGGCATGACAGGCAATGTGATAAAAAGTTGGCTAGGAACATTTTTGTGTATATTGAGTATGCCAGACACATGCACAACCCTCTTTAGTCACATTTAACAGGAATATTATAATGCTATAGTGGGCTTATTATTTTTTTCCTGAGGTACAAGACAGCGTCATGGCTAGCACAAATTATTGAATCTTATTTTGGCCAGTTAGTTGGTTTGTGTCCGTTACCGGTCTCACATAAAACGGATTTGTTTGTACTTCAGTCATTATGTGAATTATTTACAACTGAAATACATTTCTGAAATTGTGTGAATTATTTCAGCAGTAAGGTAGAGTTCTGAAAACGGTTGTCAAACAGAATGTCACATGTTAATACTTGAAAAAACCGGTACAGGGTGGCCCGAAAAAAACATCAAACTTACAATTGGATAATGTTATTGTTCAAGGTTAAAGTCGCGAAAATGGTGGCTTATGGAGATATCTGAGGCGATGAATGCCACTGTGCATGAGGCACACAGTTGGGCTCGTTCTAGAGATCTCTTCATTACCTGATGCTGAAAGGCTACACAGGATAAGCGAAAGGAAGAAGAAGAATGTTAACATTGAATGCTTTTTTGTTGATTATGTTTCACTTATTTCCATATGTGATTATCAATATTTCATCAGAATTATTCCACAGTTTTGCAGTCATTTAGTAAAAATTCAGTTATATTGTTTTTACTTGAATTATGGTTTTTTTTAGTCACCCAGCAAGAGTCAGTTTGACCTGGCCATAAATAAGATGCCAGTCTAGTGTACACGCAGCTCGCTCGCTATGTGACGAAATTATTTTATTGTTTGTGTGAGCATAACAATTATATTGTTTGTGGTGATGTCAACAAAGTAGCCACATTAATCGCAAAGGTCGATTGTAAATATTCTAAAAAAACATACACAGCAGACAACAGGAAAGAAAGACTATTAATAGGTCATCTGATGGGAAATTGAAAAAGGTAGTGACAAAAATAGCATACTAAATAAACAAAGAAGCATATTCTTTTTTGTTGCCTGGTGTGTCTTCTTATTCTTCTTCTGCGTTCGTTCTCTATCTCCCGCTACCAAGCCCTGAACAGGGTTTTGCAAGTAGCAGGATGTAGTCCAGAGAACGAAATGCATTGTGTCGCTAGTTTACAGCTTTACTACGATATTTGTACCTTTCGGTCCGACACATCCATCTTCGACAGAGTCTGATGTGTCAATTTCCCCTCAGTGTTTAACCCTGTACAGTCCAGTATAATTTAGCATATGTCTGTTTTACAAGCCGAGTCACAACTCTGAATGTCAAAAAGTTTTCTTCAAAATCAAATAAATTAATATTAAACCAATTTAATTATAATCTAAAGACATAAATAAATTCTCTTTGACATGAATGATTGATAATAAAAAATATTTATTGGTATCAAACGTTAGAAATCGTTAATGTACTGTAGTCTATTTACTCACACGGTGTATTTATATTTTTGCATTAAAATAAAATAAATAACATTGCCACAATTACAAAATCTGTGTCTAAATCCAGATGCACAATTATTGGCCTCATCAAAAAAACCTAATTCCATCATCATCCGGAAAACCACAATTTTAAAAATGTACCCAAATCGTATCAATATATCCGCAGGAACTCTTTATGAAATGGAAGCTAGAAGTTCTACCGTACTTTAGATCATTCTAAATACATAATTGACAACACAAAACACAGCTGTGATTTAGACACTGATTTCAGTTCTATTGTATGGCACAAATGTTTTTGTGCACCTTTAATCACAATCAGGTGGGACAGTAAAGAATTCTACTTCTTCTCAAGCGTTCGTCCTAAAGAGGATGTTGTGAGAGTGTGTTGTAGTTTACAGCGGGGCTGTGATATCTGTGCCTTTTGGCCCAACACATCCGATTTCAGATGGCTTTTTTATTTAGTACTGGGTTTGCCTTCCAACTTGGCCATACTACACTAGTGCCGCCACATTGAGGCAGAATAGGGTCATGGTCAGCTCTCGTTTGCTGACCCTGATGCAAGCAGCCAGCTATGAGTCGCTGGCTGCTGTTAGCCCATGCATTGCTGCATCTTGACCCCTATAAAGAGTTCTAACATACTTGTCTATGCGATTGTTGTCATTACTTTGTTGATTTACAAACCTGGGAGTTATCCATTTGTTTAGTTTTATTGCTAGTGTCATGTTCTTGACGTCAAGTGCAAACAAGGGCTCAGTATGCAGATGCCTTAAATTATTTCTGATTAGATGTGCATGTATGCCCTCATTAATGACTTTATTAGAGATTATATGGCGGTGGTCTGGCATTGCTTTCCAACAGTTTTATTTTTGCCTTTTTTCATGATCTGATATCTTATCTGCAAGGAGGCACGTGATGTGTGAAATCAGTTTTTCTTTCTATTTTTGCAGTTCTTCTATATGCGTTTGCCTTTTTTCTCTATTCCCCAAGGTGGTGTTCATTGCACTATGATGTTAATTTTGCACCCTCATCCCAGTGCATCCGACTTTGGCATGCATTTTATGTAAGGGTCTGCTTCCTTATGCATTTTATGTAAGTGTTTACTTCCCTGGGGAAACGGCCGGTGCTGTGATGGGGGACTGATCCCAGGACCTTTAGATTGTGAGCCGTGTCACTAGCCCACGCCATCCCTTATTAGAGATTAGAGATTAGAGATTAGAGGACAGTGGATTGCCTTCCAACAGTTGTATTTGTTCACATTTTCATGTTCTGATCTCCGCAAGGAGCCTTTTGGTGTGAAATAAGCTTTTCTTCTCTTAAACGAGGGGCCTTCCAGGTTGACAAGGGACATCTACTCGGGATCCGCAACCTTATATCTATCTGATAATGGCAGAAGGTGGTTTAAAATCAGTTTTCCTTCACTTAGATGAGCTACCATCTATGCCAGCAAGTTTCCTCTATCTGATGCATGTAGTTATAAAATACCTGAGTCCTGTCCTTCACTCCTTCCCCTGTTAATATCTACGAGGTGTGTTCAAATGAAACTGGACCAAACTGCAACAAGTGAACATACGTACGATGCGTATGATGACGTCACTTCTGGTGAAAACAGCACACACCAATCGTCAAGTTGGCAAAATTTCATTATCCTCCGACTCATAGTTTCCTCAGCAGACCGTTGAAAACGTTTAATGTGTGAAGCGGGATTCGTCCAGAATTGATCAGTGAGCGGTGATTCTGTTTCTAACAGCTGAAGGATGTTGACCAGTTGACATTCATCGCAGAATGCAGGCAGTGTATGGTGACAAAAGTGTGTCGAAGACGACAGTGAAGAACTGGACAGCGATGTTTAAAGAAGGACGTGAGTTAACGCAACAACGTGAGCCTGACCTAGTCTCGGAAGTTAACGCAACAACGTGAGCCTGACCTGGTCTCGGAAGATCTTTTGTTTGCAGTTTGGTCTGGTTTCATTTGAACACGCCTCATACTTAACTACCACAAGAAGGCCAGCAGTATTACTTTGCTGTCAAAAGCTATTTGAGAGACACCTTGAGAGCATTTAATAGGAGTTTCAAGTTTATCCTTATCTCCTCTACCGGCTATGACAGCATTTCTTCTTCAGTGTTCATCCTGAAAAGGAAGTTTGTGATGTGTCATAGTTTACAGCAAAGCTGTAATATCTGCGCCTTTCAGCCCAACACATCCTATTTCAGTATACCTTTTATGGGACTGGGCTGGCGTTTCCTCTTCGGCCTCTAATCACTTAGCCAGACTGCATGTTTCCAGGTCTGTCACTTGAAGAAAGAATTGAGTCTTAGTCAGTTATGGGTCACTGCCTCAGAGACGAGGGACAATATGAAGAGCTTTCATTGATTTGGGAACTTTATGGAAGTCAACAGAAATTAAAACCACCACCTAAATTTTAAAATCTTCAACTCCAATGTAAAATCCTGTCAACTCCAATGTAAAATCCTGTCAACTCCAATGTAAAATCCTGTCAACTCCAACGTAAAATCCTGTCAACTCCAACGTAAAATCCTGTCAACTCCAACGTAAAATCCGTTTTGTTCTATGGCTCTGAAATATCTAGAACAAATCAGGAAATTTTGGAAACAGTACAGACTTTAATAAATGGTTGTCTGCGCAGAATACAAGGGTGGAAATGGTACGACAAGAACCCCAACGTGGAACTGATGGGAAGAACTGGACAAATACCCGTGGAGCATGAAATACGGAGGAGACGATGGAGATGGATAGGCCATACATTACGAAACCCAGTGGATAACATTACCAGACAGGCTCTGTTCTAGAATCCACATGGCAAGAGAAGTAGAGGAATACCAAGACACTCATGGAAGAGGGAACTGGAAGCAAATGTAAAGGCAGCAAACACGACGTGGACAGAACTAGCTCATGATAGAAAGACTCGACCAGTATTTGTTGAGGATCTGTGCTGACGTGGACAGGACCTATGATGATGTGGACAGGGAGGACCTATGCTGACGTGGACAGAACTAGCTCATGATAGAAAGCCTTGGTCAGTATTTGTTGAGGACCTATGATGACGTGGACAGGACCTATGCTGAGTTGGACAGGACCTTTGCTGACATGGACAGAACTAGCTCAGATAGCTCATGATAGAAAGACTCGACCAGTATTTGTTGAGGACCCATGCTCTGCAGTGAGCCGACAGGTTTTTTTATTGACTATCTACACAAGGATCACTTGTGCATTTTTACTGCCTTCTTTCAGCCCGTGCTAATGCCAACATGTTTACTTAGTTGCTCCTCTTCTACTGTGAAGTGTAGAGGTGCTAATGCCAACATGCCACTGGAAATTATCAAATCCGATATTTGTTATCCAATATTTGGATCTTAATGGTCTGCCGGGGTCTTTGTGTATGACAAGGACAAGAATAGCACCACTGCCACACAGAGAGCATGTCGTAAGAGGTGACTAACTGTGTGACATGGCAAAATACCAGTCATGGTTAGTTGGTTTGTTTAGAGCAGCATAGATGGTGCCTAACAGACTGCGGGTCTACTTTGCTCTAGTTTGAGTCTATTAAGATGGAGTCACACATTGGTTAACCACCTTCCGTAAGCACTTGTTCCAACGCAGCGAAGAATAAAGCTGCTCAAGCCTAGCCCACTAAACAGGAAACCCTTCTCTCGGCTACACCCAGCACATACCAGAGCTGGGACCTGCACAGGGGCATCTGCCTCTGTAGAAGTACAGGTCGACTAAGTGGGACCTGCACAGGGACATCTGCCTCTGTAGAAGTACAGGTCGACTAAGAACTAAGCCATTTGTTATAATCATTAATTTATCAATTTAGTAGCCATTGTGTCAATATACGTATGATCACATCTTTGGTTTATTACTTTGCAAAATGTTTCAGTTTTAAAATAAATGGGCCGAGTGCATGTATGGTTCTGTATTGCTGTCCTTGGGGCCTTCTAGCCTTTTATAGTTTTAGCATTGACGTATTATCTTTAAATTTCATCTGCAATTGGCCTCAATGATTTCATGTTGTGTTTTGCTTGAATCCATTCATTTTTTGGAGCTATATGTGTATGTCCATTTGCTCTGTGGTAATACGTTTCAATCACTTCATTATGTGGTGTTGTATTTAATCAGTTACGGTCCATCCAATTTTATTAGATTTGGTCTTAACATCCAAGGCAAGATGAGCAACTCCATATGTCAAATAGTTTTGTTCAAATTCAAATTAATTAGTATAAAATAAATTGAACTACAATTATGTTTAATAGATTTAAAGCCATATAATTAAATTATCTACCACCTTGTATTCGTTATAAATCTGTATTTGTGTAATGTATTAAATATAATTAATGATGAGTGGAAAATTACTGCAAAATTGTTAGTTTTCTTTCCACTTGTACTGTTTAGCATAGGAGGAACATTTTTATTCATGTCTTATTCTGTTTCTTTGGCATTCATACTGAAATGGAGGCTGTGTCATAGTTTACAGCAAAGCTGAATATGGTCTTAGTAAGCTGTGGTTTGCTGACCCTGATTATTCGCTGGCTGCTGTCAGCTCATTCACTGTTACATCTTCTGACCCCATCTTGGATGTTGAGATTCATATTTAACAAATTATGTCGGACCGTAAAGTGTGAAATCATTTCATTATGTGTGGTCGTAAGTTTGCATTCATTCTGTGCTGTTCAAACCATCCATCACTCTCGTGTTCAATTTTTGCCATGAATTTCGCTAACAATTTTTTTTGTGTGCATAATTTAAGTTTTTTTTAAGCAAGATTTCCTTATTTCCAAATCACATTTTCATGATTTGTACAATGACTTGACCTGTACTTTTGCATCTTTTGTTTATCTCAGGTTGACTTCTCCCATGTCCATTATTCTGCAGCGATGTCTTCGACCATTCCTCTGTATCATGTTAAAATTGCTTTTTTCTAATCAAAATCATCTGCTTGTTTGTTGGTATGAATTAGATTAGAATGGAAAGATGTTAAATGTTTTACAAGTATTCTATGATCATGTGTTACCTGGTCCTGAAAGGAGAGTAGAGATTAGTTAAACTGTAACCTGGCAGGAATGTCGTAAGAGGAGTGACAGGAGTGCGGCTGGCTACCTCATCCTGGAGAAACTAAACCACAAACACCTCAACTAATATGGACAGGTCATCATGCGGCTGGCTACCTCATCCTGGAGAAACTAAACCACAAACACCTCAACAAATATGGACAGGTCATCATGCGGCTGGCTACCTCATCCTGGAGAAACTAAACCACAAACACCTCAACAAATATGGACAGGTCATCATGCGGCAGGCTACCTCATCCTGGAGAAACTAAACCACAAACACCTCAACAAATATGGACAGGTCATCATGCGGCTGGCTACCTCATCCTGGAGAAACTAAACCACAAACACCTCAACAAATATGGACAGGTCATCATGCGGCAGGCTACCTCATCCTGGAGAAACTAAACCACAAACACCTCAACAAATATGGACAGGTCATCATGCGGCTGGCTACCTCATCCTGGAGAAACTAAACCACAAACACCTCAACAAATATGGACAGGTCATCATGCGGCTGGCTACCTCATCCTGGAGAAACTAAACCACAAACACCTCAACTAATATGGACAGGTCATCATGCGGCAGGCTACCTCATCCTGGAGAAACTAAACCACAAACACCTCAACAAATATGGACAGGTCATCATGCGGCTGGCTACCTCATCCTGGAGAAACTAAACCACAAACACCTCAACAAATATGGACAGGTCATCATGCGGCAGGCTACCTCATCCTGGAGAAACTAAACCACAAACACCTCAACAAATATGGACAGGTCATCATGCGGCAGGCTACCTCATCCTGGAGAAACTAAACCACAAACACCTCAACAAATATGGACAGGTCATCATGCGGCAGGCTACCTCATCCTGGAGAAACTAAACCACAAACATCTCAACAAATATGGACAGGTCATCATGCGGCAGGCTACCTCATCCTGGAGAAACTAAACCACAAACACCTCAACAAATATGGACAGGTCATCATGCGGCAGGCTACCTCATCCTGGAGAAACTAAACCACAAACACCTCAACAAATATGGACAGGTCATCATGCGGCTGGCTACCTCATCCTGGAGAAACTAAACCACAAACACCTCAACAAATATGGACAGGTCATCATGCGGCTGGCTACCTCATCCTGGAGAAACTAAACCACAAACACCTCAACAAATATGGACAGGTCATCATGCGGCTGGCTACCTCATCCTGGAGAAACTAAACCACAAACACCTCAACAAATATGGACAGGTCATCATGCGGCAGGCTACCTCATCCTGGAGAAACTAAACCACAAACACCTCAACAAATATGGACAGGTCATCATGCGGCAGGCTACCTCATCCTGGAGAAACTAAACCACAAACACCTCAACAAATATGGACAGGTCATCATGCGGCTGGCTACCTCATCCTGGAGAAACTAAACCACAAACACCTCAACTAATATGGACAGGTCATCATGCGGCTGGCTACCTCATCCTGGAGAAACTAAACCACAAACACCTCAACAAATATGGACAGGTCATCATGCGGCAGGCTACCTCATCCTGGAGAAACTAAACCACAAACACCTCAACAAATATGGACAGGTCATCATGCGGCTGGCTACCTCATCCTGGAGAAACTAAACCACAAACACCTCAACAAATATGGACAGGTCATCATGCGGCTGGCTACCTCATCCTGGAGAAACTAAACCACAAACACGTCAACAAATATGGACAGGTCATCATGCGGCTGGCTACCTCATCCTGGAGAAACTAAACCACAAACACCTCAACAAATATGGACAGGTCATCATGCGGCAGGCTACCTCATCCTGGAGAAACTAAACCACAAACACCTCAACAAATATGGACAGGTCATCATGCGGCTGGCTACCTCATCCTGGAGAAACTAAACCACAAACACCTCAACAAATATGGACAGGTCATCATGCGGCTGGCTACCTCATCCTGGAGAAACTAAACCACAAACACCTCAACAAATATGGACAGGTCATCATGCGGCTGGCTACCTCATCCTGGAGAAACTAAACCACAAACACCTCAACAAATATGGACAGGTCATCATGCGGCTGGCTACCTCATCCTGGAGAAACTAAACCACAAACACCTCAACAAATATGGACAGGTCATCATGCGGCTGGCTACCTCATCCTGGAGAAACTAAACCACAAACACCTCAACAAATATGGACAGGTCATCATGCGGCTGGCTACCTCATCCTGGAGAAACTAAACCACAAACACCTCAACAAATATGGACAGGTCATCATGCGGCAGGCTACCTCATCCTGGAGAAACTAAACCACAAAATCTTCAACAAATATGGACAGGTCATCATGCGGCAGGCTACCTCATCCTGGAGAAACTAAACCACAAACACCTCAACAAATATGGACAGGTCATCATGCGGCTGGCTACCTCATCCTGGAGAAACTAAACCACAAACACCTCAACAAATATGGACTGGTCATCATGCGGCTGGCTACCTCATCCTGGAGAAACTAAACCACAAACATCTCAACAAATATGGACAGGTCATCATGCGGCTGGCTACCTCATCCTGGAGAAACTAAACCACAAACATCTCAACAAATATGGACAGGTCATCATGCGGCTGGCTACCTCATCCTGGAGAAACTAAACCACAAACACCTCAACAAATATGGACAGGTCATCATGCGGCTGGCTACCTCATCCTGGAGAAACTAAACCACAAACACCTCAACAAATATGGACAGGTCATCATGCGGCTGGCTACCTCATCCTGGAGAAACTAAACCACAAACACCTCAACAAATATGGACAGGTCATCATGCGGCTGGCTACCTCATCCTGGAGAAACTAAACCACAAACACCTCAACAAATATGGACAGGTCATCATGCGGCTGGCTACCTCATCCTGTAGAAACTAAACCACAAAATCTTCAACAAATATGGACAGGTCATCATGCGGCTGGCTACCTCATCCTGTAGAAACTAAACCACAAAATCTTCAACTAATATGGACAGGTCATCATGCGGCAGGCTACCTCATCCTGGAGAAACTAAACCACAAACACCTCAACTAATATGGACAGGTCATCATGCGGCTGGCTACCTCATCCTGGAGAAACTAAACCACAAACACCTCAACAAATATGGACAGGTCATCATGCGGCTGGCTACCTCATCCTGGAGAAACTAAACCACAAACACCTCAACAAATATGGACAGGTCATCATGCGGCTGGCTACCTCATCCTGGAGAAACTAAACCACAAACACCTCAACAAATATGGACAGGTCATCATGCGGCTGGCTACCTCATCCTGGAGAAACTAAACCACAAACACCTCAACAAATATGGACAGGTCATCATGCGGCTGGCTACCTCATCCTGGAGAAACTAAACCACAAACATCTCAACAAATATGGACAGGTCATCATGCGGCTGGCTACCTCATCCTGGAGAAACTAAACCACAAACATCTCAACAAATATGGACAGGTCATCATGCGGCTGGCTACCTCATCCTGGAGAAACTAAACCACAAACACCTCAACAAATATGGACAGGTCATCATGCGGCTGGCTACCTCATCCTGGAGAAACTAAACCACAAACACCTCAACAAATATGGACAGGTCATCATGCGGCTGGCTACCTCATCCTGGAGAAACTAAACCACAAACACCTCAACAAATATGGACAGGTCATCATGCGGCTGGCTACCTCATCCTGGAGAAACTAAACCACAAACACCTCAACAAATATGGACAGGTCATCATGCGGCTGGCTACCTCATCCTGGAGAAACTAAACCACAAACACCTCAACAAATATGGACAGGTCATCATGCGGCTGGCTACCTCATCCTGGAGAAACTAAACCACAAACACCTCAACAAATATGGACAGGTCATCATGCGGCTGGCTACCTCATCCTGGAGAAACTAAACCACAAACACCTCAACAAATATGGACAGGTCATCATGCGGCTGGCTACCTCATCCTGGAGAAACTAAACCACAAACACCTCAACTAATATGGACAGGTCATCATGCGGCTGGCTACCTCATCCTGGAGAAACTAAACCACAAACACCTCAACAAATATGGACAGGTCATCATGCGGCTGGCTACCTCATCCTGTAGAAACTAAACCACAAAATCTTCAACAAATATGGACAGGTCATCATGCGGCTGGCTACCTCATCCTGGAGAAACTAAACCACAAAATCTTCAACTAATATGGACAGGTCATCATGCGGCTGGCTACCTCATCCTGTAGAAACTAAACCACAAAATCTTCAACAAATATGGACAGGTCATCATGCGGCTGGCTACCTCATCCTGGAGAAACTAAACCACAAAATCTTCAACTAATATGGACAGGTCATCATGCGGCTGGCTACCTCATCCTGGAGAAACTAAACCACAAAATCTTCAACTAATATGGACAGGTCATCATGCGGCTGGCTACCTCATCCTGTAGAAACTAAACCACAAAAACTTCAACTAATATGGACAGGTGATGGTGACATTTATTATATACTCCACAGGTAGCTGAAAAGGAATTGATAATGATGACGGGCATTTCTGTTCATTACAACATCCTGCTACTTACAAATCCTATTTCAGGGCTTGGTAGCCGGAGATTGAGAACGAACGAAGAAGAAGATATTTTGTTAAAAACCTGCAGGACCCAAGTAATTGCAAACAGGTCATACTAACAGAATGAATGATAATCAATTGTTGCGTTGTTGCATGAAGATGGTATGCTGGTGAATATATTGGTTTGTGTTCAGATTGGTATTGAGTTTTATACAAAACATATTATTGCTGGCTTATGTTTTGAGTTGATGTAGAAACACAATCGCTGGCTTACTTTCATTTTCAAAAAGTGGTTAATAAAAACAAAACTGATCAGACATTTGTTCCATTTTATTTTGTGGGTTGTTTTTCAATGAGTTCTTCAGTCCTTAATAATTTTCTCTGGTAGGACAATAATATGGACATTAATATGGACATTAATATGGACATTAATTACAGAATGGTGAGAACAATATTAGAAAGATAGAAAAGGAATGGGACCTAGAGGTTATACAGGTAAGGTGAGTGAGCAAGTCCAGGTAACAGTGAAAAAGGCAAATGCAATGTTAGGTATGATAAAAATAAATATTAAACATAGGAACAAGGAAGTGATCGTCAAACTGTATAAAGCTTTAGTTAGACCTAGATTGGAGTACTGTGTACAGGTGTTGAGTCCTTATCATAGAGGGGATATAAACATGCTAGAAAGGATACAAAAAAAGAGCAACAAAGCTGATAGTGGGATTCCAGAATTACAGTTATGAGAAAAGACTGGAAAAACAGCCTCTAGTGTCTAGAAAGGAGAAGAATTCGAGATGACTTAATACAGGTATGTAAGATAAAGGAAAGGATAAATAGGACTATAACAGGTTTGTTTTTTCCAAATACAACCACCAACAAGAACAAGAGGGAACAGATACAAATTAACTAAAGAACGATCCAGATTAGATATTAGGAAATATTTTTTTAGTCAGAGAGTAGTGAATGCTCGGAATGCATTGCCACAGGAAGTAGTGGAGGAAGGGACAGTTAATGCATTTAAGAATAGATTGGGTGAACATAGCTTTTAGAGCAAGGAAATGTAAATGAATCTGGTTGTATATAAACTCTGCAGGGTCTTCTAAACCAGTATGTACCCAAACCTCGTCCAGTGCTAAAGGAGAGACTGCTATCGGAGCAATGTCGATCGAGGTCGGCCCCTCCTGTGCACCCAGCCGACAGGTGGGAGACTGTTGTCACACATAGCTGACTTGAACAAGATCTGGTAAGCTGGAACTTCCTGATCCAATCGAACCACATGCCCAGATGCTGAGCAGCGCATGAGCTGCAGTGGTCAGCGACCCATAAATGACTGCTAGCGTCAGGGCCAGCGAACCATAGCTGCAAGACCCTTCTACACCTCCACGCGGTGATCCTGGATAACAGGCTGCAGCAGGACAGACTAGCTAAGGAGAAGGGATCGAAGAGGGAATGCTAACCCGGTACTCAAAAAATGCTTGCTGAAGTCGGATGTGTTGGACCGAAAGGTGCAAATATCGCAGTCAAGCTGTGAACTACGACACAGCGCATTCCGTTCTCCGGACTACATTCTGCTACTTAAGCCCTTCCAGTGTTTGGTAGTGGGAGATTGAGAACGAACGAAGAAGAAGAAGAACCACATGCCCAAACACAGACAGGCTGCGGCAGACCAGAGTGTCCGAGATGGGGAGAAGACTCGACATTACGTTCTCCATTAAAGAGTTTTGTGATTTTATTTTAATTCTGAAAGCGGATGGGATGCACAGATGCTCTGTTTAGCCTAAGACAAGTTAGCGAAAGCACAATAGAATATGACAGACATCTAAGCATAGTTTTCATATTTCAGAAGAAGACCTTTGATAGAGTAGACAGAAACAATCTCTGGTATGTATTGAAAGACTACGGAGTACACGGGCCGTAATTATATAATGCGAGAGCCCTGTACCAAACGTGTCATGGCATAGTTAGTACATCTGACGCCATACAGACACATTTGAGATCGCCACGGGAGTCAGACAAGGCTGTATTCTATCACCATGTCTATTCGTGACATGGATCAAATAAGATTAGAAGCGAACCCTGCAGCCAACGAAACTACAGAAGACCACGTGTCGCTGAGGGAGTTACTTTTCGCAGACGACAAATGTCTAATGTACGAAGATGAAAGGGATGTACACGATAATACAAATAAGCTTAATACAACTTGTGGGAGATACAACATGGGGATTATGGCATCAAAGACAGTAACTATGAAAATCAGCCGATCACCCGGCCCTCTAACCATACATGTGTTCAACAACAGGCTCAAACGGATGCAATAGTTCCAGTACCCGGAAAGCATTTTCACTGAGGACGAACGATTGGACAGAGAAATCGAAACCGGATGTCAAAAAGCAGGTGCAGTAACCTACTAACTGTCACCACTACTCAAACATCGCAACATCACCATAGAAACACAACAGCAACCGATAAACACGATTTTCTTACCAACTCTGTACTATCAGTGCCAAACCTGGTCTCGGTACAAGGCACAGGAACAGAACATTGCAATCTGTAGAATTAGATGCATGAGAAAAGGCACCAACGTCACCAACAACATCCTCCCAAGAACACGTGCATAAACAGAAGGTTAAGTGGTTTGGTCATCTCATGTCAGAAGGTTAAGTGGTTTGGTCATCTCATGTCAGAAGGTTAAGTGGTTTAGTCATCTCATGTCAGAAGGTTAAGTGGTTTAGTCATATCATGTCAGAAGGTTAAGTGGTTTGGTCATCTCATGTCAGAAGGTTAAGTGGTTTAGTCATATCATGTCAGAAGGTTAAGTGGTTTGGTCATCTCATGTCAGAAGGTTAAGTGGTTTAGTCATATCATGTCAGAAGGTTAAGTGGTTTGGTCATCTCATGTCAGAAGGTTAAGTGGTTTGGTCCTCTCATGTCAGAAGGTTAAGTATTTTAGTCATATCATGTCAGAAGGTTAAGTGGTTTAGTCATATCATGTCAGAAGGTTAAGTGGTTTAGTCATATCATGTCAGAAGGTTAAGTGGTTTGGTCATCTCATGTCAGAAGGTTAAGTGGTTTAGTCATATCATGTCAGAAGGTTAAGTGGTTTAGTCATATCATGTCAGAAGGTTAAGTGGTTTAGTCATATCACGTCAGAAGGTTAAGTGGTTTGGTCATCTCATGTCAGAAGGTTAAGTGGTTTGGTCATCTCATGTCAGAAGGTTAAGTGGTTTGGTCATCTCATGTCAGAAGGTTAAGTGGTTTGGTCATCTCATGTCAGAAGGTTAAGTGGTTTGGTCATCTCATGTCAGAAGGTTAAGTAGTTTGGTCATCTCATGTCAGAAGGTTAAGTGGTTTGGTCATCTCATGTCAGAAGGTTAAGTGGTTTGGTCATCTCATGAGTGTGAAACCAGATCGACTGCCATTAAAAATATAAACTAGTAGGAGATCAGGGTTCAGAGCAGGAGGAAGAACACGAAGCAAAAGGATAGACAGCATCAAAGACATCTTATGCCATCACGCGCTCCCAACAACCACAGCGACACACCTGGTCCAAGAGCGAGACCAACAGCTCCCCACTCCACTCCACTACATCAGAAGGATACTGTCAAATATGTGATTTAACCACTTTCCTCGGTTCATCATCACCAGGTTCATCAGTCCGGAGACTGGTTGTTTGAGTATGTCTCTCCATTTGACTCTTTCTGGTTGATCAGTCCGGAGACTGGTTGTCTGAGTATCTCTCCATTTGACCCTATCTTCTGGTTGATCAGTCCGGAGACTGGTTGTTTGAGTATGTCTCTCTATTTGACTCTATCCTCTGGTTGATCAGTCCTGAGACTGGTTGCAAGGCTGTCTGAGTATGTCTCTCCATTTGACTCTATCTTCTGGTTGATCAGTCCGGAGACTGGTTGGCTGAGTATGTCTCTCTATTTGACCCTATCCTCTGGTTGATCAGTCCTGAGACTGGTTGCAATGCTGTCTGAGTATGTCTCTCCATTTGACTCTATCCTCTGGTTGATCAGTCCGGAGACTGGTTGGCTGAGTATGTCTCTCCGTTTGACACTATCCTCTGGTTGATCAGTCCTGAGACTGGTTGTAAGGTTGTCTGGGCATGTCTCTCCATTTGAACCTATCCTCTGCAGTTCTCTTCATTACAGTATAAGTTAGTATTTTAATGTCCCTACGTGCCTGAGATATAAAGGTGAGTCTTGGTCGCCCCGGTCCTCTCTTCTCTTGAATCTTACCCTCTAGTATCTTCTGTGGAAGACTTTCGTGTCTTATATTGTGATCTAGCCAATTCAACTGACGTTTTCGTATCATATGCAATATTTGTCTGTGTGCGCCCACGTCATTGAGTGCATCGTCATTGGATCTTCTTTCTGTCCAACTCAATCTTTCCAATCTACGGTAGCACCACATTTCAAACGCTTCCAAGCATTTTTCATCCTTCTTTGCCAAAGTCCATGTTTCACCCCCATACAGTGTGATTGGCCGTATATGAGTGGCGATTATTCTTTTCCCCAGTTCTATACTGATATTCTTTGAGGTTAACTATTTGTTTTTCTCCGAAGCCCTTTTTTGCCAATACAATCCTTGTCTTAACTTCTGTCTCATTGCGGGCATCTTCTATTACGGTTTGTTCCAAATATGTAAACTTCTGTACTTGTTACATTATTTCTCCATTGGTGGATATATTTATTTGCCTATGTTGCTTAGATATTACCAAAGTCTTTGTCTTCGATGTGTTTATTTTCATGTCAAAATCGTTGGTAGTGTTATTAATTTGATCAAGCAGCATGCGAGAAGTCACAGTGATCCGATGGCATTCCTTGACGTAAATATCAGTAACACGTTGAACCAGTAAATCATGTCAAGTCTCCCACCCCCTGCTTTTAGTAGCTTGATAGGCAACTCATCTATCCCTGGTGCTTTGTGGTTTGGGATTAAAGAAAGTGCCTTATTAAATTCTTCTCTGGTTATAGGTAATCTCTTCTGTCAATGTCACGTCATTTAGTGGTGTGTTATCTTGATACAGGCCCCCTTCATCGTACAGTTCCTTAACATATTCTCTCCATCTCACTTTTTTTGTTTTCTGGGTCTGTTATTGGTTTCCCATTCTTATCATTAATCATCCGTGATTGTCTGCCCTTAGGTTCACAAAACGATTGTTTGACTTTCTTATGGACTTCATCAAATTTCCCTGAACTCTCCAGATCTTCAATTTCCTCGCATTGTTCTATCCACCATTTTTCTATCGCCCTTTTGCATTCTCGATCCAGTTCATTCTTGATACGCCTGTACGTAGCAATGCCATGCTCTGTATTCATGTTTGTCCATTTGCTTCTGTCTTCCATTTTGTTTAGCATTTCAGTTGTTACCCACGGTTTTCTGCTTTCTTTCTACCCACTGCCTCTTTTATATTCTGCCACTAATGATCTATATCTTCAGAAACATGTGTTTTTTTCCTAAAGCAGAAGTCCCTGAGCTTTGGAATATCTTTTCTCCAATTCATTTAAAGCACTTAATTCCACTTTGCTATTTTTTGCGATTTTCCTGGTTTCTAATTCCTCCATCGTAGTTGGCATTTCACAATTAGCAAATTATGATCTTGGCTTGCCTTGGCTTCGTTCGTTCTCAATCTTTCGTTATCAAACCCTGAAAATGCTTAAGTAGCAGAATGTAGTCCCGAGAACGGAATGCGTTGTGTCGTAGTTTACAGCTTGACTGCGATATTTGCACCTTTCGGTCCAACACATCCGACTTCAGCAATCATTTTTGAGTACCGGGTTAGCATTCCCTCTTCGATCCCTTCTCCTTAGCCAGTCTGCCCTGCTGCAGCCTGTTATCCAGGATCACTGCGTGGAGGTGTAGAAGGGTCTTGGCAGCTTTGGTTCGCTGGCCCTGACGTTAGCAGTCAGCTATGGATCGCTGACCACTGCAGCTTATGCGCTGCTCAGCATCTTGATCCCAAATTATGATCTGAATCAGCATCCCGCACCAGAGTACGCAATTGATTTTTTAAACTTGGTTTCTATCTCTTGTTTTCAGCATGATGTAACCTATTTGATATATCCCCTTATTCCCACAACTTATCCACGTGTATTTCCTTCTATCCGGGACTTGATTCCGGGTGTTTGTTATTTTGATGTTTTCCTATCAAACATAACCGGACATCCGGTGCACGTGAATCTACTGTTTCCGAAAGTGTGAACAGTTTTACATTGGAATGTTTTTTTTCTCGATTTTTGTGAATTTTTCAAAATGGCTTATTAAGCTAATGAATCTGTGCTTCAAAGGTCGACAGGTGACTTTATTCCCTAACTGGAACGACGATGATTTTGGCAAAACTCACATCGATATGGAATCCAATGGCGATTTAAATTCTGATATCGAATTTGACACTCACAGTAACTTACTAAGTTACTAACTCGAGTAACACTGACACATGTAAGTGAAACAAGTAGTTGGGTAAGACCCGGTAGGTATTAGGAAATATTTTGTTAGTCAGAGAGTGGTGAATGCTTGGAATGCACTGCCACATGAGGTAGGGGACACAGGGACAATTAATGCATTTAATTTAAGAATAAATTGGATGCGCCAAGCTGTAAGAGCAAACAAGGCAATGTAAAGTACTTATGTACCGTTAAGTTATGATGTTGAGTATGTCGATAAGGAAGGACCGGGAGGTGAAGTCTGGTCGACACAGGATACTCATGTTCAAGTTTCAGACTCTGTAGAAAGCACTGGACCCAAATATGAAATATGCATTGGGTATTGATGCTACCCCATATGACTACCTGTACTAGTACTACAGTTTATAAAAACTTTAATTATAAAATAAATGGAGAGTTTTACCACACGTGCGCAGTACAAACACATTTGACTGCTGAACAAAGACAAAGAAAGAATGGTAAAAATCGACCAGTACTGGAACACAGTTGATGAAATGAAAACTTTTCTTCTATGCAAATGTTATGTTTGGTATAGTACCACTGCCTGAGATAGACCTTTACTGCTCAGTTGGCGAGAGACAAGAGTACCTGCAGTATGGTAGCAAATGGGATATAAAAAGTATATTACAGAAAATCTGCCAGTATTTTCACATTACCAGCTCAGAAAAGACTATTCCTTGAGGTCAGCCAGGCCATGGCCCTCTCCGTAAAGTTCGGTGAAAAATAATCAGAAAAACTGATCCTGGGAGAGAGCTCAGTATTGGTGAAATGATGATTGCCTTCAGAGGAAAACTGTTTTTCAAACAATATAGCAAAGCCATGCCATCAACATGACACATACAAGTTTGATGTTGCGAAAATCCACGAAATAGCTAATGTGTGCACTTTCGACTTCCGTGCTGGTAACATAAATGCTTCTATGCCTTAATGAATAGGCTATCATGTGTTGCTAGTATATATTTGGGAAACGGTCATTTTTATTTTGACAACTTCTTTTCTAGTGTCCAGTTAGCAACCACGCTTCTTGAATAGCACAAAACGTATCCATGTGCAACTATACGCACAAACTGAAAAGGGTGGCCATTTTTTTTTTAAACCAAGAAGGGGGAAACCAAATGTTCCAGAGAGGAAATTCGGTTTCCACTACATGACAAGCATCAAGGGTCTGTTTTTCTCACTAATTGTTGGGCAGAAATGTTCACGGTTTCTCATCACACAGAAGTAAAAAAAATTAAAGTAAACCATAGCACTACTGCCGTAGGGGTGTTAGATGTTAGCGATCTCACATTTCAAAGGCTCGACTATACGAGGGCGGTAGCAATTTCCTCTCCCTCGCCACTTTACTTCCCGGACTGAACCGGTACCCATTTAAGGCTGAGCCAGTCTGAAAAAACATTTCTGCCTCAACTGAGGAATGAACCCAGGATCATTCAGATGCGAAGCCAGCTCGTGAATCCCTGCGCTACACGGCTCCCTTCACACAGAAGAGGCCAGGACATATTGCTGCCAATCCATTCTTATAACCAACAAATGGGGGGTGTTGGCCTAGCAGATCAACACAGATCATACTACACACTTGGCAAGAAATCAAGGAAGTGGTTGCTGATGCAGGTGGAAACTGTCAACTCCTTCATCCACATGAAATCATCTAGTACGACATATTGCAGAAGAGAGATGTCAAGTAACCACCCAGAGGAGGATTTCCTGTTTAACAGGCTAGGCGCTAGCAGCTTATTACTTCACTGCTTTGGGATGAGTGTTGAAGAGGGTGGTTAACCGATGTGCAAATCCATCATAATAGACTCAAAACGCTAGAGCAAAGTAGACCCGCAGTCTGTTAGGCACCCCCCATGCTGCTCTTAACAAACCATCTAACCATGGTCGGTGTTATGCCATGTCACATCATCTTTTACGACATGCTCCCTGTGGGGCAGTGGTGCTATTCTTGTCCTTGCTATACACAAATACCCCTGCGGACCAATAGGTGCATTCCATATATGCAATAAAATCATTTAAGACAGACCTGCTCCCGCTACAGTAGCACAAATGGCTCATAAAATGAGCATTCTGTCTGACGTTCAGACAGGATACATATTACATCAGTCATCTGCCACTACTCTGGCATGGGATGCCACAAGTTTAAAAGGCTCGCATGTCAATGGAGTCCATATAAACAACAAATTTGCCAAACTCTTTGTTCCAGTCATTTGTTTCGAGCATTGCACTACTTCCTGAAGGATCAACCAGTGATTATTTCAGCACATTGGCCAAGCATCACTTGTCATTAAGACGTATTGCGTTTTCTTCTATCTGCCAGATATTGGTGTCAAGCAAATGGTTTTTAATGCCATTTAAAGCACAGTGACTGACAGAGCAAAAGTTAATTACTGTGTTGTAGAGAAACTCAAAGAAGTGTTTGCTTGGATGTGCTAGAGCTGAACTGCGGAATTCATCTCCTGGATGGACTTGCACATGCTGCAAGAGCAACACTAGCTAAACTGGACAGAGAATGGGAACCCCTCAGGACAACTACAATAACACTGGATGCATGGCTACCGACCTAATCTACTGAATTTCAAAAATGAGGTAAATCTAAATGTAAAATGTTTATTTATTGAACACTGTTTTAAGCAGCACAAGTAATGCACTTAAATGAACAAAAAGACATATGTTGTTTAGTTTAGTTGCAGTGATGTGTTTTTAATTGTATTTCTTTTAAACAATGTACATTTAAATAATCCAGGTACGATCAATTATCTGGTGATTCAGCAGGATTTTTTAGCTTCCTCTAGGTGCAGAAAAGCTGAATTGTGGCATCTATCTTGAGATGAAAGAAGCGTGGATATGTGAGCAATGTGCAAACATCGAAGAGAGACTAAATAGAAATGATGCTAAAGGAGCATACTAGCTGGTCAAAGAACTGGTAACACCAAGACAAAGCAGGAACCTTATGATTCATGATAAAAACAAGTGTCACATTGAGGGAAATGATGTACTGGCAAGATGGACACAGTACTGTTCCGAGTTATACAACTATGAAGGGCGAAACAAACCTGAGAAAACATTCCCCCCAACTCCAACAAATATAGAGGATATCCAACTGATAACGAAGGAAGAGGTAATTGCAGCGGTAAAGACATTGAGAAGGGAAGGCGGCCGGCGTGGACAATATACCAGCAGAGCTCTTACAAGCAGGTGGAGAGGTAGTGGTGGAAGGCCTGACACACATCTGTAACAAAATATGGGCGACAGGAAACTGGCCGGACTTATGGACGAAATCAATAGTTATACCGCTACATAAGTCTGGAAACCTAAAGCTGTGCCAAAATTACAGAACAATAAGCCTCATTAGTCACCCTAGCAAGGTCATGCTTAAATTAATCCTCGACCGATTGAAACCCCAAGCAGAAAACATTATTGCCGAGGAGCAAGCAGGGTTCAGACAGGGAAGAAGCACTACAGAACAGATATTTAATGTAAGGCTGCTAAGCGAGAAATATCTAGAACAGCAGCAAACAGTGTATCATGTGTTTGTGGATTTTAAGAAGGCGTTTGATAGGGTATGGCATAAAGCGCTTTGGGCAACCACGAGGATGTATAATATCAACGGAAATATTATAACGGTCCTTGAACACCTGTATAACAAGGCGTCTAGTGCAGTTCTTGTGAATGGGAGACGAGGAGACTGGTTTCGCACATCAGTTGGTGTGAGACAGGGGTGTACACTCTCTCCAACTCTTTTCAATATATTCCTTGAAGGAATTATGAGTGAGGCACTTGGAGGTCACGTTGGTACTGTCAAGATAGGGGGCCGAACGATTACCAACCTTCATTTTGCAGATGATTTTGACGGATTGGCGGGTTCAGAAGCAGAACTCCAGGAATGGGTCAGAAGGCTCGATGAAACAGCTCTTGACTGTGGTGTGGAGATAAACGCTGGAAAGACAAAACTAATGACAAACAACGCTACGGGCTTCAACAGCAAGATAAAAGCTAACGGTCAAGAACTCAAAGTAGTTGACCGTTTTAAATATCTTGGGTCGATTGTCAGTGATGATCAAAATGTGAAGTATTGGCCAGAATAGCAGACAATAGCGGCGCTTTAACAAAATCTGGCAAG
The DNA here is from genome assembly GCA_036924085.1 of Ariolimax columbianus. Taxonomy (NCBI): domain Eukaryota; kingdom Metazoa; phylum Mollusca; class Gastropoda; order Stylommatophora; family Arionidae; genus Ariolimax; species Ariolimax columbianus. The sequence goes on from JAVGWX010000021.1 coordinate 4,759,406, forward strand.
ATAAACGGTTAGCACTACGCACAAAAATCAGATTAATGCGTACACTGGTCCTGTCAATATTTCTCTATGCGTGTGAGACATGGACAGTTACAGCTGACCTTCAGTGCAGGATACAGGCCTTGGAGATGAGATGTTTCAGAAAAATTTTAAACGTCACGTACAAAGATCGAGTTATAAATGAGGAAATCCGAAATAGAATTACAACGGCAATAGGGCCTTTCGAATATCTCTTGGCAACTGTCAAAAGAAGGAAACTCACTTGGTACGGTCACATATCGAGATCAAATGGTCTTGCAAATACAATCCTCCACGGGAAGGTGCATGGCAGACGACGAAGAGGCCAACCCAAAAAGAGATGGGAGGACAACATAAAAGAATGGACCAGTCTCCGACCAGAAGAGTCACAGGCAGCGGCATCTGACAGAGAGGGATGGCGTGGAGTTGTGGGGATGTCTTCGTGTGTGCCCCAACGACCTCACCGGTTACGGGATGACCTGACCTGATCTTGAGATATGGGAGGAACAGACTTAATGTATGTTTCACATCTTGGTCGTCCTGTACTTCTACAGTGTGGATGCCCCTGTGCAGGTCTGAGCTCTGGTATGAGCTGGATGCAGTCGGTAGGAAGATGTCTTGCTTAGCGGGCGAGGCTCGAGCTGTGTTGGGACAAGTTCGATGGAGGGTGGTTAACCGATGTGCAAGTCCATCTAAGATTCAAACACTAGAGCAAGTAGACTTGCAGCCTGTTAGGCACCATCTATGCTGCTCTTAACAAACCACTTAAACCTAACCATGGTCAGTGTAATGTCATGTCACACAGTCGCCTCTTACGACATGCTCTCTGTGGGGGTACTGATGCTATCCTTGTCCTTGCCGTACTCAAAGACCCCGACAGACCACTCAGGAATTTGTAACCAGCAATATCCAAGCACTTGGATTTTTGTCTAAAATGTTGACTGGGCCATGGATATGTCATGTACATGAGGGAGGATCAACTACCCAATATTAAAATAAGTACCACAAGAAATAACCAAGACGGTCAATTATTATATTCAAGTTCTCTTCATTGTCTATCCGATTTTGTTAGAAATTACTGGACATCCGTTCTTCAGCGGCGGTTGCACCACATAGCTCCCAACTGTCTATCTTGAGCCATGGTGGACCAGTGGATAATGAGTGGCCTATCTGTGGCATCGTGAATGATGTTGCGGGATGCAAGGGAGTTGGATCAACGTGCTGATGGTCGTCACCGTCGTTTCTTGTCTCTGGGATACAATATTGCTGTCACTTTGCTCTATCGATCGTTCGTTCTTTGCAGTAAGTGGCGGCGCCCCCCCCCCCCCCCCCCCCAAGCAATGTTTCATCTTGTCTGCATAAAAAAACTGCATCTTCTGCCAAGGACAATTGACATATGCCAGAGTTCTGAAGACTTTTCGTGCGCTGGCTATAGGGTGTGAAGCCGACCATACGTCTCTCGGAGGAGGCTTGGGTCACTCTGAGTTTATACTCCATCTCCTTCGTGAGTCTCCATGTTTCCGCCGCATAGCATATTGCAGGTAGTACTGTGGAGTTGAATAGATGTGCTCTGGTCGTGGATGTTGTCCAGTACAGACTTTATCAAAGAGAAAGCCGCAAAACCCGCGCGACACCGTCTTGAAACTACAGATATACAATATTGATGATAATCTGTGGCTTTGTCTCTAGTTTTATTACTAAAGTTTATCTCATGCATTTCATTTAATTCTGTACAGGCAAAGGATGGTATCTTCCACAAGTGCCTGGATACTTTGAGGGTGATATAGCAAGATACGTCTAACATCTCCAGTGTGCATGATGTCTTCAACACGCCCTCAACGCTTTGGATCAGGAATTTTTAAATCTTACCAAATTATCGATGTCATATTGATAATAAATTTAATGTTGCAGTTCAACAAATGTTAAATCCTAAATATTGCCTATAAAGATCGTATCACAAATGATGTACGGCGAATAGAAAATTCAAGTGGACTTTACGACGACCTCACAATGATAAAATGGCGAATGCTGTCTTGGTATGGCCACGTCTCGAGGTCCAAGAGTCTTGCAAATATGATATTGCAGGACGCAGTACAGGGCAAGTGAAGGCGGGGATGTCCGAGACAACACTGGGAAAACATCCATGAATGGACTAGTCTACGGCCCAAGAAGGGCACAAAAAAACCACAGACAGAGATTGGTGGCGCAGGATTGTGGAGGTGTCAGCAGGGATGTCCCAACAAGAGGTCATGGTATGAACTGAACCAAGTTAAGCATCGGACAGTTGCCTTCATCTTCAAGTTTGAAAGCCAATTGTGTCCATATCTGACGGAGGCACTGTCAAATCCATCAGAAACCATGCTGATGGATACCGGGGCAGTTCACAACAGTAGTCTCTATAGAACTCTGGGCATGATGGACACTTTATGGCCGGAGTTCCCAATGCAACCCTTTGTTTCACAGACAGGAAAGTAAAAGGGATTCAGAACAGAACACTTGAGTGGTTTGAGACCATTCTTCGTCCTAGAGGGGAATGATATAGTCCTGTTTGCATGAGTCATCTCTGACGGCCTCTCCCATGACCTATCGACCTAACACTGTGCTACAGTAGAGTATGCTCTGACGGCCTCTCCCATGACCTAACACTGTGCTACAGTAGAGTATGCTCTGACGGCCTCTCCCATGATCTATCGACCTAACACTGTGCTACAGTAGAGTATGCTCTGACGGCCTCTCCCATGATCTATCGACCTAACACTGTGCTACAGTAGAGTAGGCTCTGACTGCCTCTCCCATGACCTGTCAGACAATAGCTCTATGCTACAGTCATCTCTGACGGCCTCTCCCATGACCTGTCAGACAATAGCTCTATGCTACAGTCAGCTCTGACGGCCTCTCCCATGACCTGTCAGACAATAGCTCTATGCTAGTCATGTCTGACATCCTCTCCCATGACCTGTCAGACAATAGCTCTATGCTACAGAGTCAGCTCTGACACAGAGTCAGCTCTGACGGCCTCTCCCATGTCCTATCGACCTAACACTGTGCTACAGTAGAGTAGGCTCTGACGGCCTCTCCCATGATCTATCAGACCTAACACCATGCTACAATATGAGGTACTATATAATGAGGATTTGATTCTTAAAACCTTGCCAGTAACCCATCTGTACAAATGTCTCCCATTGGACAATACGCATGCACCCTCTGTGGTTGGAAGGAACCATCACCGTGCTGAACAGACCTAGGAAAAGAGAAACTGTGTTCACTGCACCATGATAATCCACAGATGACATGCAAACTACCTGATCTGCATCTCAGAAGGGGCATATTTCAAAGGGGATTAGGTTTTGAAATAAAAAGGTTGGCTATTGTTTTGTTCCCAGCTTAAGGTCGGATATATTTTGATCAGCCATCGTATCTGATTTATAAATATTACATTTTTTCCATCAATGTTTGCATTTCATTCCAAGTTAACAATTTTTACAGATGAAAGTTGCACATTATACATAATTCATTTGTGTGTGTGTAAAATATCAAACTTAATATTTTTTACAGTATAGTATTTTTATATGTATTTTCTCAGAAGTCGGTATGTAAAATGACAAGGTTATTTCCTATGTAGGGGATAGTGTGCGCTAGTGGTTAAGTGACACGGCTCACAATCTGAAGGTGCTGAGTTTGCTTCCCAATCACAGCACTGGCCGTTACCCCGGGGAAGTAAACTCTTAGAGAATATGGGAGGAAGCAGACCCTTACATAAAATGCTTGCAGAAGTCGGATGCTCTGTGCTGACAGGCGCAAAATAAAAATATAGTGCAACACGCACACTGCCTTTGGGAATAGACAAAGGTGAATGCAAATAAAACACGAATTTATATTTATTTTTTTTAAACTGAACAAGATATGAACTTTACCATTTATAATTGCACTTATGTTGTCCTGTATTTATTAACATATTGTCCTGTATTTATTAACATACCATTTCTACCAACATTGATGCACATTCCATCAGTGTGCCAATACCTGCAGTATAAAGTCTTTGATCTGCCGACACAGCTATATTTGCACTTCACATTCAACCTCTTTATTTGCAAAATGTCTCCTGCCAAGGTGAGATCACACATTATGTTGTAGGCTAAACCATGTGAGCACCCTATTGCAGTTGCTACACTGTCTATTGTTAGTCGCCTGTCAGCTCAAACCATCTCCTTCACCTGCTGTAATCTTCGTCGTTCATTCTCAATCTCCCGCTACCAAGCCCTGAAAAGGGCTTTGCAAGTAACAGGATGTTGTCAGAACGGAATACGTTGTCGTAGTTTACAGTTCAACTGTGACATTTACACCTTTAGGCCCAACACATCCAACTTAGCAGGCATTTTTGGATACCGGGTTAGCCTTCAATCCCTTCTCCTTAGCCAGTCTGCCCTATTGCAGCCTGTTATCCAGCATCACTGCGTAGAGGTGAAGGGTTTTTGACAACCCTGGGCTGCTGGCTTTGACACTTGCAGTCAGATTTGGGTCATTGACTGCTACTGCTCAGCATCTTGATGCCCTGCTGTAACCCAAACCAGGCTGGGCTTCTTCAGAGTATCCTTGACAAAATGTAACGGCTAAGTTATGCAACAAATACTTCTCAGTCAATAGTGAACATTTCCTTATCAGTATTCTTTGAGCATGTGCCCCATTGTGTATCTTACCTGTACACCTAAAGTAATCACAAAGTTGAATGTTGTTACCACCTAATGACACCTTTAGAAACTTGCAACTACAATTTTCAGCTATCCCATATCAATGACCTACTTAGGCGTGTCCTTTGTAGCGTGTCCTGGGTAGAACGTTGCATTGTACAACTAACCTATTTGGCTATTATAAGATTCTTAGCAGGTGTGCAGTATAGTAGGTTGTATAAAATATTTATATTGAGTGGAAAATTACTTCTAACTTTATATTGATTTGTCTTGTATTGTACCTGCCACTCATGATGTTGGAGCATAGGTCCAACACAGCATCTGGTTTACACTAACCATGTTTTAGGGAAGCCTGGTTCCAGTCAATTGCTGTACAGTTTCTATAGCAATGTTTTATAAATGGTGAGGTTGCCTGCTTCGTGCTCAATCCTTAGATGTCTTGCGCGACATGCTGCAAGAAACGGCAGTCCTATTATTGTTTGCCTCACGAACCACTGGGGTGATTCGTCTCATTGCTGGTGTTCAGAATGTTAAATTATCCCATCAATCTTTTTGAGAAATTATCACATTATAGATACCTGTGATTTAATTTTCTCTTGATTTATTAGTATAATTTTAGCTCAATTTAACATTCTAATTTTATTTTGAGAGAGAAAAAAAAAACAATGGATTTCTTCTTCTGCGTACACAGTCAGACAGTAACCATTATTTTCTCGAAAAAAGCGGCGGTCATCCTGAGACTCTCGCCACTACCATAGAGCTTGTCTTGCAGTTCCACTGGCAATGGCCACATCTGCTCTTTCTGATCCTCGTATGTCGGGCAGTTCTGCAGCAGATGTTCAGTGGTCATTTTACCAGTACCGCACGGGCATTCGTCGGTACACCCTATCTTCAATTTGTTGAATAGGTGGTACCTCAGTCAAACAATGGATTTGACCTTACGGAGTTGCTGCTTTGAATTTAACCCTTTACTGCAAAAAGGTTCTGTATTTTCATTTTAACCCACCAACCAGGGCAGATGGTACAAAAATGTGATGCCAGTTTTTGTATGAAGAAAGTGAGCCTGAATAAATAAACTCTGAAACAAAGTGATCACTGATAGAGACAATTCCTTTCGTCAAGACTTAGGGTGCTGTGTAATGAGTTAGCTTGAATGTTAAGGCACATGATCCACAAAATTATGCTGGACTGTAAAGTGTTAAATCATTTCATTATGTGGTGTACGTTTGCATTCTTCTTCTTCTTCGTACGCAGTCAGACAGTAACCATTATTTTTTCGAAAAAAGCGACGGTCATCCTGAGGCTGTCGACACTGCCATAGAGCTTGTCTTGCAGTTCCACTGGTGATGGCCACATCTGCTCTCTCTGATCCTCGTATGTCGGGCAGTTCTGCAGCAGATGTTCAGCGGTAATTTTACCGGTACCGCACGGGCATTCGTCGGTACCACCTATCTTCAATTTGTTGAATAGGTGGTACCTCAGTCTATTGTGGCCAGTGCGAAGTCTGAAGACAACGACCTGCTCTCTTCTGTTCAACTGGTAATAGGCATCGTTTTTGGTGTAACCAGTATGTTCGGTTTCCCATTTGGTCATGTATCTGGCTTTAATAAGCGTACATTTGCATTCAATCTATGCTGTTCCAACCAGTTAGTTTGAATGTTAAGGCACATGATCTACAAAATTATGCTGGACTGTAAAGTGTTAAATCATTTCAATCTGTGCTGTTCCAACCAATCACTCACTATTGTTCAATTTTTGCAGATCTTTAATGTTTGAGCATAATTTGAATTTTTTTAAGTTGCCAGATTTCCTGGTTTTCAAACCACATTTTCGTGGTTTTACAATATTAAATTGTACTTTTACATATTGTGATGATGATGATACAGGAGAAATTATTTCTCAGGGGTCAGTAGTGATGATGATATAATAATTCCTTTAGCTGTGGGCTCATGACAGCCCAATGCCTCCCGGACAGAAGCACACGTCCTCAATTGTTGTGTATGGTAGGAGCAGCAGGTTTTCCCAGATCATCCAGCCCCGGAGGTGCTTGACCGACTCCTCGTGGCCATGACAGAATCTGTAGTTTGGTTCATATAGTGGGTCTAATCTATTCAGATGTTTGTTGAGAGGGACATGGTCTGTTCTCAGCTTGAAGATCAAACTCTTGGCTTGTCTTTTGGGATCTGGTTTTACTGAATCAGAAGCAGTAATCTGATGGGGCATTTTTTTTTTCAGCGTTCGTTCTGAATCTCCCGCTGCTAAGCCCTGGAAAGGGCTTTGCAAGTAGCATTGTTGCTAGTTTACAGCTTGAATGCAATATTTGCACCTTTCAGTCCAACACCGCTCGGGTTGCCGAAGACGGATAACATTGGACTATTATTCTGGATGTATGGGCTCAAAGTGTGTTTCTATCAAGGTGCTAAAATAAAAACCTATCCAGCACACGGCATTGTTACTGCTGTAATGGCAAGCAATCTTTATTTCCCGGCCGTATAAATACCTCATACCGGGCCCCAGTAATTGCAAGCAGTTTGTACTAACAGAATGAATGAGCCAATTGTTGTATGGAAATGATATGTTGGTGAATAAATTGGTTTGTGTATTCACATCGGTATTGAAGTTTGTAATTGAGTTTATATGGAAACACTAATGGATTGTTGTTTTTTTTAGGAACTCCAACGGATTAGGTTTTGAGTTTATATAGAAACATCATCAATGGATTAGATTCTGAGTTTATAAAATTGGCTTAATAAAAACATATTTGTTCCATTTTATCATGTACTTTGTTTTTCTGCTAATGTTGATGAATTTTTCAATCTTGGGAGAATTATGGCCCCTATTTATATTCTAAAGATGCAGCATCGAATGAGCTGACAGATAGCGACCCGTAGCCGACTGCTTGGATCAGGTGCAGTAACCCATTACTGACCAAGACCCTATTTCTCCCACCTCGATCGAATTAAAATAGGAAAACATTTTTGTTTCAAGAAAAATCCTGGATGACAGCACTGACTAGTTAGATCACTCACAACATGGTATGGTACATTTCTCATATGTACCGCACTCAGCTCATCCTGCTGTAAATGGTAACCTGACTGTTGTGGTTAGAAAGTTTAGGTGGAGAGGAAGTAGTAGCCTTCCTCACTGATGGTGGGCCGGGGATCTGCGTGTTGCTCACTACTACGAGGATCATGTCGATCCCTCACTTCATTGGCCATGCTGCCATGAAAACAACCTGTTTCCAGGTAAGGGCTACGAGGAAGCCAAGGTAAGGGTCTTGTCCAGTATGTTTTTCCTGACCCTGACTAAAGATGTCTGATCAGTATATTTTGCCTGACCAGATGTTAGTCTTCCTTCCCATGGCGGCTCTGTACTGCAGTAGATATAACTTCTGATGCTGTGAGCAGCTTGCAGGAATACCTGGCACAGAACTGCCAAGCATGGCGTAGGACCACCACTCTCCATTGCCGAGGAACACCAGATCTCAGACTTCTCTGTAATTGGATTCTATGCTATAATCAGGACTATATAGCCACCTCTGGACATTCTATGCTAGAATCAGGACTATATAGCCACCTCTGGACATTCTATGCTAGAATTAGGACTATATAGCCACCTCTGGACATTCTATGCTAGAATCAGGACTATATAGCCACCTCTGGACATTCTATGCTAGAATCAGGACTATATAGCCACCTCTGGACATTCTATGCTAGAATCAGGACTATATAGCCACCTCTGGACATTCTATGCTAGAATCAGGACTATATAGCCACCTCTGGACATTCTATGCTAGAATCAGGACTATATAGCCACCTCTGGACATTCTATGCTAGAATCAGGACTATATAGCCACCTCTGGACATTCTATGCTAGAATCAGGACTATATAGCCACCTCTGGACATTCTATGCTAGAATCAGGACTATATAGCCACCTCTGGACATTCTATGCTAGAATCAGGACTATATAGCCACCTCTGGACTCAGCAGCACATGTCCATCACTAGCAATGACAGCTATTATCACCTTAATCGTACTGAGAATATTAATCATTTTTCAGTCAACTCCAACACTTTCACATCTCCCACTCCCAAACATGGCTTTGCAAGTAGCAGGACCTAGTCCGGAGAACAGAATGCGTTGTTGCACCTTTTGGTTTGACACATCCGCCTTCCGCGGGCATCTAACCTAACTTTATACATACAAGTTACAAGTGCCCTTGATCTCAAGGAAGGTGAGATCAGCACAGAGTCCTATTGGAGATGGATGTTAAACTCTAGGACTTGTGTACATGCAAAAAAAAAAATCCTTGGCTGTTAAAAAGAGGAGCAGGCTGTTAACCCTTTCGCTGCCACGGACGACTAAAGTCGTCCAAACTCAATGTCCCTTACAGTGCCACGGACGACTTTAGTCGTCGAGCGGTATGAAGTTTTATTACGGTGATTTGCGCTACACAAACACCGGTTTTATTTTACCCGAATATTACCTCCAAACGTTAGAGAGGTCTACTAAATGGCTACGCGTGTGTTTTGAAAAATTTAACACCTACAGTCCGAAATATAACGTTTTTATCGCATTTTTTTAATACGTAAACCAAAATTTCAAAATGAGCGATGTAGCTGATGATACCCAGGTCCATAATGACTCTGATTCAGACTTTTTAGCTAGTTCTAGTGATATAACGGACTCAGAATCTGATATAGAACTGAACGTCGATTCAAGTGATGACGATGTTAGGTCGACAGGAGATACTTCTTGTGGTGCAGGGATGGGAGATGGGCCCCCACCTCAAAAAAGGAGGCGTGGCACTGCCACTGCTAGATCTAAACACAATGAAGCAAAGTGGACATGGAAAGTTCCAGAGACTGTAGAGGATGTGTTTGCACAGAATTGGGCACCTCAATATGTTCTTGAACAGGGTAGTCAGGTAAACACCACAAACTTTTCTGTTAGAGATTATTTTAGACTCTATTTCCCAGACGCTGCAATCGCCCTTATTGTCCAAGAGACAAATCGCTAAGCAGAACAACATGCCAACAGTAATAGTTATTCAGGTAAATCCCGTAAACAGAATTGGCAGCCTACATCTTTTGAGGAGGTTGAAGCTTTTCTTGGTCTTCAAATTGCAATGGGATTGTGCAAAAAGCCTTCACTAAGTGATTATTGGGAAACGGCTCATTGGCTTACTCAAACGCCGTTCACAAGAGTCATGAGTAGGAACCGCTACCAAATTCTTTGTTCATTTCTACATTTTTGTGACAATGTTCAAAGAATAGATAGGGGACAGCCTGGATACAATCCTTTATTCAAGATTCAAGGCTTACTGGACATCATTTTGTCAACATTTGGGCAATTCTACACTCCTGGCCAGCATCTTGCAATTGATGAATCAATGGTAAGATTCAAGGGACGTATACACATGAAGCAGTATCTCCCTGCCAAACCCACAAAATGGGGGTTCAAGGTGTTTGTTCTGGCCGATTCTTTAACCCACTACTGCCTCAAGCTGAAAATTTATACAGGCAAAGAGGAAAATCGAGATCCAGGTGAATCAATTAGCGCAAGAGTCGTACATGAGCTTCTTGCAGACTACAAGGGAAAAGGTCATATTGTGTTTACCGACTCTTACTATACATCACCAGAACTGTTTATGCAACTCAGAGGTGCAAACACTGGAGCTTGTGGGACTGTTTCTGAAAACAGGAAACAATTTCCAGACCAACTAAAAAAAAAACATCTCAAGCTGAAGAAAGGTGAACCTCCTCGATTTGCGGTAAGAAATGATGAGTCCATGTTGGCTGTCACATGGATGGATAACAAGCGTGTAAGCCTCATCTCCACTGTTGATGGAAATGATATCATACAAAAAAGGTTGCGCACTAAAGGCCATCCCAATGGAAGAATTGTACACAAGCCAGCATTGATTGAGAACTACAATCTTCACATGGGGGGTGTCGACCACTTTGACCAAATTTCTGGCACTTACCCCTACCTCCACAAATCTTCAAAGTGGTATCTCCCGCTGTTTCATTTTCTGATAGAAACATGTACAGTAAATGCCTATATTCTCTATAAAGATACTACCACAGGCAGCAAAATGTCATCTAAGAAGTTTCGCCAAATTCTGAGTACAGCCCTTGTTGAGGCAGCAACTGTTGCTCGCAGCGCCTCTGCTTCTAGTGCCAGTGCACCTTTGGATCGTCTATCTGCCAGACACTTCGTCAACAAATATGACAATCCCAAGCCCAAACCAAGATGTGTTGTTTGCAATGCTGCTGGGAAGCGAGCCCAAACTTCATATTTCTGTAAAGGATGCAATGTTGCTTTGTGTGTTGTCCCATGCTTCGAATTGTATCATACTGTGGACAAGTATGGGGAGTGACGCCAACAGAAGAAGCATTTGGATTATGAACCATGGACTATATGTACATACAGACAGGTTAGTTGCAATGTAGATATGAAAACATGACTTATAAATGTGAAAAAATATAGACTATATGATATAAATTTTTTTATCTAAAAAAAATTTTTAATGAAAAATACAGAATTTTGCAAGACCCAAATAACACTAAAAGAAACATGTTAGAAATGATTTAAACATCAAATAATGTTTCATAGCATGTCATTTAACACGTCATCAATGTGTTTTAGCATTGAAATCAATTATCTTATTTTTTATAAAATTTCTTTGAATGTACCCTTGTTTTATACAATAAATTGTGTAAATCCAAGATGGCCGCCAAGGTCACGTGACCCAATGTTACGCGATGATGTCAAAATTATTAAGCTTAGCCATGTCCGAACACAATCTGAAAGTCTCAAGGTCCCAAGTTTATTTTTTGATTTTTTATGATTTTCTAAAATTATCACCCTTAAAAGTGATCATGTCCAAAAAATGCAGTGGCACTGGGCCAGACTTGGCTGAAAAAAGTGTGGCAGCGAAAGGGTTAACCACTGTCCAGGGATAAATACTAATGGTAACAAAATTCCCACCCAGTTGTGACATGCAAGGCCAAAAAAAAATAAGTGGTTTCCTTGCATTCAGCCCTGGTCATTCTTACCATACATGATCCTTCACGGAAGATGACAAAAACAGGAGGCTGGATTATTTCTTACAAACATGGAAGTTATTACCATGAATTTCACATTCATATTATAAAATAGTTTTTAATAATTTATAAACTTTTTTAAAAACAAATCTGTTGATAAAATTGTAATTCTGTGTAAACGCAATAGCAACCTCGGCATGTAAAAATCATTGCTATTGAAACTGCCACTACAATTTCTCGGATACAGGCTTCCCGTTAAGGGGTCAACTGTAGTTGTGATCTTTTACGCTGAAATTGGAACCAATAGATCAATCCATTCATAATATATACACTGCCTGAATGTCATTGTCCAAAGCTGTGTTTGTACAGAAATGATTACTATTGATGTTTGTTTGTTTTTTTGTGGTTTCAGTCGTAATGGCTCGTCTTTTATTCCAGTGTCGTCTTCTGCGTTTGTTCTCAATCTCCCGCTACCTCTGGATACTCCAATAGAGGCTGCTGACTTTTTCAGGGTCTCAATACAGCCACAGTTTCTCCTTGAGGGAAATGGACAACATCCTTCTCTCCAGATGTGTGTGTTGAGGACAGTACTAAAGTAGATGTTTGACAGGCCACAGTAAAAACATGCTAATGGTATCTGTCTCAAATTTGGTGTCACATTCTGTTGTGGTCAGTTCAAAGGCTATGTACGATAAAACAAAAACTTTTGGGATATGAGAGAGAGAGAAGAGGTGGAATCATATCTTTGGAAGAATGTGGCAATGGATAGGTTCACATGCTGCAAGAGCCCAAAGATAGATCACCAGGCAACCTCTGTCATGGATACCTCAGGGGAAAAAAATGGGCGAAGGACGCATGGAGAGGTCAAGAGAACGAAAATAGGGAGGTGCTAGAAATCGGGGGGGGGGGGGGGGGGGGGGGGGGGGAGAATAAGACAGGACTGCTCGGAGAGTTGTGGGAAGAGAAAGGAAAAAAAAACAGGACTACTTGGGCACGGTCGGTTGTGGTCTATATATCCCAAGGTGATGAGGAGAAAAGGACTATCTGGAGAAGGTCAGTTGTCTATACACCAAAGGTTATATGGATGAGGAGGTTGGTTGGGGTGAGAGTCAAAGGTTGGGGATAGCAGAATTGAATAAAATGACTAATCACTACCAGGATATAAAAGACATACACAGAAAATCAACAACTGGACTACTCTATAGCCTCGGCACAAAAGTTTTATCGCATTGTGACCAGTTCCTCTGCAGATGTTGGATGTATAGCAACAGTGTCATCAAACTGTGCCTTAGTGGCTCCCATTTTGATGGCCACACCAAACCCCTGGAGCATCTCATCACAGCCCTGGCCAACCATGTGAAGCCCAACCACCTGCAGACAGAAAGTATTGTTCACTGGCATATATATATATATATATATGCAAGGGACTACAGGAAAATTCACAAACCAATACCCAAAACAGCACATTCTAGTGTACCTTGGATGGTGAGATCTGCATTCTTCTTCGTTCGTTCTCAATCTCCCACTACCAAACCCTGAAAGGGCTTAAGTAGCAGAATGTAGTCCAGAGATCGGAATGCGTTGTGTCGTAGTTTACAGCTTGGCTGCGATATTTGCACCTTTCGGTCCAACACATCCGACTTCAGCAAGCATTATTTTAGTACCGGGTTAGCATTCCCTCTTCGATCCCTTCTGCTTAGCCAGTCTGCCCTACTGCAGCCTGTTATCCAGGATCACCGCGTGGAGGTGTAGAAGGGTCTTGGCAGCTATGGTTCGCTGGCCCTGACGCTAGCAGTCAGCTATGTGCTGCTCAGCATCTTGATCCCAGATCTGCATTCATATATTGCCAATATCGGGGTCATGTGAAATATACTGATCAAACGTGTAGCCTGGACTGGAAAGGGTTAACTTGGAGCAACAAGATAGTGCTAGGGCCATCACTTCTTAATGCAAGGATAACAGAATTCACGCCCCGTTATCTGCATTTTACAGTTTATCCAGCTATAAATGGGTACCTGATGTTAGGGCAGTGAAAGGAATTTGACACAAAAGTTGAAACCTAGTTCAATTAAAAACAAAATCGTTTCTTCTCTTCTTCCCCCCCCCCCCCCCCTTCATCCCAGGCAGCAGCATCTGCTATGGTCCTACCTTTGTTTTGGTATGGCCTTTTTCGTCTTGGCAGACGGTCAGTCTGTTGTAGAGATTGTGGTGGCAGACGGTCAGTAAGCTAGTCTATTGTAGAGATTGTGGTGGCAGATGGTCAGTAAGCTAAGCTGTTGTACAGATTGTGGTGGCAGACGGTCAGTAAGTTCTAGTCTATTGTAGAGATTATGGTGGCAGACGGTCAGTAAGCTCTAGTCTGTTGTAGAGATTGTGGTGGCAGACGGTCAGTAAGCTAAGCTGTTGTGCAGATTGTGGTGGCAGACGGTCAGTAAGCTCTAGTCTGTTGTAGAGATTGTGGTGGCGACAGTCAGTAAGCTCTAGTCTGTTGTAGAGATTGTGGTGGCAGACGGTCAGTAAGCTCTAGTCTGTTGTAGAGATTATGTTTGCAGATTCTCGATTGACAGGCACGATAGCAGTATAAACAGAAAATGTTTGTGTGGTGAAGGCTCCTATCTTTTGTGTCTGTCTTCCATCTTTGTCACCAGCTCTGATGCCTCAATGCTCGTTCTCAAGGTCTCTCTCCATGTAGGTCTATCCTCTGCACAGCTCTGATGCCTCAAGGTCTCTCTCCATGTAGGTCTATCCTCTGCACAGCTCTGATGCCTCAAGGTCTCTCTCCATGTAGGTTTATCCTCTGCACAGCTCTGATGCCTCAAGGTCTCTCTCCATGTAGGTTTATCCTCTGCACAGCTCTGATGCCTCAAGGTCTCTCCATGTAGGTTTATCCTCTGCACAGCTCTGATGCCTCAATGTCTCTCTCCATGTAGGTCTATCCTCTGCACAGCTCTGATGCCTCAAGGTCTCTCTCCATGTAGGTCTATCCTCTGCACAGCTCTGATGCCTCAAGGTCTCTCTCCATGTAGGTCTATCCTCTGCACAGCTCTGATGCCTCAAGGTCTCTCTCCATGTAGGTCTATCCTCTGCACAGCTCTGATGCCTCAAGGTCTCTCTCCATGTAGGTCTATCCTCTGCAATCTCCTCCCAGGTATTTGGATTGATCGTAAAATCGTTCATGGACCTTTTGCAAATGTCCTTGTATCTTAATTTAGGCCTTCCTTGTGATCTGGTGCCCGATACAAGTTCACATCTCTTATTGCTGGGAAGGTATCTTGGCATGTTTCAGTATTTCCGGTCACTTTGTTCATTATACTGCGAAAACATCGCATATGAAAACTGTTTAACCTCTTGTCGTGTCGTGAATGTGTTGTCCATGTTTCCGCTCCGTATAACAAGCACGCAGGATCGATATATCATGATCTTTGTATTTAGTGTCAGTTTTCTGTTATCCCATACTCTTTCTTTCAGCCTGCCGAAAGTTGTTGCTTGCCCTATCTCTTCAGTGTTGCTGTTATTGTGGAGCCCAAATATTTGAACGCTTGGACTTCATCGAGCGGATCTTAATTTAGCGTAACTGTTTTTACTGGTGTGGGTCCAACTTGATTTACAACAACCGTTTTTTTTCTCTTCACGTTTACAGGGAGTGAAAATATGTTGCATGCATCAGACAAGACAGTTGCCCAATGATTGTAGAGTGTCCTCGTCGTGCGTCACCAGCGCTGCATCATCAGCAAACAATAACTTTCTTATGAGATTTTCCGTTGTTTTGGATAGAGCTGTCCTTAGTAATTGATAGCTTGGTAAATGGGAAAAGCTCCGGGAAATGACTACATACCTTCAGAAGTTATCAAGGAAAACAAAGAGGTTCTTTTCTCGATCCTTTACAGGCTGTTAACTAAATGCTGGAGGGAACGAGACAACTACAGGGGAATATCCCTGCTGAGCATAACTGGAAAAGCATTTGCTAGTGTCATTCTAAATAAAGAGACTTCAGGAGCTTGCTGAATACGTACTGCCCGAGTCTCAATGTGGGTTCAGAGACGTGAGATCTTTACACTGGGAAAAATGCAGAGAGCAAACTAAGCCCCTGTTCATTGCGTTGGTCTATCTTGCAAAGGCTTTTGACCGCGTGAGAAGACCAGCCCTATATAAAGTCTAAATCATTGGCTGTCCACCAACATTGCTCAAACTAATTGTCTCCTTCCACGAAGACATGGTGGCCACCATTCAGTTTGATGGAAATACATCCAACAGTTTTGAAGTCAAAAATGGGGTGAGACAGGGTTGCGTTCTTGCTCCTACCCTATTCAGAATTTTCTTCTCAGCTTTGTTGCAATGTGTTTTCAAACAAGAAATTGGTGACGTCTTTGTCCGTAGGTTTAATGGCTTGATGTTCAACTAAATCCAAAACCCACCTTTACCGTTATGTATATGCACACAAAAATTAAAAAAATGTCTGACCTTTTCATCGGGCAGGACACAGATCAACTTCATGCTGCACCTCATCTTGTGCTCCAGCACTGAATAGTACATGGGGATAAAGTTGGAGGTGTAGATCTTCAACTTATCCTTTCCATACTTTCTCACTGCCTCCTCTGTCACATGGAGATGGAAGATTACAAGCATTAGTGTGTACACAGATGGATCAGCCACAAATCAGTGGATCCTACCTCGCACACCCCAATAGTGTAGAAAAACAGTCCATACCAGCAGGAGAGGCCCGTGACAATTTAAGAGCTGGAAGCAATAGCTGTACATGCAGCACTTCATATTCTTGTCAGCCACAAGACAACTGCAAGAAAAACGGTCATTCTAACAAGCCCCAGG
Source organism: Ariolimax columbianus (assembly GCA_036924085.1). Classification (NCBI taxonomy): domain Eukaryota; kingdom Metazoa; phylum Mollusca; class Gastropoda; order Stylommatophora; family Arionidae; genus Ariolimax; species Ariolimax columbianus. The sequence continues at coordinate 4,775,986 of JAVGWX010000021.1, forward strand.
AGTGTACTCCAACTAACAAGCCCCAGGAGTGTACTCCAACTAACAAGCCCCAGGAGTGTACTCCAACTAACAAGCCCCAGGAGTGTACTCCAACTAACAAGCCCCAGGAGTGTACTCCAACTAACAAGCCCCAGGAGTGTACTCCAACTAACAAGCCCCAGGAGTGTACTCCAACTAACAAGCCCCAGGAGTGTACTCCAACTAACAAGCCCCAGGAGTGTACTCCAAGCCCCAAACAAGATAGACTCTTACATGAAATGAAATACGATAACGGATTAGGGTACCATAAACAGATTTAATCCCACAGTGGATTCCGTATCACCGATGGATCCGTGGAAACAAAGCAGATGACCTCGCAAAAGCCGGAAGCGGCAGCACGTAGACTCGCCATCCACAGAGCTTTAAAGAAGCAAAGACATTCATCCCACGATCCGTGAGGATGTAATGGACCCACGATCCGTGAGGATGTAATGGACCCACGATCCGTGAGGATGTAATGGACCCACGATCCATGAGGATGTAATGGACCCACAATCCGTGAGGATGTAATGGACCCACGATCCGTGAGGATGTAATGGAAAGACCAGCACAAAGAATACAAGCTTGACGAGAGATGGGCAGACAAAGATCTTTAGTCTCAGAACAGGACATTGCAGATGCAAGGCCCATCTCCACAGAATGGGTCTTAGAGACACCACCACATGCAATTGCGGAGCACCCAAGCAAACACCAGAACATATCCTGCAGAACTGCACTACTTATGCAGACCAAAGAGAGGCAGTCTGGCCCTGAGGAAGAAACAATGCTTGGAAAGCTGTAGGGGACAGGTGAAGACCTGAAACTCAGTCTCTTTCATGAACCTCACCGGCCTATCCAAAGTCTCTTTCATGAACCTCACCAACCTATCCAAAATCTCTTTCATGAAACTCACCGGCCTATCCAAAGTCTCTTTCATGAACCTCACCGGCCTATCCAAAGTCTCTTTCATGAACCTCACCGGCCTATCCAAAGTCTCTTTCATGAACCTCACCGGCCTATCCAAAGTCTCTTTCATGAACCTCACCAACCTATCCAAAATCTCTTTCATGAAACTCACCGGCCTATCCAAAGTCTCTTTCATGAACCTCACCGGCCTATCCAAAGTCTCTTTCATGAACCTCACCGGCCTATCCAAAGTCTCTTTCATGAACCTCACCGGCCTATCCAAAGTCTCTTTCATGAACCTCACCAACCTATCCAAAGTCTCTTTCATGAACCTCACCAACCTATCCAAAGTCTCTTTCATGAACCTCACCGGCCTATCCAAAGTCTCTTTCATGAACCTCACCGGCATATCCAAAGTCTCTTTCATGAACCTCACCGGCCTATCCAAAGTTTCTTTCATGAACCTCACCGGCCTATCCAAAGTCTCTTTCATGAACCTCACCAGCCTATCAAGCTGAAAAAAATTAGATTTTCCAAAAGAAATGGGGCATACAGGGATGATGAGACTCAGACCATCTGCCCAAACCTGGAAACATGTTATGGGGGAATGACAAGGCAATCCACGTGGTGAACATTGGAAGCATGATGTCTGACATGGTGCCCAATACGAGCAGTAGGTCAGTCTTATGTGTGAACTTGTTCAGGGGGTTAGGTGGATGTACTTTCTAGTCAGGCTGGGGTTCACACCAGAGAAAGCTGGCACCCTGGACATCCAAGTGGGAAGTATAAATGGTACAGGATAACAGTGGTTTTAGTGCACTGGCTTCCGAGCTGAGCGATTGGGGTTCAGTCCCCAGTTGGTGCTGGATTTTTCCAGATCAAATGGGTTCTGTGGTCCACCCAGCTTAAAAAATTTGGTACCAGAATAATCTGGGAAAGTAAAGCTGGCCGACGTGATGTTGACCACATTCCCATTGGTTAAGAAAAATTTTCACCTGACCACATTCCTGTTGGTCAAGAAAAAATATGGGCCTAACACCATTTACCCAATATGCCAGATTGGCGTGATATCTGGATCTTTATTTTACAAGCTACAGGGGTACATGGTAATTTTTACTTCTGTGTTTGTGACGTTGTGTAATAGTTTTTTACAGTGAGGATGTGATATCTGCACCTTTCGGCCTGACACATCCGGTGTCAGCCGACTTTTTGGATACTAGGCTTGCGATCCCATACTCTCAGCCAGACCACACTAGCGCCGCCTCAATAGCTTAGCCACTTATTAAGTACAGGGTTACCCGCCTCAATAGCTTAGCCACTTATTAAGTACAGGGTTACCATCTGTGCAGCCACTCACAGGAAATCTGTACCAAAGCACTTTGTACATCCTTGGGCCAGCAACCTCCTTATGTAAGACAAATTGGTGGAGATACCACCACAGCAAAAATACATGAAGTACTTTGGTACAGACTTTCTATGATGGGGCCGACTTTGCTGATGGCTCTATGCTTCATAGGGAGCCAACAATGGACAAGAAGACTGACTTAGCCAATTACAGCAACAAACTCCACCACCATTTAGGTAATAAGTATCATAGATGGCGCCTAACAGGCTGTGGGTGTACTTAGTTCCAGTGTTTGAGTCTATTAACCTTTAGCACACCCTGACGTCATGAAAAAAATTTGTTTACAGAATTAAATTACATTAATTTCTCGCTCTAATCGGCGACATTCAAAATTTGTAACTTTTCTGTTTGTTTGTCAATAAATATGATTTTCTTGTGTGTAGAGACACAATTGAATAAAGAACTTGTGGGTGTTATTGTGTTTGTTAGTTTCTGAGCTACAAACAGATGGAAGTTATACAAATTTTGGAAAAAAAATTTGGACTCAACCACTAGGCCTAGTCGCTCCGATCGAAAACCATGGAAACCACAACAACGTTTGCAATATCTACACAACTGTTAGTTTCCAATTCAAACGTAGTTCTTTCATTTAAACAAACAAAATAAACAGATCTACTCGATAAAGATCTTTCCCAACAACCTACTTCCCCTTTCACAAAAAGTCGGCTTGCTCCAAACGGCGTATACAAAATTAAAACTGTTCAAAAGTCATTTGTAATCGAACATACGATACTTTAACCGGCAAAATATCGTGTATATATGGTGGACGTATTCAGCAGTAAAAAATAGCTGTCGGGAGTGACTCCATTAAAAAAAAAAAAAAATTTTTAGGCCGAGTTGGTCGGCTAGCACTTGACCGTAGTGCTCTACAGGTTAAGATAGACTCGCACATTGGTTAACCGCCCTCCAAGAAACTGGTTGTATGCAGAATCTTCTAAACCAGTATAAAGACATTAAGTTAATTATCAAGTAGTTCAAATAAGGAAAGCAAAAAAACAATCAGATATTGTAGTCAACACCAATTCAAGATTACCGTTACAGGCACCAGAAACATAACTACAAACTAACCTTCAGTTAAGCCAACTGTCCCCACAGGAGGATGAGAGAACACCACAGTTGGAATATTGTTGTAGTCTAGTTTGAGATCCTTCTTGTTGTCAAACAGTCTATGGGCTAGCCTTCTTCCTGCAGCTATGGCCACTGCAGATGTGACAGAAGACAATCGTTTATACAGAATTGAGACAACAATAGAGTGTATGTCTGACAGACTTGTATGTCTGACAGACTTAAATTTATAACTTAAGAAGTATGAACAATAGAGTGTATGTCTGACAGACTTGTATGTCTGACAGACTTAAATTTATAACTTAAGAAGTATGAACAATAGAGTGTATGTCTGACAGACTTGTATGTCTGACAGACTTAAATTTATAACTTAAGAAGTATGAACAATAGAGTGTATGTCTGACAGACTTGTATGTCTGACAGACTTAAATTTATAACTTAAGAAGTATGAACAATAGAGTGTATGTCTGACAGACTTGTATGTCTGACAGACTTAAATTTATAACTTAAGAAGTATGAACAATAGAGTGTATGCACCTTCCGGGAAATACATTCGGTTTCAGTACAGCATTTTTGTGACCAGGTTTGCCTTCCCTCTTTGGTCCTTATTCTCTTATCCGGGCTGCAGTCTGTATCCAGGGCTGCCACTTTGAGATAGAACAGAGTCTGGGGCAAGCTATGCTCATCGACTTCGATGCAAGAAGTCACCTGGGGTTCATCAACTGAGATGCAAGAAGTCAGCTATGGCTCATCAACTATGATGCAAGAAGTCACCTATGACTCATCAACTATGATGCAAGAAGTCACCTATGACTCATCAACTATGATGCAAGAAGTCACCTATGACTCATCAACTATGATGCAAGAAATCACCTATGACTCATCAACTATGATGATAGAAGTCACCTATGGCTCATCGACTATGATGCAAGAAGTCACCTATGGCTCATCAACTATGATGCAAGAAATCACCTATGGCTCATCAACTACGATGCAAGAAATCACCTATGGCTCATCAACTATGATGCAAGAAGTCAGCTACGAGCAGCTGGCTGGTGTCAGCTCATTCGCTGCTACATTTGTACCCTCAAACAATAGAGTTCACATGCCTACCTGGCGTTAGCAGAGCTTTGCCACACACATCTCCTATTGCATAGATCCCTTCGATGTTCGTGTTCTGGTACTCATCCACTTCTATGTTCTGATGCTTGTCAACACTGACACCCTATCAGAGAAAATACACTTCCATTAGCACTGAAACACTCATCATGTTTTACATCTAGAGTTGTTTTGTTTTTTTGCGTTCGCCTTATTTTCTTAATCCCCAAGGCGGTGTGCGTTGCATTGTGGTTTTTATTTTGCGCCTGTAGGCCCAATGCATCTGTAGGCCCAATGCATCTGACTTCAGCACGTATTTTATGTAAGGGTTTGCTTCCTCCTGCATTTTCTAAGGGTTTGCTTCCCCGGGGTGACGGCCGGTGCTGTGATGGGGATCGAACCCAGCACCTTCTGGTTGTGAGCCGTGTCACTTAACCACTAGCCCACGCCGTCCCCTATCCAGAGTTGTTGAATGCGCACAATGAGTAAGTTGACTCTTTTGTGCACCCTGAAAAGGACGTTAAGTGATGGGTTGTAGTGGCTTTCCTTGTATCCCAAGCGTGCTGATGGATGAAGGTGGACTGCGGTCCTCTAGTTGGTTGTGCTATGCTTGGCTTCATCTTCACGAGACTCACTTCTTCGTGGATCATATCTATCCACATCTGATCACCCAGACTGCCTTGAAAACAGCCTGTTTGTACATGGAAACATGAACGCCACATGAAAGAGAGATAGTGGTCTTAATCAGTATATTGTGCCCGACCCTGAAGTGACGTTCTGGCCAGTATGTTGTGCCTGACCGGACAAGCATCTCAGTTCCCCACATCTAGAGATAGATGTCATGGATGGCACAGACAGAGAGGATGGTTGTGCAGGTGACCACAGCCAAAGTGGAAAAAATGTGTCCATTATGGACTACTATAGAGTCATTGTCACCCTGGGCAGGGAATGCAGAGAATTGTGCAACGGAAAAGCAGACCTCCAGGTTAAACAATTGATAAGTGATAATGTTGTGGATAAGGATACTGTCTATTTATCTATCTTCAGTCCACTTATGTCGTGGGGAGGTGTGACCTCCTTTGTTCCATATTTTTTGGCAGGTAAAAATCCACTGGTGACTTGCCAGGTCAATCCCAGCATCTGGTAGCCCCTGGAGTATACGATCGCCTATTTTTGAGACTCGTGGAGGTGGAAGCGTAAACGATACTGTCATACATATTAAACTTAACATCTTTATACTGGCTTAGAAGACTGCAGAGTCTGTACACGTACACAACTAGTTTATTTTTTATGTTCTTGATCTAAAAACTATACACATCCAATCTATTCTTGAATGCATTAATTGACTCTGCCTCCTCTACTTCCTGTGGCAATGCATTGCAAGCATTCACCACTATCTTGACTAAAAAAAATATTTCCTAATATCTAATCTGGACATTTCTTTAGTTAATTTGTAGCTATGCCCTCTCGTTCTTGTAGGTGATTGAATTTTGAAAAACTTGTTAGTCCAATTTATTCTTTCCTTTGATTATCTAATAAACCTGTATTGTCACCTCGAATCCTTCCTTTTTTTTTTTTTTAAAGACATTGTAGGACAACGGTTTTCTGAGTCTTTCCTCATAACTGGAAATCCACTATCAGTTTTGTCGCTCTTTTTCGTAACCTTTCCAGCATCTCCTCTACAATAAGGATTCGCTGCATCAGCTATGCAATATTTCCAACGTGTGTGAGTGATGGCAAAATTTCCCTTAAAGCAAAAATCCGCATCTACCAGTCCTGCGTGGTCCCAGTCCTGCTTTAACAGCTCCGAAACCTGGACATTTCTGAAACATGACATGTCGAGACTGAAAGCCTTACACATGCACAACCAGCGGAGCATCCGATGGCATGACTACATTTGCAACGTGGTCTCTGCTAAAACAGGCCTCCACCAAATCTCAGAAACATTTGACAGACGTTGAGTTTCTTTGTTCGGTCATGTTGTACGGCTGCACCAGGAAACCGCGGCCCACAAGATACTTCACAAGTCGTTCTTCAGCGCCAAAAGTCTTCCCTCAACCGGCTGGAGGTACTGAAGAGGCCATCCCCGGACAGTATGGATCCAGCAAATATCAACCTCCTACTCCATAAGGCACATAAGCAAACATTATTATCGATTTTTAACAAGAATTTTTGAATTTTGTCCGGCCAGCAGCCGTTAAGTCTACTCTTTTCTATTTCTAACTGCCAAGGGATTTTTAACATGCTCGACATGGAACTCAAATCTCACTACCCATAGATCAGGAGAATTTATACCAGGAGATCCACGAGAAAAATACCCAGTCTCCACCATTATTCAAACCCGTGACCTCCAAGGTGGAACTTTATCTCGAGACCACTGGACGACACACCCCCCCCCCCCCCCCCCCCCCCCAAAAATGATTATAGACATTTTATTTTAAGAAATATGTTTTGTTTGAGTGTGGGCCACAAAAACTTACTTGTAGATACGGGTTTACAGTATGACCACTGTGTTCAAATGGAACTAAACAAAATGAAGAATACAAACAAAATAAACTTACCACTCTATCTAATCCAATTTGATCAGAGTTTGGAACTCGGCCGATAGCCCACACCAGGCAGTCAACTTTATCTATATTTCCAGAGTTTGTAGTAAGGGTTAGGGTTCCATCCTCATTCTTCGCCACGCTGGATACCTATTTTTAAATACAGAATTTAAAATTAGAAATAGAATTTCTTGCATTACCATTGGCAGTTATTATTCCCTAATATCACCAAAAGACTGTTAGTGGTTGAAGTAAGCTTACTTTTACCCAAAAAAATGGTTAAACTCTAAAGAATAATATCAATCAATCTAAACCATTTTAGTTCCCTCTGGAGGGTAGGTCTTCACCAAAAACACACGTGACGATATCTTCTTCGACACTCATCCTGAAAAGGAGTTGTCAATAGTCTATTGCGAGGCTGCGACATCTGGGACTTTCGGCCCAGTTCATCTGATTTCAGCTGGCTTTTTTTTGGGTATCAGATATGCCTTCTCACTCCGATCTCTATTCTCTTAGTCAGACTCTGCTTTCAGAGCTGCCACTTGGAGATGGAATAAGGTCTTGGTCAGCTCTGGTTCACTGACTCTGACTGTGCTGCATCTTCGGCCCCAGAAATAAAACGATATCCACCAATCAAAACGGGGGCAGCATGAGCCTGACAGCGGCTCACATCTGGCTGCTTGCATCAGGGTCAGGGAATCATAGCTGACCATGACCCTATTCCGCTTCCATGTGGCGGCCCTGGAAACATACTGCACTAGTCACTAGTGCAGCCTGGCCAAGGGAAGGGTTTGCAGTGGTAAGGCAAACCGGATACTAAAAAAAGCCAGCCGAAATCAGATGTGTCGGGCCGAAAGGGGCAGATATCGCAGCCTTGTTATACACTATGACAAAATGTCCTTTTCAGGACGACTGCCGAAAAAAAAGAATCAATCAAAACCATTAGCTGCCTGTGGAGTATAGGTCTTCAACTAATACATGCCATGACATCAAATGTTGACCTGATGCTAAAGAGGTAGCAGTGAATGGGATTACAGCAAGCGACTCATAGCCCGACCGCTTGCATCAGGGTCAGTGATCTATAACTGCCTGAAACATGGCAGATTTTCAAAGTCAATATTAACCCTTTACAGTCCAACATAATTTACTTGCTAGTCTTAATGTCCAAGACAATAACAGTCATTAAAACTAAAATTATGATTTTTAAATTTAAAGATATTTGGTACAGCTTTTGTTGATTAATCAAATTTAACTAAATAACAAGATATGGTTGATATGTGACATGTTGTTTCAGATAAATCGGACTGTAAGTGGTGCTACTCTAGTTAACTGTAACGGACAATTTGGACTGAGGGGATAAGAGGTTATAGGACAAATCCCTGCAGTGGTTTGGCAAGATCAAAAATATAATTATGATCTGTGTTCTTCGCCAAAAACAATTATGATCTGTGTTTTTCTCCACACAAAAATAATTCTGAACTGCGTTCTCAAAAACAATAGCTCTGACATGTATTCTTAAAAATAGTTCTGACCTGTATTCTTAAAAAAAATAGTTCTGACCTGTATTCTTAAAAAAATAGTTTTGACCTGTGTTCTTCTCAAAAATAGTTCTGACCTGTGTTCTTCTCAAAATCTTGACACCTCCTGGCTCCAGATTTTCTGTGACGGTCTTGCTTAGCATGCTGTCGAATGTACGCAACACCTATTTGGGAAGGATACAGGCATTGTTTGTGTGACTTTCCAGTAGACAAAATAAGAGAATGACTTATCATTTTTAGTGTGACTTTATGTAAACAAAATAAGAGAATGATTCAACATCATTATTAAGAACTGTTGTCCAAACCACTGACAAAGTTATAAATGACAGATGTGGGAGAGAGCGGGACACAGTAGATTGGAACAAGAAATCTTAGGAAGAAAGTGGAGATGGATGGGTCATTCATTAAGAAAGCCCCAGGCTAGTATCACCAGGCAATGCCTGTCAGGGAAAGAGAGGCATATAGGCAGACCCAGGAATACATGGAGACGAGATCTGGAGGTGGAAGTAAAGAAAACAGGAACAAGCTGGAAGGAAATGGAAAAGATTGCACGGGACAGAGCTGCTTGGCGCGGGTTGGTTGATGGCCTATGTACCCCTGGGTGATAGATGGCGAAAGAGAGCTCTAACCACCACTGCAAGACTACATACAAGTGCTAGATTTTCTGTACAGGAGCCAACTCACAGTGACTGACTGCCTTATGCTTCAAAGGGAGCAAAGGAGAGACAGGAATAATAAAAACATGGCCAGGCCTTACCTCATCATAACGTATCATAATTGAGGTGTCCACTCCGAGAGCCCCAAAGATTCCTGCCAACTCTACAGCTATATAACCTGCTCCAACAACAACAACTTTTCTGTTGAAAAAGACCATATGTACATGATGGTGCCTTGTTGACAAATATTTCATTTAATTATATTTACTGAACTTTCCTGATTACAGCTCAAGTATTGTTATAAACCAGTCATGGTGGAGTGGAATCAGTCATGATGGAGGGGAACCAATCACGGTGAAGGGGAACCAGTCATGGTGGAGGGGAAATTGTCATGGTGGAGGGGAAATTGTCATGGTGGAGGGGAAATAGTCATGGTGGAGGTGAACAAGTCACAGTGGAGGGGATCCAGTCATGATGGAGGGGAACAAATCATGGTGGAGGGGAAATTGTCATGGTGGAGGGGAAATAGTCATGGTGGAGGTGAACCAGTCATGGTGGAGGTGAACAAGTCACAGTGGAGGGGATCCAGTCATGATGGAGGGGAACCAATCACGGTGAAGGGGAACCAGTCATGGTGGACGGGAACCAGTCATGGTGGAGGTGAACAAGTCACAGTGGAGGGGATCCAGTCATGATGGAGGGGAACCAATCACGGTGAAGGGGAACCAGCCATGGTGGAGGGGAACCAGTCATGGTGAAGGGGAACCAGTCATGGTGGAGGGGAACCAATCACGGTGAAGGGGTACCAGTCATGGTGGAGGGGATCCAGTCACGGTGGTGGGGATCCAGTCATGGTGGTGGGGAACCAATCACGGTGGATGGGAACCAGTCATGGTGGATGGGAACCAGTCATGATGGAGGAAAACCAGTCATGGTGGAGGGGAACCAGTCATGGTGGAGGAAAACCAGTCATGGTGGAGGGGAACCAGTCATGGTGGAGGAAAACCAGTCATGGTGGTGGGGAACCAATCATGATGGAGGGAGAGCTGTTAGAAGTGGATGCCTTTAACTATTTGGACACAACAGAGAGTACACAGGTGCAGATATAAGGAGCAGAATTAGAAAGACAAAAATGGCATTCCTCGCACTACACAACATATGGAGGAGGTTAAAAAAAAATCAAGATTCACACTTAACATCCTGCCGAAGATGGATGTGTCGGACTGAAAGGTGCAAACATCGCAGTCAAACTGTAAACTAGTGACACAACGCATTCCGTTCTCTGGACTACATCCTGCTACTTGTAAAGTCCTGTTCAGGGTTTGGGAACAGGAGTTTGAGAAGGAACGCAGAAGAAGAAGAAGAAGAAACACCTAAGATAGAATATTCAACGGCAGTGTCACAGTGGTGCTATTGTATGAAGTGGAGAATGACCAAGGTCATACAACAAACACTTCAGTGTCGTAACAGATGTTTAGATAAGAAAATGTGCAAAAGTGGCAGAGCATGATGAGGAATGAACCAACTGTGGGACAACAGCCACTGGAACAACAAATTAAGAGAAGAGAAGAAAATTGGGCTGGATAGAATATACACTGAGAAAGGCACTGTCAAACATCGGCAAGCAGGCTTTCACATGGAATTCCGTTCTTCGGACAACATCCCGCTACTTGCAAAGCCCTTTTCAGGGCTTGGTAGCGGGAGTTTGAGAACGAACGATGAAGTATCCACAAACAGGATTAACTTGTTAACTACTTCCACAAAACCTACAAACTCTTAACCTACTAATAAACTCTATCTGACTCACTGTGGCAGATTTTCCAGCTCAAAAAAGCCATCGCTGCTTATTCCAAACTCAGCTCCTGAAAAAATATTAGAATATTGTTTACATTTTGCTTTAGATTTTCACATAATTAAACCTCTGAACCTGAGCCACTGATATATATTGGTGTGCACGTGTGTGTGTGTTAGCTCATTCACGAGACAACAATTTTTCGGTGCGGCACATCAACCTTCATTTTAAGACATGTTGGGCCAGAATGCTTGAATTTTGTTCTTCGTCGTTCGTTTTCAAACTCCCACTACCAAACCCTGAGCGTTCTCAAACTCCCACTACCAAGCCCTGAACAGGGCTTTGCAAGTAGCAGGACGTTATCTAGACAACGAAATGAGTTGTGTTGTAGTTCACAGCTTGACTGCAATATCTGCACCTTTCAGTCCAACACATCCGACTTCAGCAAGCATTTTTGGGTACCGGGATAGTCTTCTCTCTTCAATCCCTGCTCCTTAGTCAATCTGTCCTGTTGTAGCCTGTTATCCAGGATCACCACATGGAGGTGTAGAAGGATCTTGGCATCTCTGTTTCGCTGGCCCTGATGCTAGCAGTTATTCATTACTCCATCAAGGATGGAAGGCAAATCCAGTCCAAAAAATGCAACCAGATCAAGGATGGAAGGGAAAACCAGTCCAAAAAATGCAACCAGATCAAGGATGGAAGGCAAATCCAGTCCACAAAATGCAACCAGATCAAAAAGCATAGATATCACAGCCTAGCAGTAAACTAAGACAAAAGAGATCAAGAAAATATTTGAGATTTACCTGGAATATCAGGAATGAGCGGTCGTCCACCTGTTGCAATGATGATGTGATCTGCTGTATACTGCTGCCCATTCACTTTCACTGTCTTCTCGTCGGAAAAGGCTGCATGGCCAACAATCTTTTCAACTTTGGACTGTTGTCAAGAAAATACAAAAAGAAGAAAATTCAAAAACAATGACAGAGTGGTTAGAGTTCCTGCTTCCCACAAGCAAAGGTAGCAAATTGTACTCAGGTAGTTACAATCCAGACTACCCATCTGTAATTTATTACTTGACTTATTATTAGGAAAGGCACAGCAGCAAAGAAGGGGTCTGTATCAATAGAAATGTTTTATATGATGAGGTTGCTAGCCCTATACACAACCCACTTCAGTTGCAATGCGTTTGGAAGGCTTAAAAGGTAAAGTTAGTCCCCGAGAAGCAGGATCTTTAAGATTAGATCACAGATGTAGAAGTTTTTTCATGGGCTGGCATGACAAGCATCCACACAACTCTGTGCAAATCGCAGCTTAGATGGACTGACCATGTTGTCCGCATGTCAGATGAGCCGCTTCCAAAGAAAATATTCTATGGCAAGCTTGAGTCAGACAAGTGAGCTTGCGGTTGCCAAATAAAACATTACAAAGACGCTCTGAAAGCCTCACTGAAGACCCCGATAATTGGGAAAACATTGCTGCTGATCGCTCTTCCTGGTGTAGTACAATCTCTTCTGGTACGACACATATGGAGCAGACAAAAATCAAGGAAGTTGCATGGATACAAGCAACAAGAAAGGCAAGAAACGAGTTGCTTCTGTCTGATGGTCAGACAGTGTTTCTCTGCCCTCAGTGTGACAGACGATTTTGGGCTCGGATTGGTTTGATCAGCCACCTACGAACCCACTCCCGGATTGACAGATGACAATGTGGTCCTCTTCGGAAACGATGGACAAACAACAATCCCATAGCAGACACTGCTGTCAGGGATGAAGTGTTAGAGACTTCATTGTACAAGACCACAGTTTGTGAGGTGGGCAGCTCCTTATCTCTGTCTGTCCTTCCTTAACAGTAACCCAGCTACCCATTTGCAGTTGGGTCAACTGGCACGTACTGGTAGCAGTAGTTGAACCCTGTAACTATGCCATGAAAAGCAAATGCTTTATCACTATGCTAATCAGATTCTTGGTAGGTTACAGTGGTCTTATTTATTTTCAAGTTGGGCATCACTCAGGTGAGACAACCATTTAGGATAGAAATATTAAATTGTGTATTCCATTAACTGTATCTTAACTGTTTGAACTTGAGCCCACACCTTTATTCATTGGCACTTTTCATCTTGTCAGACGATAGTAATTGTGCTTTTAGCACAAAGCCCGGGCAGAAATATAGAGGCCATGTGTTGCCCATGCAGTATGGTCCCTCTCTCGGTCTGCCTTGTTTGCTCCAAGGGAAAGGTGATACCAATACATGTAGAACAAGGCAAGCTGCAGAGCAATGCTCTATCTGTTCACCTGTCGGGGCTTCACTCCTAGACCAGCCACCAACCAAAGCTAAGAGCCTGATCTGCCCTGCCACAACACTCAGCTGAGGTTGTCTTTCCTTGCTCTAGGATAAGGCATTGTATCCTCTTCCGTGTGATCCTTCGCACATCGTCGGTTGTCAGGTTTGGTAGACGCTGACCAACTTTCAGTTATCTGAAAACAGGTTGCACAGCCATATCTGACAAAATCCGACAGGATACGCCAGTACCTCATCTGCCAGGCTTCAGATGGTTTGAAATCAGAGTTTTCCTTCTAGATGAGCTGCCTTCCTAGGCTTTCGAGCCCCATCTGCCCGAAACATATTTATTATATAGGCTTATATCGGTCTGAATTGGCTTGAATTTTGAGTGATTAATTGATCATTGTTTAATGCCCACAATGAGTAAGTCTACTCTTTTGTGCACCGTGAAAAGGACATTAAATGGCTGGATATAGTAGCTTTCCTGACATCCCGAGCGTGTTGCTGATGTAGGAAGATCGGGGTCCTGGAAGGCTGTTAGGCATCATCTGCGTGTCGCTCAGTACTGCTGGTGATTATGTCAACCCCCCCACTTTGTTAGCCAGGATAAAAAAACAGCCCGTTTCAAGGAATGACTGCAAGGAAGTCAAGGTGGCGGTTTTGGCCAGTATGTTTTGCCTGACCCTGACTAACATGTCTGATCAGTATGTTGTGCCTGACCAGACGTTAGTCTTCCTTCCCTGGATTTTGTTTTAAAATATTGTGGCGTAGATATGTGCAAATCTTATAATGGTGACAATTACGTTGAACACAATGTGCAAAGTTTTAGTGTTTTCATGATGAATAGACATTTTGATAATTGGCTTGGCTTCGTTCATTCTCAATCTCCCGCTATCAAACCCTGACATGGGCCTAAGTAGCAGAATGTAGTCCAGAGAACGGAATGCGTTGTGTCGTAGTTTACAGCTTGACTGCGATATTTGCACCTTTTGGTCAAACACATCTGACTTCAGTAAGCATTTTTTGAGTACCGGGTTAGCATTCCCTCTTTGATCCCTTCTCCTTAGCCAGTCTGCCCTGTTGCAGCCTGTTATCCAGGATCACCGCTAGGAGGTGTAGAAGGGTCTTGGCAGCCCTGGTTCGCTGGCCCTGACAATAGCAGTCAGCTATGGGTCGCTGACCACTGCAGCTCAGCATCTTGATCATTCAAGAAATAGTCGTTCTAAAAGGTCAACAACAAAATAAGTTGTTGAACTTTATTCTCAAGGGTTCGAAGGCTAATAAATTTTATTTAGATGGAGGATTATTCTGAAAATGACAAATTAGAACCTGACAATCATTTAAATGATGAAATGTATTAATCTGATCATGATGGCTAGATCTGGTCCTGGTACCACTGGGGAACTAGCTACTGTCCTGGGGCATATTCCGCGTATTGTTATCAAGTAAATATGATACAAGATGGTCTCCCTTCCTTAAATATATTCCACGAACTACTAGTATAATAAGCAGGTATGTTGGAGATGATCCGGGATCAAGATGCTGAGCAGTGTATGAGCTGCAGCGGTCAGCGACCCATAGCTGACTGCTAGCGTCAGGGCCAGCGAACCAGAGCTGAGCAGTGCATGAGCTGCAGCGGTCAGCAACCCATAGCTGACTGCTAGTGTCAGGGACCCATAGCTGACTGCTAGTGTCAGGGACCCATAGCTGACTGCTAGTGTCAGGGACCCATAGCTGACTGCTAGTGTCAGGGACCCATAGCTGACTGCTTGTGTCAGGGACCCATAGCTGACTGCTAGTGTCAGGGACCCATAGCTGACTGCTAGTGTCAGGGACCCATAGCTGACTGCTAGTGTCAGGGACCCATAGCTGACTGCTAGTGTCAGGGACCCATAGCTGACTGCTAGTGTCAGGGACCCATAGCTGACTGCTAGTGTCAGGGACCCATAGCTGACTGCTAGTGTCAGGGACCCATAGCTGACTGCTAGTGTCAGGGACCCATAGCTGACTGCTAGTGTCAGGGACCCATAGCTGACTGCTAGTGTCAGGGACCCATAGCTGACTGCTAGTGTCAGGGACCCATAGCTGACTGCTAGTGACAGGGACCCATAGCTGACTGCTAGTGTCAGGGACCCATAGCTGACTGCTAGTGTCAGGGACCCATAGCTGACTGCTAGTGTCAGGGACCCATAGCTGACTGCTAGTGTCAGGGACCCATAGCTGACTGCTAGTGTCAGGGACCCATAGCTGACTGCTAGTGTCAGGGACCCATAGCTGACTGCTAGTGTCAGGGACCCATAGCTGACTGCTAGTGTCAGGGACCCATAGCTGACTGCTAGTGTCAGGGACCCAGAGCTGCCTAGACCCATCTCCATCTCCATTTGGTGATCCTCAATAACAGGCTGCTACAGGGCAGACTAAAAAGCGTGGCCGAATGGTTTTCGAGACCTGCCTGCAAGGAGGGCAGCAATTCAAATCCTGGTATGGCATATGTTGTTTTTCTGTAGGGGGTGAAATAAACAAACATAGTCAGCACACGACGTGGCGACAGTGGCGAAATGTAGTTCTTAGCCTAAAAAAAACCCTTGACTATCCCAGCAATGGGAAAAAGTCATATTGACAGTTTTTTTGTTTATTTTTACAGGTCAGACTGGCTAAGGAGAAGGGATCAAAGAGGGAAGGCTAACCCGGTACCCAAAAATGCATGCTGAAGTCAGATGTGTCGGACCGAAAGGTGCAAATATCGCAGTAAAGCTGTAAACTATGACATTAATTCCAATCTCCGAACTACATCCTGCTACTTGCAAAGATCTTTTTGGGGCTTGGAAACAGGAGTTTGAGAATAAACGACAAAGAAGAGGAGGAAGGAGATGATCCGGCAAGTTAATGATAGAATTCAGAGATAGAATCATTAAAATTGAGCATATAGATTCGTCAGAGTAACCAGCTTTCCTCACATCCTGAGCGTGCAGATGAAGTTGGACCGTGGTCCTCCAGCCAGTTGTGCTATGCTTGGCTTCATCTGCGTGTCACTCACTACTACGGTGATCACGTCGATCCACCACATCGTTTACCATGCTGCCATAAAAACAGCCTGTTTCCAGGGAGGGCTACTAGGAAGTCAAGTTGAGGGTCTTGGCCAATATGTTTTGCCTGAACTTGACTAACATAGCCTGATCAGTATATTTTGCCTGACCAGGCGTTAGTCTTATTCCCCACCGAATGGGGTGGTCAGAGTTCAAAAAGCTAATGAAAGTACTGACCTTCTCCAGGTTTGACTCGTAGATACCATTTAGCCTTTTGATGTATGCATCTCTGCTCTTCTTGACAGTCCTAAAAAAGTTAATAGAACCAACAAAATTGTATCCAAGCCACCATTTTTTGAAGCTCTGCTCTTAATGTTTATAATACAATAAGTATGGGTCAGTTTATGCAATGGTACAAATATAAAAACTGTCTACTTTATGACCAGATGGTCTTCATCAGAGACATAGGGCAACATAATGAAAATGTGAAACTAATCTGCAAAGATGACAATGATTTGATTAAAGAAGGGATCTCAAACTTTAGCCATCCTGATGAATGCATGAAGTCAAATTAACGTACTAAGTGATGCATAAAACCAAGTTAGCATACCAAAGAATGCATTAAGTTTTGTTAATGTGCCAAGTGATTCATGTAGTCACATTAATGTAACAAAGGACACTTTCTTCTTCTTCTTCTTCTGTGTTTGTCCTTCTTTTGTTCGCTTGGAGTGTCTACATCTGCAAAGTTGTTGCTTGTATGAACCTCACTGTCTTCTATAGCTCACACATAGGTCCATATAGTTTCCCTTCCAGTGTTGTTTTTCTTGGCCAGTATCTCATACTCTGGACATTCCTGAAGGATATGCTCCGCAGTCTGGGGTGCCTGTCCACATGTACACATAATTGAGCTGCAAATCCAAAATTGTATATACACGTGACTGCGGAGTCGGTTGTGTCCCGTTCTGAGGTGCAGTATGACAATCTGCTCTTGCTAATTATATTATGATAGTCATCTTGTATTTGTGTTGATTTAATCATCTTTTTGGGATCAAGATGCTGAGCAGCGCATGAGCTGCAGTGGTCAGCGACTCATAGCTGACTGCTAGCATCAGGGCCAGCGAACCAAAGCTGCCAAAACCCTTCTACACCTCCATGCGGTGATCCTGGATAACAGGCTGCAGCAGGGCAGACTGGCTAAGGAGAAGGGGTCGATGAGGGAATGCTAACCCGGTACTCAAAAAATGCTTGCTGAAGTCGGATGTGTTGAACCGAAAGGTGCAAATATCGCAGTCAAGCTGTAAACCACAACACAACGCATTCCGTTCTCTGGACTACATTCTGCTACTTAAGCCCTTTCAGTGTTTGGTAGAGGGAGATTGAGAATGAACAAAGCCAAGCCAATCATCTTTTTCTTTTGATGGTATTTAATTGGTACATCTGGTTGCTTGTCTGTGGCACCTTCCCTTGCCAGTGTGTCAGCTCTCTCGTTTCCTGGTATTCCGCAGTGAGATGATATCCACTGCACCGTGATTCTGCGCTGGTTGCTCAATGTTGACAATAAAACTTGTAGATTTGACAGCTTCCCAGATGATAGTGCTTGGAGTACAAATTTTGCATCTGTCAGAAATACCACAGGATACGGGCCAAGGTTGGTGTTCAGCAATTTTTCCGTCGCCAATTTCATCACTTGTATCTCTGCATCATAATTATGGCAGAATTTTCCTGTTGGTGCTGTGACTGTTTCCATTGTTGTGTTTGTCAGGAAAAGGATGTTGTGACATAGTTTGCATCAAGGCTCCAATATTTGCGTATTTCAGCCTGACACACTAAAGGACAGAAAGTCAAGTTGATGTACCAAGTGATGCAAGAAGTATATGGCAGTAAACCCTGTCTATTGTTCAGATTCAGATCTATTGTCCAGATTCAGGATTTGAATAGCCTATTACTGACCCCCACTGAAAGCTCTTGACATCAACATCGAACCCATAGCCCTTGTGGTCTTTAATGAACTCTGCGTGCATGGCTGTATTAAACATCACTTTCTTTGGCACACAGCCAACATTCACCTGAAAAGTTACAATCAACACATTAGCTACTGTTTTGAGAAACATTGAATTCACCTTTTCATTTGACTCGACACGCCAACACTGCAAAACAACTGACAGACTGAGAGCACTCTCGTTGGGTCTAATAGGGAACGTTTGCTGGTATGAGACCCACGGAAGACAGGTCAGTTGTACCTTCCTAACGAAAGAGCTTCTGCTACGGTAACCCTGCTTAACCCTACAGAAATCGCAGGCTCTAGACGCTTGGTCATTGACTAACTAAAAAGCCCTTTATTGATTCGTTGGGTCTAATAGTGAACGGGTGCTGGTATTAGACCCTCGGAAGACAGGTCAGTTTTACCGTACTAATGACAGGGCGTTGCTACGGTAGTCCTGCTCAACTCGAGAGTAGCCGTAGACATTTGGTTCACGTACTAGGCTGATAAGCCAACGGCGCGAGGCTACCATGTGAGGGATTACGGCCGACGCCTCTAAGCCGGAATCCCGCCCTAAATCTCAGCACAACTGCAATGGAAGGCTTCAACATGGTGGGGACCCACCCGGTCGAGCCACAGAAAAAGGTCTCTGCCGTCCGCCGGTCAAAGCGGGCGGGTAGCTGCTCGATATTCACCCCATACGGCGATGAGGTGCGAAACCACCAACAGAAGACTTAGTTCTTGGTCGGGGTGTCGTAAACAGTAGAGCAGCCACCTCACTGTGAACTGTCGAGACTCAGCCCCTGACCATGAGATATGTCCGCACACCAGGTGAACAATATCTCCGTGACATTACCAGGCTTGTCCCCTGGTTAAATGCACTCCTTCGAGAGGAATCGCAGGTCGCTGACATTTGGTCTACGTGCTTGGCTGATAAGCCAATGGTGCGAAGCTACGTCCAAGAAGAAGAATAGATAGTGGCATCGAACCTTCCGGATCTTGTATGGATCTACTGTCCTGGTCATTCTGGGGAACAGGAACACTCAAAGTCAAAGTGGGGATATTGAGAAGTTGATCAACGACCGCGCCTTGAATAAAAACACTGCAATCGATGAACCAGGGATGCATATATTGCTTAAGTTAAGTGCAGTTTGAGTTTCTCAATCTCAGTTTTGAAATCAAACCCTGGCTGGTCCAGCAGAGATGGATCTTTCTCATTATGAGGGGACAGCAGAAATCAATTCTGTAACTGTAATGTGTGCAACTACGTCCACAGCGAGCTACTGGAACCATCTGTATCTATATTTAGGTACTTTAGCGCTGACCGGATATTGATTTTTTAGAATCGGGATAGTCCGTGAACTATGGCGTCGCGAGAGTGTTCCCGATAGCCCGCCAACCCTGAGACAGGTGTTAAGAATGTTGGTCCAAACGAAAAACCCGTGATTTTTGAGAGTATATAAAGTCATTGTATGCACAGGAGACAAACTGACCCAAGTATAAAAAGAAAAAATTTGATTGAAAATTTGCGCTTTCATCGGAATTTCAAGCAATTGTAAAAGGTAAGTTTTCATTACTATAAATTAGCTACTAGGCCCAGGTATTGAGTACACTAATGGTATTTTTAAACTTCTTCATCCACTTATCTGTATGTTTTGTAAATTTGGGGGGAAGCCCGTTTAATTTTACTTGTAGAATTTGAAATTCAAGCCAGTCACTTTATCATGCTGGTCCAGGGTTACAATTTCCCGAATTTCCGCCATTGTTTTTCCTCCTTGACCAGTCCGTCCTGATTACAATTAATCAGTTTTAGACATAGGTACTTCACTAATTTGAAACATGGTCATGGTTAAGTTATTTGATCGATCTTTATCACTTCAATCATGTTCTGCAATTACATTTGATACACATTGCTCAAACTTATATAATATTTAGTTAAAAACTGGCATACAATTTTTACTCATCAGATCATCAGTATCAGACTTCTTAATCTTATCATTTAATGTTCATTCTATAGGTAAGTTTGTATGGTTGCACCTACTGCAGTGAAGGTTTACAGTGCACCAATGATATTTTGTACACTTCTACATCCACTGATCTGAATGTTTTGTAAATTTGAGGGCTGCTCGTTTAATTGAACTTGTGGAATTTGAAATTCAAGCTAGCCACTTACCATGGTGGTCCAGGGTTACGATGTCCTCCATTTTTTTTTCAATGTTCATTCTATAGATAAGTTTGTATGGTTGCACCTACTGCAGTGAAGGTTTTCAGTGCACCAATGGTATTTTACACACTTCTGCATCCACTTATCTATGTTTTGTAAATTTGAGGGCTGCTCGTTTAATTGTACTTGTGGAATTTGAAATTCAAGCTAGTCACTTTACCATTTTATTGTTATTGTAAATTAACTTTATTTTCAGAAATTGTTACTCCTCATCCATGGCAACCAAGAAGTGTGTTGCTGATCTGAAAGCACATTTGGCGTGCTTTGATCCAGTGTATCCACTCATGAAAGGATACATTGCGCGGCTGATGGAGGAAACAAGAGATCCCTCAAAGATTGCTCTGATACGGAAAGTCAAAACTCTTATTCCGACCACATTTATAGACCAGGATAAGTGTGTGGATGAGATGAAGCTGAGCACGGCTCTGCGGGCCTTGCAGAGAGAACTGAAGCTGAAGAAATCCCATTTGAGTACACACTGGGACTCACTTATACTGCTTTTTCAGCAGCCCTTTCCTGTACATTTTAAAGATGTATCTAATACTGTTTTGTTGCAGCACATGCAGATTTCCGCACCTACCGAAGTGCCATCTATTTCAGCTGCAATGGCTGAACTACCATCATCCATAGTGACCATACCAAGCCAGAAGTGTGTTGGTGACCTGAAAGCATATTTGGCATGCTTTGGACCAGTGTATCCATTTAAAAAGGGATACATTGCACAGCTCCTAGTGTGGACAAGAGCTCCCTCAATCACTGTTTTGATGCGGAAAGTTAAGACTTTTGTTCCGATTACATCTGCAGAACAGGATAAGTATGTAGATGAGATAAAGCTTGGCAATGATCTGAGGGCCTTCCAGAAAGAATTTAAGCAGAAGAAATGTCGCTTGAGTACATATTTGGACTCGCTCGTACTGCTTTGTCAGCAGCCCTTTCCTGTTTTTTTAAAAGAATTGTCTAATACTGTTTTGTTGCAGCCACAAGAGATTTCCTCACCTACTGAGGTGCCAACTGTTTCAGTTGCAACAGCTGGACTCCCATCCCCAAAGAAACTTCGTAATGATTGTCATAACTGTGTTTCCAAGCAGCGCACACTCAATAATTTGAGAGAGACTATTGTTACATTGCGCAGGCGTTTGTTTGATCAGAAAAGACACCATGCACAAGAACTGGCAAGTTTTGCTCCAAAGGTGGTCAAACAATCCGGAGGAAGGTAAATAGCATAAAGACTTGGAAAGCCAAGTACAATATTGCTACTGTGAGAAGCAGTGATTTCACAAAGGTGAAGAATTCTTTAGCGATGTTGAAGAAGAAAAGCAAAGTGATGAACGAGAAGATGCGAAATTATGAGTTGAGACATGAGAGCACCCAGAAGGAGCTTGAAAAGAAAGATCAGGCTTTTGAAGTTCTGCGGAACATTTACATATGTTTAAAAAGTTGGACACAACTGTGAAAAATAAGTTACAGTTATTCATTAACAATTTTTCTTCTATTATAGGAAGTGAACTCCAACATGTATGGCATGATAAAGGCACAGATGTTGTGTATCAAGAACAAGTCAAGTCGATCAAGAACAGGAAAAAACGAGGCCAGAGCATTGTCTGCTTGACCTGTACAGGTCCACGTCATTTAGCAGAGGATGATTTCAACATGACAGTGGCGCAGTTCCTTGTTGACTTTGCCAAAGGAGACCTTACATTTGCATGATTTCTTAAATTAAATTTGTTCCTCTGAAAAACTGTAGATAGATTCTTATTTATAACATCTGTTTTTATAGATACAATTTTCCAAATTATTTGACAATAGATGAACTTCCTCCAGATGATGGTGATGTAATCTTAGCTGATTTCGCTCTCTTGGTACATCAAGTACGAATAATCAACTTTAATTAATTTGCAAGTATGTTCCAGGAACCTTCTGTAAGTATATTCTATTTGTGTGTTACATAGCAATTTTAAAACTTTTTTTGGTTAGCTCTTTGAGGACGTGCATTTTCTGTCGCTGTTTTATATTTATCATATTACGTGGAAAATATAAACATATCACTTTTTATCAAATAGTCAAAAACATGCAAAAACAAAACTACACAACAATTAACATATCAGACTTACCAAATAACGACTGTTAATCCAAATGTTTTTTTATCTGTGACACACTTGTTTGTAAACTACATCCATTAATGAATTTAACTGCATATCATACCTGCCTCCTGTTAAATTTGTGTGATAATATTTTCTATGTTAAATTTATCAGTTGTGTCCAGATTACAACATGCCAGTTACTCATTCTTTCAGACAAGGATTACAACATGCTAGTTACTCATTCGGAAAAAGATTACGACATGCCGGTAACTCATTCAGAAAAAGGATTACGACATGCAGGTGACACAGTTCCTTACTATTTTGTTTTTGACGATGCCACATTTGAATATCCAACTGTAACATGTAAGTATATTCCATGGACCTTCTGTAAGTATATTTCTAATATTCTTTTCATTTCTAACAATGTTTATTCCAATATTCCAAAATCTTCTTAAAACTTGGGGGGGTGGGGTGTGTGTGTGTTAAATTTGTGTAATAATTTGTTCTGTATACTTAATCTACAAGCATTTGATTGAAATAACAGCATACAATGAATGTATTAGTGCTCCTCTCAAAAAGACGGTAAAAACGATATATCACATGTGGTGTAACATGAAGAAACAAAATAATGCAACATTATTTTAGTTGCGAATTATGCAAATGAGGTCGCCATTGTGAATATTAATTAGTTCCTGCCTTTTTGAAAAGTCATGCAATTACCGCCATCGGTTGTATATTGTTCTCCCGAATATAAAAATGTATGGTTTTACAGGTGTTCTGTCATGAATAGCTGAGATAATCGGCATATTATCCACTCCACTCTGCTTTTCGGATTCAAGTTTTCATAGACCTTATTTTTAATGTTTCTCTATAAACCCTTTGCGGACTTTTAAGCTAAATTAAATATATAAAAAATCATAACTTTCGTGGCAGTCGACATAGAGACTTGGTTGATATATCATTGGATTGCATTTTTCTGGGGCTTTCTAACAGTTGTATTTATAATGCTACTGTAGAGTCAATTTGAAAATTCCACTAAAGTACCTACTATATTCTTCGCCGTTTAATGAGATGGGATGAGCCCTCCCGGTGCACAATGACGTAGATTCTTAACAGATCAGCTACTTCAAACTTCATCTATCATAGATTATATGTCGTGATGGCTAAACAAAATGTCCGATTTTCTAATTATAACAAAAAACAATTAATAGTTAAAAACGTGATCATGCATTTTTTACATACACATGTACCGCCCCATCTCGCTTCCTCAACAACTGCAGCTTTGATTCCAAACTCCGCAGCTCTCCTTGCGCTTGCAAGTCCACCAGATCCTCCTCCTAGAACGAGCAGATCGAATTTGTTCACAACTGGAGCCATTTTTGTGAAGAAACGCGCAGTCATTCAGTAGCAGGACGCACCGTGTCACATTCAAGTCTGCAAATAAAAGACAGATCATCTGACCTATGACCTGACCTGACACACCGGCTGCAATATACATCCGGTTCAAATATCAGTTAAGCTAAACAAGTGGTGAGATTACTGATTATTCTCGCTGTCCACTACAGCCAGGATGACCCTGGTCCACCTTCTCAAGTACGTTTTGGGGTTTGGCTTGTATTAGTTCATTCTCAATCTCCCACTACCAAACCCTAAAAGGGCTCAAGTAGCAGAATGCAGCCCAGAGAACGGAATGAGTTGTGTCGTAGTTTACACTATTTACAGCTTGACTGCGATATTTGCACCTTTCGGTCCAACACATCCGACTTCAGAAAGCATTTTTTTAGTACCATGTTAGCATTCCCTCTTCGATTCCTTCGCCTTAGCCAGTCTGCCCTGCTGCATCCTGTTATCCAGGATCACCGCGTGGAGGTGTAGAAGGGTCTTGGCAGCTTTGGTTCGCTGGCCCTGACGTTTCGGGGTTTGAAAAAAGCCACTTTAACCTGCCACCAAAGAAAGTCGTCATGACTAACTCAAGTACGAGTGGCATTAATAGCGACAACAAAGAACATACATTGAATACAAACACCAAACAAAAACTGCCAGACCGAAAAAGAAAGGAGAGATACTACCCTAAGCTTCATAACGAAAAGCTACCCAAGCATGGACTGGACCCATGCATACACCGACGGCTCTGTAACAAACACTACACAGAACGGAGGGGCAGGAGCATTCCTGAACCTACCAAATGGCAGAAAAATAACACTGTCATTCGCTACTGGTAAGTACACGAGCAATTTCAGAGCAGAGGCACTGAGGGCGGCAGTGGAAGAAATGGTAACACACAGTGAAAATGAGAGCCATATAGTCCTGCTGACAGATGCTCTCGAAGTAGTCACAGCGCTAAAAAGCCAGAAAAACACTGAGCTTAATGACTTAAGAGCAGCACTCTGCAAACTGTGCCAACAGTCCGCACCAAAAAGGGTAGTGGTACAGTGGGTTCCGTCACACTGCAACATCCAAGGCAACGAGGAGGCAGACAGACTGGCAAAAGAAGGTGCAAGGCTACCACAAATAGATACCAGTATGACGTACGAAGAGTCAAAACGGCTTATCAAAGCCAGGTACATGTCCAAATGGGAAACCGAACATACTGGTTACACCAAAAACGATGCCTATTACCAGTTGAACCGAAGAGAGCAGGTCGTTGTCTTCAGACTTCGCACTGGCCACAACAGACTGAGGTACCACCTCTTCAACAAATTGAAGATAGGGTGTACCGACGAATGCCCGTGCGGTACTGGTAAAATGACCACTGAACATCTGCTGCAGAACTGCCCGACATACGAGGATCAGAGAGAGCAGATGTGGCCATTGCCAGTGGAACTGCAAGACAAGCTCTATGGTAGTGGCGAGAGTCTCAGGATGACCGCCGCTTTTTTCGAGAAAATAATGGTTACTGTCTGACTGTGTACGCAGAAGAAGAAGAAGAAGAAGAAGAAGAATACAAACACATGATTGGCATCTTGTCAGTCTAGAGAGACAATGGCAATGGACTTCTGCTAGGGAGCGGCCTTTGTCAGTTGTTACCGTTGCTTTCATCGCACACGTTTGGAGTATTCATCTTGGCACATCTTGTCTTTCCCTGCCTACAGGCCAGCACACAAAGCCTGCTTCCAGTCACGTTTTTCATTCCCCAGTTGCAGGTGTTCAGATCTAACCCTTTCAGGTCGCGCTTGCAAACATCTTTGTTACTCTTGTCCGTGATCAGCTCTCCGTATAGAATATCTTTTGGTATTCGGCCGTCCTCCATTTTACACACGTGACCAAATCACCACAAGCGGCGCTAGCGGAGGATCGTAACTAAACTGGCAATATTTGCACGGTCCATTACGTCGTTGTTTGGCACTCTGTCACTCCATGAAATTCCAAGTATGCGTCTCAAGCAGCACAAATGAAAACCATTTTGCCTTCTTTTTTTTTTTCCTGTGAAGCATACATAGTCCATGTTTCGCTGGCATAGAGAAGGGTGCTAGCCACACAGGATTTGTACTAAGCAACTTTTGTGGAGATAGTCAGCATGTTGTTATTCCACATACTCTGTGAGAGCCTGGCAATGTCTGTTGAGGCCATTTCTAGTCGCTTTTGCAGCTCTGCGTCCAGTAAAAGTTTGTCGGTGATGATAGATCCGAGGTAGTTAAAGTGATTTACTATCTCCAGATTTGAATCACTTAAGACAATGCAAACAATGACAACAGTAACATACATAAATAATGACTCAGTGACCGCATCAGGACAAAAACAAAACGAACATCAACGTTACCGTCACACGTCTTTCATCTGGGACAAAGAACGAACTCAAGCAAAGAACAAATCACAAAAAGAAGCAAGACATTATGGAAAATAAAAATGAGTGGTTAACATTAGCAGCCACACCTGGACGTGCCAGGAAAGTGTGAGACACGTTTACCTTCTCTGTCCCTGGTGAAGGACTTGTGGCCGTAACTAAGGGATTGTTTCGTTTTTTTCCCCTGGTGCGGTCACCTTTATATTTTTATCGACTTTTTACCTTCGGTGCATCTGCAACTTCGATTTTATGATTCATATTAGAGTTCACGTTGTGAGGTTTTTTATGATTCATATTAGAGTTCACGTTGTGGGTTTTTTTATGATTCATATTAAAGTTCACGTTGTGGGTTTTTTTATGATTCATATTAGAGTTCACGTTGTGGGTTTTTTTTAATGATTCATATTAGAGTTCACGTTGTGGTGTTTTTTTTGGATTCATATTAGAGTTCACGTTGTGGTTTTTTTTAATGATTCATATTAGAGTTCACGTTATGGTTTTTTTATGATTCATATTAGAGTTTACGTTGTGGTTTTTTTTATGATTCATATTAGAGTTCACGTTGTGGGTTTTTTTATGATTCATATTTGAGTTCACGTTGTGTTGTTTTTTTTTAATGATTCATATTAGAGTTCACGTTGTGGTTTTTTTATGATTCATATTAGAGTTCACGTTGTGTTTTTTTTTCACAGCAGAGATACATAATTCTTCTTCTTCTTCTGCGTTTGTTCTGAATTTCCTGCTACCAAGCCCTGTAGAGGTCTTCGCAAGTAGCAGGATGTAGTCAGGAGAACGGAATGCGTTGTGTCGCTAGTTTACAGCTTGGCTGCGATATTTGCACCTTTCGGTCCGACACCTGCGTCGTCGGCGGAAAAGATACATGATTATATTCCCGTTATCGACAGAGAGGCTAAAACTATCATTAGCAGCCAGTATCAAATAAAATTGGAGAAACAAATGGGAGAGAGTAACAGTCCAGATCCAACACACCAGCTATGAAGACACAAGCAAACTTTAATCTTCCGCATGAGAACTGGCCACTGCAGACTACTGGGCTACATATTTCGGCTCAAAATCTCTCAAACAAATGAATGTCCACGTGGGACAGTCCAGACCCCTGAATACGCACTTCAAGAATGTCCGGCCCACGAAGAACTAAAATGAAAGACCTGGCCAGATGGAGCAGAACTGAGGCAAAAACTGTGAGGTCGTCGCTCGGACCTGGAAAGGACTGTGGACTTCAACCTGACGATAGGGCTGAACATTTGGCATGATCAGAAAACCCAAAGGAAGAAGAATAAAAATAAGAAAAATAAGAAGAAGATGATATGATGATGATGAAGAAGAAGAAGAAGAAGAAGAAGTAGTAGTATGAACCATTCAGTTGCGGCTTCAAAGTGACATGTATACAAAAAGAACAATACATAACACAATATTCCTACCCACATTATACTATCACTAACAGTGCCATAATTGGACATTGATAAACCAAGATACAGGTAAAACAAACACAGTAACAACAGAGATGAAATGCCTGCGCAGAATGCTTGGAGTAACACAAATGGATAGAACGAAGATATTAGGAGACAAGTAGGTACAACACCAGTGCTGGACCTCATAAAAAAGGCAACAAAACTGCATACCGATCCAAGTGGAGATGTACACTGAAGGATCATCTCACGCTAAGTATACATTTTTTTGTTTATCACTCCAAGTCATACCATCCTACAGTTAGTCATGACTGAAAGGTGCTACTGCATACAGCGAAAAATTGTTTAAAGACAGGTACAGATTAGATATTAGGAAATATTTTGTTAGAGAGTAGTGAATTCTTGGAAAGCATTATTATTGCGTAGAGCCGTACCGCAGAATGTAGCGGAGGCAGTCAGTTAGTTAATAATGCATTCAAAAATAGATTGGATGCTCACTGTATTTTCAGTATCGGTGGAGTGAAATAAACTGGTTGTATACACACTATCTAGAGCTTTCTAAGTCAGTATAATGAAGTTAAGTTAAGATACAAAAAAACAAATGCCTGATTTTCGTTTCGGCTAGAGCCGTGCAAGACTTACAATTCGCGTTTCTAAATATCAATTTTTCGCTCTCTGATTGGCTGTATCAGCACATGGCAACAAAGTACACAATATGGCGGACCAACAATCTACCGCTACCAGCTTATCTTAGAGTTGTATGTATGTTCCATTGTTTAACGCAAGAATATCCCTATACAAAGTGAGCTTATACGGTAATTTTGTTAGAATTACTTCGATCAAGCTAGTTTAATTGGTGTCACATAAATTAATGTCGATGGCAACTTAACGATGATAACTTAAGTTAGATCTAAGACTATGTAAATGTTAAGATGTTATTAAAAAATAAAATTATTATTTTTAAAATATTAATTATTACCATTAGTTATTCAACTTTTTACTGTTAATTATTTCTTGCGTAGTTTAATATTTACATCTTGTTTTAGTTAACCGTGTAAGAGAAATACAAAGACAGATAGTTGCTGTCATAATTTTGAGAGTATCATATTTTCATTCACATCAAATAAGTTGCAACTGTAATAATTACATCTACAAGATAAAACAGACTGCTTTTATAAATACATATATTTGTCTTTCGTGAAAGATGAGAGTGACTGTATACTGAAGTATACTTATAAATGATAATTTAAATTGTAATAATGTACTGTATATTTTGATCAATATGCTTTTTTATATTTTAAAATTGTATCTCCTGTACCTTATCATTTTTCTGTATTGTGTAGTCATTTATCACTAATCTGCTTCTGTTTTTCATCCTCGTTATCTGTTAATCAAAAACACTAGTTCACAATGGAGGATATGTACATGAATGAAGCCAAAGCAATGGTCAATGGATTTATTGATATGGCCTTTCGTAGACTGGAAACAAGTATGTCAGATCGGGAAAAGTCATTCGAGTCCATCAGGCAGCTGAATACATCAAGAGAAAGTGCCCTAAGAAAAGAAGATACCTATGGAGTTGAAGATATTCAGTGGTTGACAATTGAAAAATTTACAATAGCAAGAGGGCAAGATAAGATTCATGAGTTTATAAAGGTTTGTGCATATTTGTGTTAAGTTGTTCTTTAGATTTCAGTAGCTTGTCTGACTAACAGTTCAATACATATGGAGAGTGAAAGAGAAACGTACACGTGCTTGTTCTGTTCTGTTAAGAATCTATGTCTTTGCACTCCGGGCAATCCTAGAAGTGCTCAGTCCCTTTTATTAAATGACAAAGGGTTTTTATACTGGTGGTTTCTCTAGCTTTCTGACTGTACACACTCCTGCTGCATCATTTCAGACACCCCTCTCTACTGGCTTTGCATATGATTTCAAAACTGTGGTTCATCAATTAGTGTTTAAAAAAATTTTAGACATCAATTAAATCGATCCTAATCTATGGTTCTCTGGGATACATCCAAGGCTTCTATGGTTGTATAATCTGGGATACAACCAAGGCTTCTATGGCTGTGTAACCTGGAATACAACCAAGGCTTCTATGGTTGTATAATCTGGGATACAACCAAGGCTTCTATGGCTGTCTAACCTGGAATAAAACCAAGGATTCTATGGCTGTCTAACCTGTAATACAACCAAGGCTTCTATGGCTGTCTAACCTGGGATACAACCAAGGCTTCTATGGCTGTGTAAACTTGAATACAACCAAGGCTTCTATGGTTGTAAAATCTGGGATACAACCAAGGCTTCTATGGCTGTCTAACCTGGAATACAACCAAGGATTCTATGGCTGTCTAACCTGTAATACAACCAAGGCTTCTATGGTTGTATAATCTGGGATACAACCAAGGCTTCTATGGCTGTCTAACCTGGAATACAACCAAGGATTCTATGGCTGTCTAACCTGTAATACAACCAAGGCTTCTATGGCTGTCTAACCTGGGATACAACCAAGGCTTCTATGGCTGTATAATATGGGATACAACCAAGGCTTCTATGGCTGTATAATATGGGATACAACCAAGGCTTCTATGGCTATATAATATGGGATACAACCAAGGATTCTATGGCTGTATAATCTGGGATACAACCAAGGCTTCTATGGCTGTCTAACCTGGGATACAACGAATACTTCTATGGCTGTCTAACCTGGGATACAACAAAGACTTCTATGGCTGTCTAACCTGGGATACAACCAAGGCTTCTATGACTGTGTAACATGGGATACAACCAAGGCTTCTATGAGAAAAGTTCAAACTTTCATCAATGGATATCTGTACTAAATATAAGACTTGATGTATGATAAAGTCACTAATATTTGCGTATGGCAAAGAACTGGACAGATTTAATTGACACTTGAGGTGACGAGAATGGCGCTGATATTGGCTCAGGTACACATTATCGAAGCCCGCTGGTAGTATTACCATTCAATCCCTGTTCGAGAATCCATAGGGTGGATGATGGAGGGACAGAACTGGGCACACAAGAAGTGAGATTGTGACCAACATGGTGAATATTTCTTGAAGATCTATGCTCCACAGAGAGCTCATAAGTTTTGATTGATTTTATTTTTTTTAAAGTTGGATTTTTATTAACATGTATATTTCAAGATAAGTGGCAGAGTGGTTGCATCATTTTATTTTTGCAGTAGTTATACATAATTCACCCTTCATATCGACCCAATCTGATCTATCTGCTCTTATTTACCCAACTGTAAATAGGTACTTTATTTGCTGTTAGGGCAGAAAAAATGGGTCACACAAATGGTGGGACCTAGTACAATGAAGTCTCTAACACTTGATCACAGATGGCAGTGTCTGCTATAGGACTACCTTTAAATTTGTATCTTTCATAGTCGTGGTGAAATTGGGTGTAACAAGGAGAGACAGGATCAGAAACGATCGCATCAGGAGACTGGTGGGAACAATACTAGTATTAGACTACATCAAAAGACAGCAACTAAAATGGTTTGGCCACATAATAAGACTACCACTACACTACATTAGATACAACAGATTCAAGGTGAAAGGCCGAACACGAAAAAGGTGGCTTACAGAAATATCTGAGGCAGTGAATGCCACTGTGCAGGAGGCACACTATACGGCTCGTTCTAGAGATCTCTTCATAACCTGACACTGAAAGGCAAAACAGGATAAGTGAAAAGAATAAGAAAAGAAATTTGAGTTGGATGCACTGGGCAATAAGGTGCAAAAAAAACCCACCGTACAACAAACTATGCCTAAGGAAACAAGTTGAATGAAGATTTTGGGATCAAGATGCTGCAGTGGTCAGCGACCCATAGCTGACTGCTAGCGTCAGGGCCAGCGAACCATAGCTGCCAAGACCTTTCTACACCTCCACGTGGTGATCTTGGATAACAGGCTGCAGCAGGGCAGACTGGCTAAGGAGAAGGGATCGAAGAAGGAATGCTAACCCGGTACTCAAAAAATGCTTGCTGAAGTCAGATGTGTTGGACTGAAAGGTGCAAATATCACAGCCAAGCTGTAAACTATGACACAACGCATTCCGTTCTCTAGACTACATTCTGCTACTTAAGCCCTTTCAGGGTTTGGTAGTGGGAGATTGAGAACGAACGAAGAAGAAGAAGAATGAAGATTTTTAAAATCTTGCATACCGTAGTAGTTTCATTCATTTTCACTTATTGGATCAGTTTATCCTCATAATTTTTGATTGACACATTTCATGTCAGTGAGATGCAAATGATTAGATATTGGTACTTATAATGTTGAGATATGTAAATTGGATAGAGGTGCATGAGCTGCAGTGGTCAGTGACCCAAAACTGACTACTAGCATCAGGGCCAGCAATCCAGAGCTGCTAAGACCCTTCTCCACCTCCACATTGCGATCCTGCATAACAGGCTGCAACAGGGCAGATTGGCTAAGGGGAAGGGGTCAAAGAGAGGAGGCTAAACCAGTACTAAAAAATGCCATGTTGCACTCAGATGTGTCTGACTGAAAGGTGCAAATATTGCAGTCAAGCTGTAAACACGGTGCATTTTGTTCTCCGGACTACATACTGCTACTTACAAAGCCATTTTCAGAGCTTGGTAACGGGAGCTTGAGAATGAACGAAGAAGAAGGTATATGAACTACTTATAATATTCAATCATTTTTGTGCATTGTAAATTGCAGACTTGGAAGTATGAGAACTCATGGCTGTACTGTGTGGATTTCCTTACGGAAGATGATTGTGAGTTTGACAAGCGCTACTTTTACCGTGTACGCTGGAGCATCCCAACACGTCGTAGGCCCATCCCTCGAGCGACTGCTTCTGTCTACTTTACATATGTGGTATCAAAGATTAGACCACCAGTAAGTATTATAAATTCCCAGAGTGGGTCCTGGGAACCCTTACTGGGGAGGAAAGAATAGCAGCACTACACTTGGGTGCATGTAGTAAAAGACGACTAAAGCGTCTTGTGCATGTAGCTAGCGATTTCATCAAATAAAACAAATTGCTACAAATATTACTGTTGCAAAAGCACACAAAGTGCTTTGGTGCAGGCTTCCTAAAGGAGAGCAGCTGTAGTGGGGGCCCTGTACTCCACCTGGAGGTAGAAAGGGGCAAGAGAAGAATAAGTACAGTAAAAGTGTATTTGAGACTTTCTTGCTTGACTCTGCCCATCTGATTCTACTTGGAACATAGGGCTGCGACCTATTCATATTTTGAGCTGTCTTTTTGAGTTATATCCATGAAACTCCAATTGCTCTGGCATCTCTTCCACATGTGTTCCAATCCATTGCATGTATGGTTATATTGTCTGAGGGTGTGAAACTAAATCACTAAATATATTTTGTTTCATTATTAAAGTTTCTGCAAACCACTTTCAATAACCATGTGTTACCTTTCAGCAAATAATTTTTTATATTTTTATTCTTCACAATTCAGAGATTAATAAACAAACTTTTTTTTACTACCTTTTCACACTTTTTCTGGATTAATTGCATTAAAAGGATATACTGTTGCTGCTTCTTGTACTGTTTCTCTATAAATGAACCAGACTATCATGCTAAATTTATTCTCTTCTATTTATTATTATCAGGCCAGCCCAGTAGAAGTATTCTATGTCTTCGAGACAAATAGGCTAATTCATCAGTAAGTAATTTAATCTTATAATTATTGCAGGCAGAACTTTGTTGTGTAACCATACATTTATTGGCTCTTTCCGTCTTGTCAGGAGATAGTAATTGTGCTTTGAACAAAGAAATGTAACTACAGTCCATGACGATAATACATGTGACTGGAATCAAGATGCTGAGCAGCGTATGAGCTGCAATAGTCAGCGACCCATAGCTGACTGCTAGAGTCAGGGCCAGCGAACCAAAGCTGCCAAGACCCTTCTACACCTCCACGCGGTGATCCTGGATAACAGGCTGCAGCAGGGCAGACTGGCTAAGGAGAAGGGATCGAAAAAGGAATGCTAACCCGGTACTAAACAAATGCTTGCTGAAGTCGGATGTGTTGGACCGAAAGGTGCAGATATCGCAGTCAAGCTGTAAACTACGACATAACACATTCCGTTCTCTGGACTACATTCTGCTACTTAAACCCTTTGAGGGTTTGGTAGCGGGAGATTGAGAACGAACAAAGCCAAGCCATACATGTGACTCTTAAGACCCAACTCGAGCAGACAGTGTGGCGTGTTTTCTCAAACGCTGAGTCCTTAGCCTATCCACAACCAGCATCTCCTTTGTTTGTATTCCATGCTTAATCCTGCCCCTTCATGTAACATGATCCATGGCGTCTTGTTACCATACACCATACAATGTTGCAGAATAACAGTATATATTATGAAGTGTTGAGTGTGATCAGATCAACTGTGGATGACCGTATCAAGGAATGGACTAATTAGGAAGTGATTTTTTTACTAGAAGTTTGTAATGGATGATACTGCAACCCTAGTGTTCATTCAGGCACATTTTGTGCCCTATGCCAGGTATCCTTCTTCTTCATCGTACGCAGTCAGACATCAACCTTTATTTTTTCAAAAAAAGCAGCGGTCATCCTGAGGCTGTCGACACTGCCATAAAGCTTGTTTAGTGTTGCCACTGGTGACGGCCACATCTGCTCTCTCTGATCCTCGTATGTCGGGCAGTTTTGCAACAGATGCTCAGCGGTCATTTTTCCGGTACCACACGGGCATTCGTCGGTGCCACCTATCTTCAATTTGTTGAATAGGTGGTACCTCAGTCTATTGTGGCTAGTGCGAAGTCTGAAGACCATGACCTGCTCTCTTCTGTTCAATTGGTAATAGGCATCGTTTTTTGTGTAGCCAGTATGTTTGGTTTCCCATTTGGTCATGTATCTAGCTCTAATAAGCCGTTTTAACTCTTCATACGTCATACTGGTATCTGCTTGTGGTAGTCTTGCACCTTCTTTTGCCAGTCTGTCTGCCTCCTCGTTGCCTTGGATGTTGCAGTGGGATGGGACCCACTGTACCACTACCCTTTTTGGTGCGGACTGCTGGCTATGCCAGTTATCAAAATCTCGTCTAAACATATCTCTGTCCTTCTGTCCTTTGCCATTAAGCACCATGCCGATCCAACGTCTTGTCGAAGGTCATCTCTCCACTTCATTGGTGGACGTCCCAGGGGGGGGGGGGGGGGGGGGGATTATAGGTGTGGACCACCATTACGTCACTTTACGAGTCCATCTATTGTCAGGCATGCGTACAACGTGGCCTGCCCACCTGTACTTTCTTATCAACATCGTATCTGCGACGTCATTGAAGCAGGTTTGATGGCGGTGTTGCAGATGTGGTCTTGTAGTGAAAATGACAGTGTTCTACACTCGTTGAGTAAGATGGAGCCACGCAATGTCACTTTCTTGTAGGTTCCACACCTCGCAGCCAAGGATATAGTCATGTAAATAATTCAGGTGCCTTGGTAACTTCATCACAGAGAAAGAAAGATGCGAAACAGAAATAAAAACAGGTAATGTTTTGAAAGTTTAGGGATGTCCCTTGCAGTGCTATGCAGAATCATTAATGATGTATAGATGTGTAGTTGGTACAGTGCTTTTATTAAAATTTAACAAAAGAAAGAAAAAGAAAAGACAGAAACATTCTTCCCGAGAAAAATGATCTACATACATAGACAGCAACAAAATCAAAGAAGAAATGTTCACATAAAAGAAGATTACAAGATTACTACTAAGAAATAAAATATAAACATAATTATTTGGCTTGCCGTGATTCATTCTCAATCTCCTGCTACAAAACCATGAAAAGGGCTTAAGTAGCAGAAAATAGTCTAGAGAACGGAAAATGTTGTGTCGTAGTTTACAGCTTGACTGCAATATTTGCATCTTTCGGCCAAACACATCCGACTTCAGCAAGACATAATTATTTCACTTAGTACTTAGAAAAGAAGGTTGAGAAAATCTTTATACTGCTAAAAAAAACTGGTTTAAAAAAAAACCGAAGCAATTTGTGAGATGACATTGATAATATTAATATGGCTAAGAAATTACTCTTGTATCTGACCAATAGAAATAAAACAGCTAAATAAAACATTTTTTGTTGTTGTAATTGATATTATTTGCTAATGCATGAAAAATATAGAATAAAATTAATGTTAAAAATACTGTGTGTGTACATTTTAGTTCAGTACACGAAACGCTCAACAAATGGTGCATTTGATAATGTCCATGAACATTGCTACTCAATGCAGTATAATAGTAAACATATTTAGCTCATTCACTGCGGAATGCTTTGGACCACTGAAGACATTTTTTCTTGTAATCTAAACCTGCTACTAGGAAGAACAGATATATTTCTATGTTTAGGAATGCTTGGCATGGAGAAATGTTATGTATGACAACTGCTCAAGTTCATGTATCAGATCTACCTTATTGTAAGAAATTTTGGGAGCCAATATATCAGATCTACCTCATTGTAAGAAAGTTTGGGAGCCAATATATCAGATCTACCTCATTGTAAGAAAGTTTGGGAGCCAATATATCAGCTCTGTGACATTGTAAGAAAGTTTGGGAGCCAATATATCAGCTCTGTGACATTGTAAGAAAGTTTGGAACCCAATATATCAGCTCTGTGACATTGTAAGAAAGTTTGGAACCCAATATATCAGCTCTGTGACATTGTAAGAAAGTTTGGAACCCAATATATCAGCTCTGTGACATTGTAAGAAAGTTTGGGAGATAATATATCAGCTCTGTGTCATTGTAAGAAAGTTTTGGGGCCAATATATCAGCTCTGTGACATTGTAAGAAAGTTTGGAACCCAATATATCAGCTCTGTGACATTGTAAGAAAGTTTGGGAGCCAATATATCAGCTCTGTGACATTGTAAGAAAGTTTGGAACCCAATATATCAGCTCTGTGACATTGTAAGAAAGTTTGGGAGCCAATATATCAGCTCTGTGACATTGTAAGAAAGTTTGGAAGCCGATAAATCAGCTCTGCAGCATTGTAAGAAAGTTTGCGAGCCGATATATCGTCTCAACGGAGTGAGTCAGTTAATATAGGCTCATTTATTTGATTTGCTCGATGGCTTTACGATATTAACATTTTGTTGTCAAAATCTTTTGCTGACAGGCCTGGCAAGTCTCGCTTCAGGGAGATGTGGCTGAAAGACATTATCGAGAGTAAGGTTAATGTGATTAATGGAGTGACTTTTTAAGGTTCGACTCACCTGCTTGTGGTTCACATTTGGCCAGAACATCTCCACTAATTGAAATGACTTTTAGCTTTAGTGTTCAGTTTTATAAAAGGCTGTTTTCTAAGCATGACTGGCCATGAAATTGTGTCTGTCCCAGATTTACTTTTCTACATGAAGAAAAACCAATTACTTAATTCATATATCATTGAAACATTTATACTGGCAGTCACAATAGAGAGTGATATGCTTTTTAATATTTTGTTTTTACAGTTAGAAGCATTGTCCGCTTCTTTTTGTTAAGTTGTCAGAAAATGTATTGATTTTTTTCAGTGTTCTGATAAATGTGTGAGTGAATGTTGTTTAACACAGTTTGATGTAAGAACGAAACAGGAGGAGTTGTTTATATGAGAGTAAAAATCAGAGCACTGCGGTAGAGCTAATCATAAATTAATAAAACTTGCAAGAACAAGTATATGTCGGTAATACCTGAGCAAAAATACAAAATAACAACTTCTGTCATATATGAAATATTTCTATCTGTTCCAAAGTAAAAATGTTTTAATAATGTTTTTTGTAGGTTCTAACTCATACTGTCATTTTGTATTTATGGCTTTGCAAAACAGACGTGCACTTGTTTCTGTTAATTTGAGAGTAAATCATAAACTGTTTATTTAACAGGTAATGTTAAGATGTGCAGATTTCAATACCATTTAACAAATTATAATGCAAAAAGTAGGAGAGGACAAACAAGTGTTTTTAAATTGAAAAAACAATGTTGCTCAATGTTGGTGTTAACATATATCTGAACGAAAAATATATAGTTAGCTTTCGCTTCCAACCTTTCCTCTTCAGAGTTCATCCTGAAAAGGATGTTATGTCATAGTTTACAGCGAGGATGCAATATCTTCACCTTTCAGCCAGACTCATTTTGTTAGTACTGGGTTTGCCTTCCCTCTTAGATCAGATCCCTATTTCTAGGGCGGCCACGTGAAGGCGGAATAGGGTCTTGGTCAGCTATGAGTCGCTGGCTGCTGTCAGCTCATGTACTGTTGCATCTTGGCCCCCCGCTCCTATCCTCACCGTTTGTAACATTCACTCCCAATCTCTCTTTTTGCAACCTTCACTCCTAATCTCACCGTTTGTAACATTCACTCCCAATTTCACTTTTCGCAACCTTCACTCCCAATCTCACTTTTCGCAACCTTCACTCCCAACCTTACCTTCCATTAGCTTTCACTCCCAACATCACCTGTCTTTAACCGTCACTTCAAACCTCATCACGTAAAATAAAATTACCACATAAACCACTTCTGCAAGAGCACATAAATGCTTTCATACAGGCTTCCTACAAGTGGGAGAAGGAAACGGGCAACTGTAGTGCTGGCCTCCCTGATCCTACTGGAGCATAAGATATGTATGATGTTGACTTTAAAAGATACCTAATGATTGTTACAGTTATGCTCACCATAGACCAATACGCCATTATTATTCTCCTGTTGTTAAAAAACATTTCAGATAGTCAGATCCAATGTGTTGTAGTAACATTGTTCTAATTGCTACATTATAGTTTTATTTTGTTTCTTTGCTTTAAATTATTTTTTCAAGATAACAATATACTACTACTCTAATACAATAAAGTTCAGAAGTCAAGATATTTTTAAAAATCATACAGTATAAATGTGATTTGTTTCAAGTTTATTCTAGCAATAAATGATACATTGGAATACACTTGGTTTTGGTTCAGCTATTTAGAAGTTGGTGCGCGTATTTGCACAATTGTTGAATAATAATGACTATTATCTCTGCCGAAGATGGATGTGTCTCACCGAAAGGTGCAAATATCGCAGTCAATCTGTAAAACTAGCGACACCACGCATACCGTTGTCCGAACTACATCCTGTTACTTGCAAAGCCCTGTTCAGGGCTTGGTAGCGGGAGTTTGAGAACAAACGTAAAAGAAGACAAAGACTATTATCTCATGGGAATGTTATTGCCATTATAGCAATATTATAATATTTAAGATTACTTATTATTCTTGGAACACCATGGATAGTGAAAAGGAAAAACACAAGACGTTCTGAAGGAAGCTCGAGGTAGAACAAAGGTGAAATGCTTCATTTAGAAAAAAACGACACTGGGTGATATTATACCTCGAAAACAAAGCAGAGGCAGATCAAAGAGAAGATGGACAGAAGACATCAAAGATGTTGTGAATATGAAATGGAGGTGGGAGAACTGACCAAAGGTCGAGACTCTTACAGATGAGTTGTGATGTTGAATGCCCACAATGAGAGTATTACTCTTTTCTACGCCATAAAAAGGACGTTAAATTGCGAGTTGTCGTAGCTTTCCTCACATCCCGAGCGTACTGATAAAGGTGGATCGGAGTCCTTCGGGCGGTTGTGCTATGTTTGGCTTCATCTGCGTGTTACTCACTACTGCAGGGATCAGCAGCTGTGATAAGAGCGATATTCTGCTATGATATTACTATCCAAGTGATGACCAGTAACTTCTGTATGTTTGACAAATAAGAACTAAAAAATACATTCAACAATATGAGAAACATTAACATCCAAACAGACAACAAATTTGAAGCAGTCTAGTAATACTAATATTCTTATTTATTGTATAGTGCAGAAAAATTTACAATGAACAAGCATCTGGAAGAAAGTACAAACTTCTAATAAGTATGACTCAAAAGTAATCTAATTTTAAAGCATTTGACAAATATTGGTGTGGGGAAAGAAAGACTAACACCTACAACTATAAAGTAGATGTGATATTGACTTATCAAAGGCTACTAGAGAAAACGGAAGCCTGGCTAGATAAGACTTATCAGCCTGGAAGGCAGTTCATCTAGGAGGAGAAAAACATATCTCAAACCACCTGCTACTACATTGCACATACATAGTAAAATCATGGCCTGGTGCAACATAAATGGAATCAGAAACAAAGTTTATTTGGATTCTAAACAAACCACCTGCTACTACATTGCCTGATGCAACATAAATGTAATCAGAAACTAAGTTTATCTGGATTTTAAACAAACCACCCGCCGCTACTACATTGCCTGATGCAACATAAATGTAATCAGAAACAAAGTTTATTTGGATTCTAAACAAACCACCTGCTACTACATTGCCTAATGCAACATAAATGTAATCAGAAACAAAGTTTATTTGGATTCTAAACAAACCGCCTCGTTTGGTAGGGACTAACATTAGCAACACATGGTTTCAGGTTGTCATATAATCAAAATTAATTACACCAACCTGCCGAAGACGGATGTGTCGGAATGAAAGGTGCAAATATTGCATTAAACTATAAACTAGTGACACAACACATTCCGTTCTGTGGACTACATCCTACTACTTCCGAATCCCTGTTCAGGACTTGATAGCAGGAGATTGAGAACAAACGCAGAAGAAGAAGAAAAAAAATACATCACAGTGGTTGGAAGCTGAATTGTTAGAACATTGAATAAACTAGGGAAAATGTTAAAACAGCAAATGGTGATTGGACAGAATGAATGTAATAATAATATAGTTGCCTATCGCAAACGAGAATGAATGTAAACAAATGATGACTACATGGAATGATGTGGGCTGGTGTAGGGAGAATAATGTCTGAAGAAGAACATAATTGACTTTGTAGGAAGTACACATAATAGAGAAGTTGATTTAATTATGGATGCAGGAAAAGCTAAAGGGTCTAAAGGGATTCTGTAAAATAGCTGATCATGTTCTATCAGTTATGTTGTGTGGCAAACTGATTGATATTAACCTTGTACAGAGACAAGATCAGACAGCTCAAATGAACAAATTGGGATCAAGATGCGGAGCAGTGCATGAG
Organism: Ariolimax columbianus; assembly: GCA_036924085.1. Lineage (NCBI taxonomy): Eukaryota > Metazoa > Mollusca > Gastropoda > Stylommatophora > Arionidae > Ariolimax > Ariolimax columbianus. The sequence continues at coordinate 4,816,870 of JAVGWX010000021.1, forward strand.
CGTCAGGGTCAGCGAACCATAGCCGACTGCTAGCGTCAGAGCCAGCGAACCAGAACTGCCAAGACCCTTCTACATCTCCTCGCGGTGATCCTGGATAACAGGCTGCAACAGAGAAGACTGGCTAAGGAGAAGGGATCGAAGAGGGAAGGCTAACCTGGTACTCAAAAATGTCTGCTGAAGTCAGATGTGTCGTACGAAAAGGTGCAAATATCGCAGTCAAGCTGTAAACTGCGACACAACTCATTCCGTTCTCCAGACTACACCCTGCTTCTTACAAAGCCTTGTTCAGGGCTTGGTAGCGGAAGATTGAGAATGAACGAAGAAGAAGAAATAAATAAAATGACTAATTCTACAATGGACTTGAACTGGCTATGACTCCATGCAATAGGTATGAGACACACCAGTTCTTATCTGAAGGGGTAAGAAACATCCCTGTCACACACCAGTTCTTATCTGAAAGTGGTAAGAAACATCCCTGTCACACACCAGTTCTTATCTGAAAGTGGTAAGAAACATCCCTGCCACACACCAGTTCTTATCTGAAAGTGGTAAGAAACATTCCTGTCTCACACTAGTTCTTATCTGAAAGTGGTAAGAAACATCCCTGTCTCATACTAGTTCTTATCTGAAAGTGGTAAGAAACATCCCTGTCTCACACTAGTTCTTATCTGAAAGTGGTAAGAAACATTCCTGTCACACCAGTTCTTATCTGAAAGTGGTAAGAAACATCCACATCACACACCAGTTCATTTTTGGTGGTAAGAAACATCCCTGTCACACACAAGTTCTTATCTAGTGGTAAGAAACATCCCTGTCACACATCAATTCTTATCTGAAAGTGGTAAGAAACATCCCTATCACACACCAGTTCTTATCTGAAAGTGGTAAGAAACATTCATATCACACACCAGTTCATTTTTGGTGGTAAGAAACATCCCTGTCACACACAAGTTCTTATCTAGTGGTAAGAAACATCCCTGTCACACACCAGTTCTTATCTGAAAGTGGTAAGAAACATCCCTGTCACACACCAGTTCTTATCTGAAATAGCTCAGTAAAATTGAAAGTCAATACATGGTACAAATTTCCCAGCTACCAAATTTGGTGGTTTGTACGAACATTCAAGCTACCAATCTTGGCAGTTTTTATAGACAAAAACATGTACATCAGTAATGCAGATTCCCTGTGGCTTTCTCCGCATCATGTCATTAGCCCTCTTACAGAAGTTTGGATGGTTTTGTATATTTAATTTTAGTTGATTTGTTGAAGATTTTGTGGTTTAAAATTTCTCCAAGGTGAGGTTGTTGTTGTTATTTAGTGCCCAGAATGAGTAAGTTTACTCTTTTGCACGATTTGAAAAGGATATTAAGTGACGGGCTGTATTCATGACAGCCTTGCTAACAAGGTGAGGGATCGACGTGATCCCTGTAGTGGTGAGCGACGTGCAGTTGAAGCCAAGCATAGCACAACCGCCTGGAGGACCCTGGTCCATCTTCACCGGCACGCTCGGGATATGAGGAAAGCTACTACAACCATAACTTAACTTAAAGTCTTTATACTGGTTTAGAAGACTCTGCAGAGTCTGTATACAACCAGTTTCATTTACATTATCTTCCTCTAAAAGTTATGCGCATCCAATTTATTCTTAAATGCATTAATTGTCCCTGCCCCCACTACTTCCTGTGGCAATGCATTCCAAGCATTCACCACTCTGACTAAAAAAATATTTCCTAATATCTAATCTGGACCTTTCTTTAGTTAATTTGTAGCCATTCCCTCTTGTTCTTGTAGATGGTTGTATTTAGAAAAAAAATTCATTATTAAATCACCTCGAATTCTTCTGCCCTAACGTCCTTTTCAGGACGCACAAAAGAGTAATCCTACTCATTGGGGACATTCAACAACAACAGTGTTACTATTCTTTGCTCCCTTTTAGGGCCCTAGCAGCATTCTGGCGAAATGAACTCGAAATACAGTTTTAAAGTGCAAAATAGATACAATACTACAGACAAAAAACAGCATCAATGATCTTTGAAGGAAACAAATATCAAAAGGGATCATACCAAAAGTAACACGAACTGCAAAGCCAAATATGAAAATGAAATTTAACAGTTGATGGATGCAAGTTGTAAGAGGAAGCATGAAAAACTAAAATTAATCAATCAATCAAAATCTTGTCAGCTCCCTGTGAAGCAGAGCTCTTTTCAGCTGACACAAGGTTTTCAAGTAGTATATATCCAATGAACTGTGTTTGACATATTTTTATTTTAATGAACATTACCATTGAATTTGCCAAGAAAATTGTAAACAATAATCATTTCCTGTCCTTACTGTTGTTGCTGGACTTATCTGCCAGTTTTCTTCAGTTTCTCACACCAGCTTTTGGAACTAATTGCCATTTTGCACTCTCCATCAAAATATTGCTAATGCTGCCTCTGTTTTTCTCCACATTTCTCCTTCCAGCTGAAGATACGACGCGTAATGGGGGTCTGTTATAAGAAGGAAGTTTCTCTATCTCATGCATAAGCCTCGACATTCGCCCTCCTTTGTCCATCTCTGCCATTTCCTTTCCATCTTTGACTTTTGGTGGTGGCTGTATTGTCAGTTGCTGCTTTCCATAATGATGAAAGAGACTCCCCATTTCAGTTCCCCTACCCAACTTTGCTATAGACTCTGCTTCCCGTTTTACACGAGGAACTCGAGAGGACCCTGGATCTTCTCCATAATGTCCTAATATTTTACCCATACTTCCAGCAACACCTTTCTCTGCTATTACTTCTCCGTCTGGTTTTACTCGTGGGGCATTCCTTCGTGCATCAGGAATGGAGCTTGGGTTATGCAGCAATGCATTCATTCTTCCACCTCTACCAATATCTGCATTACCACCTGCTTCAAGCTTCACTCTGGGATTAGGGCGAGGCGATGGTTCACGTTTACCATAACTGGTCAGTAAACTATTCATTTCTTGGCCTTTATGAGAATCTGCAATGCTCATACTTTCCGCTGTTACTCTTGCTGCAGGTAAGGACTCTTTTGGTGGTGGCTGACCTTTGCCCCCCAGCAAATTCCCTATATGCCCAGTTCTGGATACCTCATAGTTCTGCCATGCCTCATGTGAAGAAAGTCTTGGTGACGGTGGAGGAGCAATAACATGAGTGTGTTTCTCCGCAACAAACAAGTCTATGCATCCCTTGCTTTTGATGGCATATTCTTCTCCTTCAGGGCGGACACGAGCAGCTGGATGAGGTTCATAATAATGTCCAGACTCATCAAAGCCAGGATAAGGATGGGCACTTATTTTCTGCATTGTGGGCAGCTTTCAATGGACCTGAAGTCACAAAGAAAAAACATGTATTATAATATTGAACTTATTCTACTTAACCCTTGGAAAATAAGTTAGTCTTTTCTTCTTGTACTATTAATGGGGTATAGTATGTAGAGTATTGTTACAAACCCAAATGGAGAAAATCAGGTTAGGTCATCCTGTATATTATTACTCGCAACTAATTACTAAAAATAAAAAAATCAAATGCTATAGAATGCTGTCAATTCCGAACGATAAGTTTGATAACACATGCATCCAAAAGTCTTTTGAAGACTATTCATATGAGAATTGATGGAAAAATAGAAGAGGTACTGAAAGATAACCAGTTTGGATTTTGCAAGGCCATAGGTGCATGGGATGCCATTGGATCATTGGCGGCTTCTCGCAGACAGAATGATCTATCAAGGAAGCACACTGTTTATATGATTTATTGACTACGAGAAAGCCTTTGATTGGGTTCCCTGAAGCAAACTATTACAAATTTTTCAGCAAATAGATATAGAAAGATCACTCATTAAGTTAATCCAGAACCTGTATGAAAATCAAGAGGCGATTATTTCAATCACAGAAGGTCTCCCGGATCCAGTTTCCATAAGACGTGGTATGACAGGGCTGCTTGCTTTCACCAAGTCTCTATAACGTACATTCTGAGATAAAGGTGGCAAAGGTTATGCAAAGTTGTACTAGGGGTGTCAAAGTTAATGGTATCAAAGTTAATGCCATCAAATTTGCTGATGACCAAGCGATAGTGGGAGGATCAGTATCAACGTTGCAAATGCTGCTTGATAAAATTAATAGCACTGCCAAAGACAAAGATTTTGGTAATATCTAAGCAACATAGACACATAAATATATCCATCGATGGAGAAATAATTGAATAAGTACAGAAATTTACATATTTGGGGCAATCCAGTAGATGCCCGCAATGAGACAGAAATTAAGACAAGGATTGCAATGGCAAAAAAGGACTTTAGAGAAAAACAGAAATTGTTAACCTTAAAGAATATCAGGATAGATCTGAGGGAAAGAATAATTGTCACTCATATATGGCCAGCTGCATGGGGCTGAAACATGGACTTTTGCAAAGAAGGATGAAAAATGCTTGGAAGCGTTTGAAATGTGGTGCTACCGTAGAATGGAAAGAGTGATTTGGACAGAAAAAAGATCAAATTACAATGTACTCAATGATGTGGGCGAACAAAGACAAATATTGCATATGATTCAAAAACGTCGGTTGAGTTAGCTGGGTCAGAATATGAGACATGAAACTCTTCTACAGAAGATATTTACTTGATGGAAATATTCGAGGAATGAGAGGACCGGGGCGACCAAGACTCACCTTTACATCTCAGGCAAGCAGGGACATTACAAATTTATGCTGCAATGAAGAGAACTGCAGAGGATATGGTCAAATGGAGGGACATACTCAGACAATCTTACAACCAATCTCCTGACTGATCAACCAGAGTATAGGGTCAAATAAATGGAGAGACACACTCAGACAACCTTACAACCAGTCTCCGGACTGATCAACCAGAAGATAGGGTCAAAATGGAGAGATACTCAGACAACCTTACGTTACAACCAGTCTGAGTCTCCGGACTGATCAACCAGATGATAATGATGATGTCCTTTCGTCTCATTATACAAGAGTTCTCAAATCTAAAACAATGATTCACTAACCGTTATAGCAACAACATGATTTATTGTACACACAACAGTAAAACGTACGGGTATGTTTTTGTTTCAAAATGAATCTGTATCTACGGTAAACAAAGTCTGCTATGACCTGGTTTCACAACCAGCGAGACATCCGGCTACACCAAGTGTCAAGCAGGGTTGCCAATTTAGCTTTATCGCAAAAATCATATTCTGCACATTTGGCTTTTTTTCATTCGATTGCACTAAAAAACGAAGTTCTGGTGCATTTTTTCTGAGTTTAAGGATTTGCTAGGCTTCAGAAAAATCGTTTATTTATGCAAGACATTGGCTAGAGGGGAAAATTAGTTTGCCTTTGTGGAAGAAATTGGCTGTTGTCAGAAAATTCGATTGCCAATATGGGAGACATTGGCTGGTGTCACAACATTTGTTTGTCCTCTTAATTTAATTCTTGGTTCGACCCGTTCTTCACCAAGAGGTGGTCACTCTTGAGCGAGTTCCAACTCGGAGTCTAATCGTTTCTGTCTCTGGCGCGGGTCCTCCAGTGGGATACCATGTCTGTTGTGGGGTCGTGTGTGTTGTGCTTTTCTAGTGAATTAGGTTTGCCTTTATTGAACACATTGGTTGTCTTCTTCTTCTTCTTCGTACGCCGTCAGACGTCAACCTTAATTTTTTCGAAAAAAGCAGCGATCATCCGGTTTCCCATTTGGTCATGTATCTAGCTCTAATAAGCCGTTTTGACTCTTCGTATGTCACACTAGTATCTGGTTGTGGTAGTCTTGCACCTTCTTTTGCCAGTCTGTCTGCCTCCTCGTTGCCTTGAATGTTACAGTGGGATGGAACCCAATGTACTACTACTCTTTTTGGTGCGGACTGCTGGCATAGTTGACAGAGTGTTGCTCTTAAATCATTAAGTTCAGTATTTTTCTGGCTTTTTAGTGCTATGACTACGGCCAGGGCATCTGTAAGCAGGACTATATGGCTTTCATTTCTTTTGTATGTCACCATTTCTTCTACTGCAGCCCTCAGTGCCCCTGCCTCCGCTCTGAAATTGCTAGAGTATTTTCCAGTTGCCACTGACAGTGTTATTTTTATACCATTTGGTAGGCTCAGGAATACCCCTGCCCCTCCGTTCTGTGTTGGAACACATTGGTTGGTGTCAGAAAATTCCTTTACCTTTATTGTGGACATTGTCGGCATTGTCTTCACAACAAACTGTGGTGTTTCAAAAATTATAATAAATACTGCTGAACGTGTTGATTTGTGTTCTAATTCTTAAAAGTGTGTGATACTTTTCAGTTCTGCTCTTTCAAACATCAATGTCACTGCACACAAAGGTGCTCAGTATCTCTCGGCAAATAACGAAGCGTGTGAATAAAGACGGTTCCAGTAGCTAGCTAACTTTACATTCCCTCATGTATCTTTTCAGACGCCACTCATTGGTCAACCTACGACTGATATACAGATTCAGCAGATTGTCAGTTCACCGAGTGGAGTGCCAGCATCCAAGAGGTTGTCATTGATGTAGCCAAGAATGTCACCACTATCATTATACTATGATTAGGCTATAATAAATTAGAAAATGATAAATTAGACTATAACAAGTTTTGTTTTCTTCAAATTACAGCCGCCCACGAGAACAAGATGGCACAGTCACAACTTAATTAAAGAAAGGTCCAGATTAGATACCAGAAAATATTTTTTTTGGTCAGAAAGTGGTGAATTCGTTAAATGCATTTTCACATGAAATTTTGGAGGCTGGGTCAATTAATGCATTCAAGAATAGATTGGATGCACACGGTTTTTTTTTTATATGTGGATCAAGTGAATGTAAATGAAACTGGCGGTATGCAGTCTCTGCAGTCTTGTAATCCGATGTAAAGACGTTAATTCAGGAGGCGTCTATTTTCTATAGCTTAAGGACAATATCTCTGATGTCCAACAAGATATAAAGAATGTTAATGATAGATTGTTCTCCAGGCTATAAGAATCATTCCATTGTTTTTGTTTTGTTTTGTTGCGGTGTGGTTTTTTAAATTTTTGCGCATGTATGCCCAGTGCATCCGACTTCAACATGCATTTTTATGTAAGGGTCTGCTTCCTCCTGCCTTTTCTAAGGGTTTGCTGCCCCGGGGTAACGGCCGGTGCTGTGATGGGGATCGAACCCTGCACCTTCGGGTTGTGAGCCGTGTCACTTAACCACTAGCCCACGCCGTGCCCTTCCCAGGAGATAACATCAATGTTGAAGCTTTTCATATACGTTGTTTAGGAGTCTCTGAATCATTTCTTCTGGCCGTTGATGAACATCTGCCTGTTCTGAGCTCACTGTACAGCAGCTGCTTGTGGAGGCGCTCCGAGATGAATCAGCTGATAAATGAGAACACGCAGGAGAAGTATGCCATCATATATACCGACGGATCACTACTGCGCAGTGGGACATCAGGCTGGGGTTTTTCGGCTAGAGTGAGAGAACAGATCGTTGCTGAGAACGGTAGGGCATACATGTCAACAACCTCCAGTATGAGAATGGAGATGGAAGCAGTGACCTCAGCACTGAAATGGATATCTGAGACTTCTATAACAAGGGCAGTCATCGTGACAGACGCGCAAGCCGTACTTCAGAAGGTACAGAAGGGATGGCTTAGGTACGAGTGGATAGCTGCTGTTGAGGCCTAAAACCTCCAGGCGCTAACCTGGATCTACTGTCCTGCTCATGCCGGGGTTCAGGGCAATGAAAGAGCAGTCATCTTGTCTTCACAAGCTCCCATCATGGGCACATTAGTGATGGATAGAAGGGATATTTTGAAATCAATCAATGACCGCCTGTTAGATTAGGACACCGCAATAGATGAAGCAGCAATCCACAGACTGCAAAGTTTCGACATTAGATGAGGTTCGAGCGGAGTGAAGCGCATGAGAGGACGGAGCAGGAGAGTGTATAACCAGCCATCTACAGGGACTATCAACATCCATACCTTACGCCATTTGATAATATAGAATGCGCACCTATGGATGTGCCCGGAGTGCAGTGACGTCGATTCTCAGAAACAGATACGGAGGCGCTCATCGGCTATGAGAACAAGTCACGCCCATCTTATCTGGACTGGTTTTCCTAGAACGCGCAGACAGACCTGTAGAGAAGACGTATCACAGAAGAGTACATAGACGCAAAGTGTCCGGCAGACAGGTTGACGCGCCTATACAGATGGCTTAGCTACAATTGTCATCTAGGCCGGAGGACGAAGAGAGTGGTGATCAGGCAAATAAATGTATAGAAGATAACCAAGTCTACAGCCACAGGCAAGTCCTCAAGTATCTTCAGAGGCGACATTGAAGATCGCAAGACCCAGAAGAAATTGCTCTACAACACAAAAACCATATACATAAAAAAAATACACAGTCAGCCATAACAGCACTCAAAACCCCACCACAACTCTGTACAGAATGAGAACAACCTTTGATAAAATGTCTCGCGGGTACCAAAATGCAATGACCCAGTAGATACCATTACATTGTAACATCAAAGGAAACGAGGCCGAAAGTATATCCACGTTGGGAGCGAAACTAATACAGGAAGAATAACTGGTCAACTAGGAAGAATAACTGGTCAACTAGGAAGTAGCAAGGACCATAATAAAAGGGCAAGACAACGAAACGTTGGAGGAAGAACACCACAAACATCCCGTGGATGACAGATACTACAAAATGATTCACCACATGTACACCAAATTCAAGATAGGTACCACCAGTCTATGTTACTGCGAACTGACAAATATGACAACAGCAAATGTGTTTCTTCCTCTTCTTCTTGTTCTTCCTCTTCTTCTTCTATTTAACTATATTAAGTTACGCACTTTACGACAACCGTTCATGAACACGATGAGTGGTCGAGTTCCATGTTGGAACCAATGGCGCTGATATTATTTTCTACCTGACCTAACCAGGTAATGCATGGGTGACCACTGGGCAGGTACCGTGTTGGAGAGGTTCGATTCCTAGCCTTGGTATTCATTGCTGCTCACATCACCGGCCGTTACCCCGGGGAAGCAAACCCTTAGAAAATGAAGGGGGAAGCAGTCCTTTACATAAAATGCATGATGAATTCGGATGCACTGGGCTGACAGGTACAACATAAAAATCACAGTGCAACGCATACCGCCTTTGGGACTAGAGAAATAAGGCGAACGAGAAAAAAACAATTGTTGCTTTAAGAGTCGGTTGGCGGGGATATCCTCGGCAAAGCAGGTCACACGTCCAAATAGGGTCAAACGGCGACGGTTTAGAATGGTGAGTGCTTTCGAAGACTATTCAGCGGGCCGATTTGACGCCAGTGAGCCAGCCACACCAGTGGATCGCAAGAATGCGCCTCTGGCTGGGCATGTGGTAGGCTTCAATGCGCATTTTATCGTTCTCCAGAAAAGTCCACGCCTCTGGACCACAGCAAGATTAGGATGACACAAACCATACAAATTCGATTGGTTACAGGCCCCCTTCATAGCGCAACACAGGCGACATCCAGGCCGACTCTTTGAATAACTTAAGAAGTGCCTAGTGCAGCGCAGTTCCTTTTGTTGTTTACCTAAATCTTCTTCGCACGCTTTCAGACGTCGACTTGAATTTGTTCAAAGAATGCAGTGGTCATCCTGAGGCTGTCGACACTGCCATAGAGCTTGTCTAATGTGTGCACTGGTGACGGCCACATGTGCTTCCTCTGGTCCTCGTATGCCGGGCAATTTCGCAGCAGTATCAGGGGTTATTTTCCCTGTGCCACATGTGCTTCCTATGGTCCTCGTATGTCGGACAATTTCGCAGCAGCTGATCAGGGGTTATTTTCCCTGTGCCACATGTGCTTCCTCTGGTCCTCGTATGTCGGACAATTTCGCAGCAGCTGATCAGGGGTTATTTTCCCTGGGCCACATGTGCTTCCTCTGGTCCTCGTATGTCGGGCAATTTCGCAGCAGATGTTCAGCGATCATTTTCCCCGTACCGCATGTGCATTCGTCAAAAGCATCTATCTTCCGTTTATTGAATAGATGGTACCTTAGTCTGCTGTGGCATATGTAGAGTTTGAAGACTACCACCTGCTCTCTTCTATTCAACTGGTAATAAGCATATTTTTTTTGGTAACAATTATGCTGTTTCCCATTTGTCCATGTCTTTGGCCCTAATCAATCTTTTGGTCAATCTTCGAGGGTCACACTTGAATCTGGTTGTGTTAACCTTCTTTCACCAGTCTGTCTGCCTCATCGTTGCCTTAAATGCTACAGTGGGATGGGATCCACTGTACCCCGACTCTTTTGAGATCCACGTAAATGAAATCCCAGTGTGGCTGACATGGCTGTCACCAATAATACAGACAAGGGCCTATATCTCGGTTTATGCCAATGACACGTGGAGGTCAAATCTAGATGCAAGGTCTTGTAGGTGCTCTTGTGGTTTTTTCCAGTGCTATTGTGATGGTAATGCAAATGTTTATTACTTAACGGAGGTCAAATAAAAAACCTAGGCTTATCATTCGTGGCGACTGATTGGTCAAGCGGCCTTAAATTCCTGAGCCCATAAAAAAAACATCCTCCTGCCTAACCTCAGCCATTAATGTATTGAACAAACGAGGTAACGAGTAAGAAGTTTGGCCTTTTCTTGGCTTTTTGTGATTATATTTGACATTTTCCCCAGATATTGTCTGGCCGCCCTGATGTCCAGGAAAACGTCTGTTCCGGATCTGATAAAAGTTGGCGGGTTAGACAGACTTGGGTAAGTGGACGCATGTTTTTAGTGTTTAATCTTTAACGGACAGATTATGTTTCATCAAAGTTAAACGCTTAGGTAGGTAATCTAAATAATATATTGAGGGAGTCGCATTTGGAAGTCGATGCTGTAGTTATAATTCATTATTTATGTTAACACAAGTTTCATTCTTGAGAATTGACTGAATTGCGATTCGCTAAAGAAGATCCTTCTTAGAAGGACATGCACAGAGACAGATAACCAGTCAATGTCAATAGAGACCAAATCATCAGTCCTAGACCGCGTTACACTGCACCGCCATTTGAAGATGGCAAATAATTAAATGTATTGTAAAACGGTACAATATCTAACAAATCTTTGACTGAAGTAGACTCGAGTATAGTATGTCGATTGTTTATCAACGTATTATTTAATAATAATTTATTATCCAAGTCGCTGTCTTGTTCAGCATGCATGCTCTCCCGTGTATTGACTCGCCATTAACTGGGGTTTTGGAATATAATTATAACTTTCATTTACTAGTGACTTCATCTTTAGTGTCCACATTTATATATGTGGCATATTAAGGAATTAGGAAACCGATAATTATCATATCATGTCTGGTAACTATCGACTATCCGTATCATCTTTCACCTGGCACTCTGGCTCTAGCTTGTTCCCACTTCATGTTCTGTTACTTGAAAGTTGAATAGATGTATCATTGTATGAGTCATCAAGTGGGCAGGCCGTTCACAGCCCACATATGACATACATAGATTTGATGGCCAATGAACTGACTTTTTATATAACTGCATATTGAAATACCGGGACAACTGGTAACATTTTAACATTAATGACATATCTGAAGAAGTTTAATAGTTTTGAATTGCATATTCTTTGACTATTTAAATTAGGGGTCTACATGATGTTTGCTGGATTGCTTTACTCAAATTTAGTGTTTAGAGTGTTTACTGTTTACACTTTACTTTTTCATATAACAAATTACTTATTTAGATCTAACTATTTTTATAACCTTCACCAATCTACCTTTTTTAGAAAAGAAAGTTAAGAAAGCCAACTGATTATAAACTAGCCTAATTATATTCCATCATCTACTGTTTGGATGTTTCTTGTGTCGATTAGCAGTGTTACTACTGTTACTAATTAGTATTACAGTGTGCACTGTGCGACCACCACTGCAGGAAGCCAGCGCTAGACTTGCAGTGGACTCAGTTGTGGTTTACTGGTTTAAAAAACAATACATTATGAGGTTACCAGAACTTACTATGGTCCTGTTCTTTCCTTCCCAATAACTTTTAAGCCATGGGTTCTGAGACCACACTTGACATGGGTGATGTTTTTTATACATAATGTTAACTGTATACCATTTTTGTTTTCCAAGACGTGAAGTGATAAAGATCTTCTTGCACTATTTATCTTTGATTAGCTTTTCACCCTGTGCTCTTGTATTCATATGCACATTTTGTCGATACTATGCGTATTAAAGTCACATTTGACTGTCCTCTATTACTTCTTTTGTTACAAATTGTGTAATCTTATGCATATATTTATTATATAGACTATATATTGTACACCAAAGTGGTATGTGTGTTACTGTGTATGTCCACTGTAACCTTTTGTCGTTTTGAGTATATCACAAAAGGCACTAAAGATGGTTATGTAGATAGTAGCCTCATTATGTTAAATCTTCGCCCTAAATACTAAGATACATGTTTACTGTAAAAGTGTGTTATAATGACAGCCTCAATGCCCCTTCACTTGGAACGAAAAGGCCAATCAGTCATACAAAAATAAATTTCTTTCCTTTCACTAATTGCTTGTCAAGTTTAGTAATTTGCATTACATTTCTCTCTTGTTTAATCATGCTTTGCAAACTTTGACAAGTATTTGGCCATTGAATTGAATTAGAACGTTGAGTATCTTTTAGCATAGTCAATGCACATAGTCACCGCATTACTCTCGGAAGCTGTTCATGCTTGGGTGGGCAATGTGCTAGCTATGCTTCCAGATTATCTGTGTAATGAATATATTATGTATGGTAGAGCTAAGTCTAGCTTTACCCATGTAGATATTTTGAGAATATATATCAATACAATTGTCAATGGGTGGGTGGTTAAAATACCGATTTCAAGTTTGTATTCAAACTTTGTATTATCTCCAACTCAGCGGTTATAGCTGAAGTGCTTGTATCACAGCAAAGGTGTCTGGTTTATAGCCGTAACACAGTGTGCTCTAGTTTACTTAGCTGTAAATCTGACTGCAGTGAGCGTTAGAAGGCAAAGAAGGGAATCGTCATCCAGCCAACTGTAGATTCTTTGGGCCGCAAGCATAATTATTTAAACATTTTTGGGATCTTAGCATGATTTAAACATTTCTTGGGTTCTAGCATAATGATTAAAACAAATGATTTGTGCTTACAGATAACTTGACATTAATATGGAGTTTGTAGCCATCATGCATATGCCAAGGAATGAATTCATTCTTTGATTTTTGTTTCTGTATGTAAAAACCATTGCAAATGAAACTCATTGCAAACAAATGTATTCTTCTTCGTCGTTCGTTCTCAATCTCCCACTACCAAACCCTGAAAGGGCTTAAGTAGCAGAATGTAGTCCAGAGAACGGAATGCATTGTATCGTAGTTTACAGCTTGGCTGCGATATTTGCACCTTTCGGTTCAACACATCCGACTTCAGCAAGCATTTTTTGAGTACCGGGTTAGCATTTCCTCTTCGATCCCTTCTCCTTAGCCAGTCTGCCCTGCTGCAGCCTGTTATCCAGATTCACCGCGTGGAGGTGTAGAAGGGTCTTGGCAGCTCTGGTTCGCTGGCCCTGGCGCTAGCAGTCAGCTATGGGTCGCTGACCACTGCAGCTCATGTGCTGCTCAGCATCTTGATCCCCAAATGTATTCAACGGTTAGAGTAAATCAAATGCAGCGCTTGGCCTATAATCTGCCAGCTGGAGTGGCATGATACGAACACTGCATTTGCCCTCTTTGCAGGAAGCCTGCACAAACCCTTTTGTACTTTTTTAGTGGAGCTTCTTTAACACTTTCTTTTATTCTGAGATTTCCCATCTAAGTAGTCCTAGCGTTGTCTCTTCATAAAGTGGTTCCTGATTCCACATGATTTGCTCACCTGGAGGCTAGTGTTATGTCTATTTTTATCATCTACACGAGAAAAGCATTACCATTTTGTTGATTATATTTTCATACCTATTGTCAGCAACAGCTATGGTAAGGTTCGTTGACACTCCCAATTATTGTCATAGTATATATAATAGTTTTATTATACTTCAATTTTTTTTAGTTTTTGGGTAGTCTTCTTATCAGGCACCAGTTGCCATGGCAAATTTGCTCTTTTTTTTTAACATATCCACTCTACTCCTGCTGGTTTCTGACCCCATTTCTGGTTATATTGTTAGGTTTGTTGTTTGTAGTGGGTGTGTTCTATCATGTACATTTTCTCTTTCACTTCCAACTTAGTGAATTTTTATTGATCCATTTTGAAAGACATGGCTGCAACTGTTGATCTATTTTGGTTGTTGTGAATTCTGCGCAGAAGGTACTGGTTGAGTTGATTTTGTTTTCCCATTCTTTTATTTTTGTCCGTGAGTAATCCAGATATGAAAGGGAAGTGGGGAATAGTAACACTGGTCTGGCATATCATAACAGGTGATGGGGAGTTGGACAAAGGGCTAACTAAGTCATTCCCATAAAACCTATACACCACAAGAAATAGTAACGGTTTTTTTACACCCTGTGGCAGTGAGACCAAGATCCTACCTCATGTCTTATCAATGAAATCAGATTGTTACAGCACCTTGGCCAACAAAGGTGGGGATTGACACTTAGATGCCTTTAGTATAAGCCTACTGAGATGCCAAGCATGGCACTACAGCGAGGAGGGCCCAGATCCGTTTTCAGTGTCGGGTTGTAAGAAGAACCACTAAAGTCGCTACGAGAGACAATTCATTAAGTAAAGTCTACTGGAATATGGCTTCACAACTTGGGCCACTGCAATGAGAACACGATTTGGTAAGATAAGCAAAGTTCAGAACCAAGCCACATGCATCATTACAGGGATCTTGAAGTCCACACTACCAGAGAGGTAGAGTGCTAACATGGCCTTCCAAACCTAATTGTGGGATACCCTGTATGACAAGCAAAGCCTGAGAACGAGGGAAATATATGCAAATATTTGAGAGCTAACACTGAAGAGGTTTTGACAAGTTACAGGATTGTTTTAGAGGGACAACTAAATAGTCTGTAACTACTCAAACTAACCTCTCCCTTAAAAACGACAATCTGCTCGGCATGTCTTGAGATGGTTGATTGTGTTTAATCATTCTATGAACCTAATCATTTATTCTGAGGCTGAACATGCAGCAGTGAATGAGCTGACAGAAGCCAGTGGCTTCTTGTACCAGAGAGAGTGAACTGCTGTTGCCCAAGACCTTATTTTGCCTGTAAGCACTAGCCCTGGAAACTCCACTAAAGGTTAAAAGTTTGACTTCATAGCCACTGGTTTCCCCACATGGCTCCGTCTCTCTCCGCAGAACAGTATCCCGCCTGCCGAGATAATCGCACAAAGCATGAACTCCGTAGCTCCAGGGATCGCCAGAAAAATTGCCATCATGAACTGACTGCCACAGTTTGAATTTGAATTCCGGCCGGGATCAAGATGCTGAGCAGCGCATAAGCTGCAGTGATCAGCGACCCATAGCTGACTGCTAGCATCAGGGCCTGCGAACCATAACTGCCAAGACCCTTCTACACCTCCACGTGGTGATCCTGGATAACAGGCTGCAGCAGGGCAGACGGGCTAAGGAGAAGGGATCGAAGAGGGAATGCTAACCCGGTACTCAAAAAATGCTTGCTGAAGTCAGATGTGTTGGACCGAAAGGTGCAAATATCGCAGCCAAGTTGTAAAACTACGACACAACGCATTCCGTTCTCTGGACTACATTCTGCTACTTAAGCCCTTTCGGGGTTTGGTAGTGGGAGATTGAGAACGAAGAAGAAGAAGAAGAATTCCGGCCAACAGACTGAGGTACCATCTATTTAATAAACTGAAAATAGGTGGCACTGACGAATGGACCTGTGGTACAGGGAAAATTGCAGCTGAACATCTGCTGCAAAATTGCTCGACATACGAGGACCAGAGAAAGCACATGTGGCCATCACCAGTGTCGACGGAACCAGGATGACAGCTGCTTTCTTCGAACAAATTCAAGTTGACGTCTGACAGCGTACAAAGAAGAAGAAAGAAGAAGAATTCCGGCCGCCTGAACACGAGGCAAATGGCTTGACCATTTCACCACAGAGACCCACCCTTCACTAGAGAATAAGGATCACATTGGGATGACAAACCCGGTACCCAAAAAAGCTAACGCAAATCACATGTGTCTGGGTCAAAACGTGCAGATATCGCAGCTGCTCTGTATATAAACTTATGGCACAACGTCCTTTTCATAATGAACAATGAGGAAGAACAAGCTCTGATGGTAAAGGAAATGTTAGATTATACCTTCTTAGTTGCCCTTCTTTTACCCATTCGGAGCACACCCCCAACCCCAGGTCATTAAAAAAAATATACACCTGCGATTGAGTGTGCAGGCAAACAGGTGATTTGTCCCTTGTGTCTTACATGATGGATGAGCTGTCGTGCAGACCACATTTGGGCAGCAATGTCGTTACAGTAACAGGATTCTTTTAATTGCGCGGCAAGTACATGCCACGTACTAGGTGTCGATCTCACCTGCCTTGA
Source organism: Ariolimax columbianus (assembly GCA_036924085.1). Lineage (NCBI taxonomy): Eukaryota > Metazoa > Mollusca > Gastropoda > Stylommatophora > Arionidae > Ariolimax > Ariolimax columbianus. Next base: position 4,833,369 of record JAVGWX010000021.1, read on the forward strand.
GATCATGGGGCTAACTTGCGAGATTGAGACCACCCCGTTTCTTGTTTCTCGAGAGACGAACACCTTGCTTCTCAGCTGTAACGACCACCATTTTTAAACTAAGAAAAGATATCACTTTGTTCGCCTTGACCTGTATTTGGCATGCTGCTCTTTTTGTCTTGTCAGAGGAAAGTAATTGTCCTGTTAGCACAAAACCCGGGCAGAAATATAGAGACCATGTGTTGCCCATGCAGTAAGGTCCCTCTCTCGGTCTGGTTTGTTTGCTCCAAGGGAAAGGTGATACCAATACATTTGGAACAAGGCAAGCTGCAGAAGCTTCCGGATCAGCAGAGCAATGCTCTATCTGTTCACCTGTCGGGGCTTCACTCCTAGACCAGCCACCAATTAAGGCTAAGAGCCTGGTCTGCCCTGCCACAACACTTAGCTGAGGTTGTCTTTCCTCGCTCTAGGATAAAGCATTGTATCCTCTTGCGTGTGATCCTTCGCACATCGTCGGTTGTCAGGTTTGGTAGACGCTGACCAACTTTCAGAGTTATCAGAAAACAGGTTGCACAGCCATATCTGACAAAACCCGACAAGATACGCCAGTATCTTATCTGCAAGGTTTCACATGGTTTGTGATCAAGAGTTTCCTTCTCCTAGATGAACTACCTTCCTATGCTTTCGATCCCGAACTGGCCGAAACTACTATTTTTAAGGCGCCAGTGACTCCCCTTCCGCCCTTTCTCCTGTTAGTCAAAATAGTTCTGCCGGGCGAAGGCCAGGAGTTGTTGTCAGAGGCTATATTAGACGCACGCCATGGGAGCATTTAGTTGGCGTTGAGAGTTCATCCTTAACCCCACCCCCGGGCTATAACATTTAGAACCCGAGCTATACACATCCAGCATAGTCATTTTTTTATATGAAAGAATATACATGAATAAATAGTTTATTGTGCTTGTTGTTTGTATCATACATTTTCTTTTTTTCATTAAAAATAAAGAGAAAGAAAGAGACTAGTCTTACAACAAAGTCAAGATAACTTTTCATTTAGCTTTTTCGCTCGTTCTCAGTCTCCCACTACCAAGCCAGGAAAAGAGCTTTGCAAGTAGCAGGATGTTGTCTAGAGAACGGAATGCACTGTGTTGTAGATTACAGCTTGACTGCGATATTTGCACCTTTCGGTCCAACACACCGAACTTCAGCAGGCATTTTTGAGTACCGGGCTAGCCTTCCCTCTTTCATTTAGCTAAAAACGGGGACGGCGTGGCCTAGTGGTTAAGTGGCACGGCTCACAAACTGAAGGTGCTGGGTTCGATCCCCATCACAGCACCGGCCGTTACCCCGGGGAAGCAAACCCTTACATAAAATGCATGCTGAAGTCGGATGCACTGGGCCGAAATAAAAACACAGTGCAACGCACACCGCCTTGGGGATTAGAAAAATAAGGCGAACGCAAAAAAAAAAAAATTGCTAAAAACTGGGAACATTTCTCCGATTTGAGCCATTATGTTCCCTCTTTCATTTAGCTAAAAATTGGGAACATTTCTCCGATTTCAGCCATTATTCAACTGATTTGCACCAGAAAATACTAGCATTGAGTTGGCAACACTCCATGCGTGTTGTCCCTCCACTGATAAATGTCTGCCCGGTGGATTACCTCTACCGCCTTTCATCTGTTTGTGATGGGCTTTGGCTTGTGTCCTGGTGTAAATATTTAGTTGGTATCTCAGCAAACTTGTCAAGCGGTCTGCTGTGGATGCATCGGGCACGGGTTGAAGGTTGAAGTCTCGGAAATATTTAGTTTACCATATCTGGCGTGTTTCAAAGGTAAATTTGCTCGTGTTGTGTTGTCCAGTTGTATTCTCTGGCTAGCTAGAAGAAGGGCGTATGACAGCTATTTTGTGTGGTTAAGGTGTGGGAACTGATAACGGCCACGGTCTAAATGCGTCTTATTTTAGTCTGATTATACCATTTGGTTTGTTCACGTCTGAGTGTCAGTGCTGAATGTTGTTGTTACCCGAAGCTACTTCTGCTGATTTTTCAACTTTGACGGTGCTATGTTGTTTCTTTTTGTATCCAGAGGAAGCACCGATGAGCAATATCCATATAAAGACATTTCCGAGACCCCTTAATATTTTCTCGGGATCCAAGCCGGTGTCGCGACCTCGTGGTCAACAATTATGTCCGTCTGTGCAACATTCTGACCAGGACTCTATTTCACATCCCCGCTGTGCACTTGAAATCAGAGCTACAGCAGTTTGGCCATCGAGGTAGCGAGCTATACTGGTATATATGTAATTTCCACTTATTACGCCCTTCTAGCCACCTCTTCCCGCTTTTGTCCTCCATTTTGGGTCCCTGCCCCCGTCTCGAAAGGAGTGATCTTTTTCTCAGTTAAGTAAACCCTTTTTTGCACTCCTATATATTGACATTTCCCCAATTTATGTATTAATCCCTTCCTTGATTCGTTAGTTAATTATTGTTGTTATCCGTTGTCCCTGATGAAGGCCTATTGGTTGTAACGTAGGTTTCCATGGTGTTTTGTTTGTGCGGTATCTGACCATACCCATTAATGATTTCGTTTTACGATATCTAATAGTGAGTCTACTGTGAAGCATAGGATGGCACTACAGCGAGGGAGACTTAGATCCGTCTTCAGTACGGTATGGCTTGACTTCGTTCGTTCTCAATCTCCCGCTACCAAACTCTGAAAAGAGATTAAGTACAGAATTTTCTCCAGAGAACGGATCGTATCGTGGTTTACAGCTTGACTGCAATATTTCCACCTTTCGATCCAACACATCCGGTTTCAGTAAGTATTTTTTGTGTACCGGGTTAGCATTCCCCCTTCAATCCCTTCTCCTTAGCCAGTCTACTCTGTTGCAGTCTGTTATCCAGGACCACCGCATAGAGGTGTAGAAGGGTATTGTCCGCTCTCGTTCGCAAACCCTGATGCTAGCAGTCAGCTATGGGTCGCTGCAGCTTATGCGCTGTTCACCGTCGTGATCGCCAAGTAGGATATAAGAACATTCATTACACCCGGCTACGGGGGACAATTGGTGAACAGTGAAAGAATTCAGTAGCTTTGGAAACAAGCAAGCTCACGATGTTCCAGACTGGCTCCAAATATCTTAGTCTCTATCTCTCCATTGTTATGCTTTCTGATCTCCGTTTTCCAAATACACGATAAGTCACCAGACACAAAAACCACAAGGGGTACATTGATACGCCTACTATTATGGCACTATAGATCCGTGTAACACATGACCCACTTTACCTACAAATACAACACCTAGACTGCTGATACACCTGTTGTGGTCGGGTTCTCTTTGTCCCTTCTTATTCTATGCCGGCAGGTTTTTTTTTTTTCTTTTACCATTTTCCTTCCTCTATTAAAGACTATCCCTAAACTTACGCATGCAGAAGAGAAGACCGATGTAGTGGGCCGCATAACAGGCGCAGTGCAATGCAAGCGCATCATAATGACAGCCACAGGCGTGACTTTGTTGGAGCCATTGATCTGGATGTCTGATAGCAGGCAAACGATGGAGAAACTTGTCTCCTTGGGGAGGGGGGGGGGGAGACGGGTTGCGGGCTGTACATTAGGCCTGAAGGCCTGCACCACAGAAATATTTAGATTGTGTCCTATGTAGTGAACTAAACACAATTTAAGGGCGTGTTTTTTCTTATATACTGGGACCGCCCTGACGTTTATAATCAGTAAATAATTCTGTACCCTGTATCACGGGTCTCTTAAGTCTTCCTTGTTTCCTTTGTTTGACTGGGCTCTCTTCTCTACGTGTGCTTTTATCTACCTCGTTTTTGCCTTGCCTTGACGGTTCTAGACCAGAAACTGTTTTGTAATGCTATCCTTAACGTGTGTTCTGTCCAAACACCAACCCCCCTACCGGTGTGTTATAGATCTTCAACAGTAACACTTTCCCTCCATTTCTTTTTTGCTCTCTGGGTTTGTCAATGGTTATCCATTCGTATCGTTAATCATCCGTGATTATATGTCCTTATTTAAAAAAAAAATTAAGGATTGCTTTACTTTCTTATTTCATCATCATCATGTAGCATGTCCTTTTAAGAACGTCGATCTCATGACAGTCTGTCTGTAGGAAACTCAAGTCTTCGGCCGGCTTCAAAGTCATATCCAGCGTCTCTTTGATGTTCTGAGTCCATCGTCTTCTCGGTCGGCCCCTGCCTACCAGTGACCAGACCCCCCATAACCACTCACTCCAGTCCGTTGTGTTGTTTGACGTGTCCAACAAACATCAGTTTTGGGGCCATTACATAATTTATGAGCCAATTCTCCCCTACATCCAGGTCGTGCCGGGTTTGTCTCTTTCTTTGTCCACGGGACATGTAGCACTGTGTTTCAAAAGCACCGATCTTCGCTCATATTGCTTTTGTAATCGTCTATGTTTCACATTCATAGGTTGCCACAGGAAAATTGCATGTTTTTAGGATCTTTAGTTTTAGTTCCTTGTTTGTATTATGCCATAAGTTCTGCATACTTCTTATCTTCTGCATTGCCATAGTCAGTCTTCTTACTTCTTTTGTACAGTCTCCATTGTTGTTCAGTATTGACCCCAGATATTCAAAATGTGCAACATTTTCAATCTTGATTTTAGGTTGGAGTTTTGTCTTGTCAGTTGTCATTTTCTTTGTTTTCTTTGTATTCAGGCAGAGATTCTGGGCGTCTCTGTGATTCTAGACTGGTGTAATTATTTGTTCTACGCCCTTAGCGCTGTTTTGAAAGCAAAACGGTGTCGTCGGCATATCGTATGATATGATATATGATATTTTCCGATATGATATCTCCTATCCCCATATTGTGAAAGGATCGAAGTCTGTAGAAATCGTATGTACTTGTTCAAATTTCCGATGTTCAATTCTTAAATTTTCTCCCATCACTCTGTCAATCCACAGTTTGGCTGGTGTCATATTAGTCTCAATGTAATTCATCCTTTATACTCTTATACTAAGCAATGTCTTTCTTATACTTAGAAATGTCTCTCTTATACTTACCAATGTCTTTCTTATACTTAGAAATGTCTCTCTTATACTTACCAATGTCTCTCTTATACATACCAATGTCTCTCTTATACTTAGCAATGTCTCTCTTATACTTAGAAATGTCTCTCTTATACTTAGCAATGTCTCTCTTATACTTAGCAATGTCTCTCTTATACTTACCAATGTCTCTCTTATACTTAGCAATGTCTCTCTTATACTTAGCAATGTCTCTCTTATACTTAGCAATGTCTCTCTTATACTTAGCAATGTCTCTCTTATACTTACCAATGTCTCTCTTATACTTAGCAATGTCTCTCTTATACTTAGCAATGTCTCTCTTATACTTAGCAATGTCTCTCTTATACTTAGCAATGTCTCTCTTATACTTACCAATGTCTCTCTTATACTTAGCAATGTCTCTCTTATACATACCAATGTCTCTCTTATACTTAGCAATGTCTCTCTTATACTTAGCAATGTCTCTCTTATACTTAGCAATGTCTCTCTTATACATACCAATGTCTCTCTTATACTTAGCAATGTCTCTCTTATACTTAGCAATGTCTCTCTTATACTTAGCAATGTCTCTCTTATACTTAGCAATGTCTCTCTTATACTTAGCAATGTCTCTCTTATACTTACCAATGTCTCTCTTATACTTACCAATGTCTCTCTTATACTTAGCAATGTCTCTCTTATACTTAGCAATGTCTCTCTTATACTTAGCAATGTCTCTCTTATACTTAGCAATGTCTCTCTTATACTTAGCAATGTCTCTCTTATACTTACCAATGTCTCTCTTATACTTAGCAATTCTTTTCTTATACTTACCAATGTCTCTCTTATACTTAGCAATGTCTCTCTTATACTTAGCAATGTCTCTCTTATACTTAGCAATGTCTCTCTTATACATACCAATGTCTCTCTTATACTTAGCAATGTCTCTCTTATACTTAGCAATGTCTCTCTTATACTTAGCAATGTCTCTCTTATACTTAGCAATGTCTCTCTTATACTTAGCAATGTCTCTCTTATACTTAGCAATGTCTCTCTTATACTTAGCAATGTCTCTCTTATACTTAGCAATGTCTCTCTTATACTTAGCAATTCTTTTCTTATACTTAGCAATGCCTTGCTCTGTATTACTGTTTTTCCATTTGCTCTTTATTCCATTTTGTTAAGCATTCCATTTGTTACCCAATGTCCCTTGTCATACAAAGGAACGGAATTGACACTGCGGTTGAAGATTTCTAGTTTTAAGTGCAGAGTAATAAAGGTCTTCTGTCCTTGCCGTCGCCACACAGTGTACCTACCGTTATTATTGTAACCACATAAATAAATATGGGCCGTATGTGGGGGTTTTCATCCCTTGGACACGAGACACGAAAAACTCTCGGCCACATGCTCGTCTTGGACACGAAAAACTCTCGGCCACATGCTCCTCTTGGACACGAGACACGAAAAACTCTCCGCCACATGCTCCTCTTGGACACGAGACACGAAAAACTCTCGTCCACATGCTCCTCTTGGACACGAGACACGAAAAACTCTCCGCCACATGCTCCTCTTGGACACGAGACACGAAAAACTCTCCGCCACATGCTCGTCCAGTGTAATTTCTTCGTCAGACCCAAAGCTTTGTACAGTCCCTCGTGAAATTCCACTGGTTGTTGCCTGCACGCTACTCATTTGTGTAGGAGGGGCGGGACGGCAACATGTATTCCGCTGTCATGGGTGCTGTGCCACGGGTACAAAGATCTGCAGTGCAAATCTTGAATTTATTATAAAGATGACGGTACTTTGCCCTTAATTCACCCCAAACAAGAGTTCCACGGGGTCTCATATGTATTTGACAGTTGATGACTAGCGGAACGTTCCATTTCAGGTTCCGGGGAGGACAGGTCGATATAATTTTATTTTAAGATAAAAAGTAAAAACTAAAGGTAGATGTGTGAAGAAAAAAAAAGAAGTAAAACATTTTCTATCTGCCTTTTAAATTGATCTGCCTGATTGAAATAATAGAACGAATAAACACTTATTGAGGTAGCCAGAATAGAACACTATCATCTGCCGAAGACGAATGTGTCGGACCGAAATGTGCAAATATAGCAGTCAGGCTGTAAACTAGCGACACAACGCATTCCATTCTCTGGACTACATCCTGCTACTTGCAAAGCCTTGTTGAGGACTTGGTAGCGGGAGATTGAGGAAGAAGAAGAAGAATATTCGCAAGAATGGCACTAATAACCTCCACACAACTTTGATGCGTCGAGGCCACATGAACTCACACATTCAGGAATCAAGCATGTCCATCCTGTAGTTTAGAACAATATGGCCATGAATCAAGCATATGCCTGTGTCATTTTTGTGCGTCCCATTTACAATGCGATGATTAAATCTAGGTTTATTGGCAATCCAGTTATAGCCGCGATGTTTGACACCACCCACAGTTAAAAAGGGAACTATTCTGTCGTCCCTGCCCCCCACAATCAGGTGCTAAAATTGTATAGTAATATTTGTTTGGGGTGAATTAAGGGTCATGTACCAAGATATCATGTCTGTTGTGTCTTTTCCGCATGCGTAAGTCGATCACCTGGACTCGTCTTGAGAGTTCGTATTGAACCTTATTTTATTATTTTTATTATGGACAATGTGGTCTCTTTTTCATCTTGATCTGTACGTCGCCTCGATAGTAGGCATGCTACATCAACTCATCTCAGGGGCAGGCACTCTGAGATAGTAGGCATCAGTTCATCTCAGGGGTGAGCACTCTGAGATAGTAGGCATCAGTTCATCTCAGGGGCAGGCACTCTGAGATAGTAGGCATCAGTTCATCTCAGGGGTAGGCACTCTGAGATAGTAGGCATCCGTTCATCTCAGGGGTAGGCACTCTGAGATAGTAGACATCATTTCATCTCATGGGTAGGCACTCTGAGATAGTAGGCATCATTTCATCTCATAGGCAGGCACTCTGAGATAGTAGGCGTCAGTTCATCTCAGGGGCAGGCGCTCTGAAATAGTAGGCACAAGTTCATCTCAGGGGCAGGCACTCTGAGATAGTAGGCATGCTACATCAGTTCATCCCAGGGGCAGGCACTCTGAGATAGTAGGCATCAGTTCATCTCAGGGGCAGGCACTCTGAGAACATGGCTACCACGTCAATGTACAAACCCCGGTCTCGTTAAGGCGGAGAGAAAGGGGGCTAATCAACACATCTCAGGAAATGGTTTTAGATCTAGTCAAACGAAACTTCTCTTCATCCCCTACAGCAGTCTACTATAGGACCACCAATATCATGATGAAGTACCAATCTTGAATAGTCTACTTTAAGTACTGCACTCTACTTCAAGTGCTGCAATTTGGGCTACTTTAAGCAGTGTACTTTTGGTGCTACTCTGTACCGCTACTACATTTCTATCTACTTTTAAGTACTGCACTTTGTCGCTACTGTCTTCATTTCCTGTAATTTGAAAACAAAACTACTTCCGCTGTAATCCTGATATAAAATTGTGCATAACAATTATTTGATGACAAATAGCCAAATGTCGTTTTAACTTATTTCGGTGTTTCGTCTTGGAGTACCAAGTTGGACCAATCTTTACCCGTGTGATTTCTCCCATCTCGTTTGTGGACTTCGGAGTGCACGCTTAAAGTTGCGGGGCCTCCAGGACGTCACGGTTCGTGTCATTCTGTTGTCAGACATGCGCATCATATGCCCGGACTATGTACAAGCTTCACGAATCATTTAAAATTTAAAAAAAACGGATTTTTTTTCAAAACGGTGGCGGGGGGGGGGGGGGGTGTGATGATTTATAGGCTGAGGATTAACGGCCGCTTGTGCTTGCAGTCGCAACACAGTGGACAGACTAGGAACTTATTTAATTATTTGTAGGTGGGATGAGAGTTCAACTCAACCCCGTGATCTCCGTTGTTGAAGACATGATATTCTAAAACGCTAAGTCACGTGCGGAACTTCCTCAATATAGCGGTCAATACATTCTGGCGATTGTTCCCCGGCATCCGTTCTTTACACTCGGGGCTCGCCCGGTCGCTTCCTCACGCCCCTCCATTCTCATCTGTAATATGGCCTCCATAAAAAGCGAACACACTGTTCAGGTAGCCTGGTCTGAAGACCCCTTGTTTGACACGGTGCGTGTTTGTTCTTGGCTTACCATTCGCGAAGTGCTTAACTGAACTCGGCTTTCATTTCTGGCCTTTCAACGCAAGGATGTGCCAGTCTTTCAACGCAACGATGTGCCAGTTTGTTGTGAATGCTCATATTTGGCTTGTCAATGTGTTTGCTTTAATGGCTTTCAGGACAGAATATACCTACTTTTATATTAACGATGTTAGGATTACTATTGTCTTTGTCACGCGGTTCGGAAGCCATTTTAATTGCATGACAGGATTGCTACCCATATCTCACTCTCTTTAGTCACCAAATTCATTTTTTAAAGCTGAATATATGTAACGTGTTGTTGTTGTTTTTTTTTTGGGTGGTAATTTTTAAACATAATTTTAAACATTTTTTTTTATTGTTAAAGTAAAATTATAATAATTAAATATCTGTAGAATATCAACCGCGTCTGGTTTAGTGTAGGGGTTGAATACTCGCTTTTCACTGCAACGGTGCAGAGGTAAACTCTCATGGTCGACCCAGCTGTAAATGTGTACCTGACATACGAATAGGAAAGTAAAGGGCAATGAGGAAAGGAACTGGTCGCCCTACCTCATACAAGCTGTGGCTTAGTATAGTCTCTAACAACTTCATTCTCCGACAGTAGTGTAACAACTTCATTCTCCGACAGTAGTGTAACTACTTCATTCTCCGACAGTAGTGTAACTACTATGGGACAGACCTTGATAGATAATGTTCTGTACACCTCCGACCGAGTGTTATATGAACCTGCGAGGGAAGCAAAGAACAGATCACTTACATGCTGGGCATGGGGTTTGATTTCCAATTCACTAGAAACTTTAAACCACAAAAGCTTAGATACGGACAGGTCGACATTTCATGGCTTGGCGTGCATTTGTTATTATACGCCTATGCTTCACAGGAAGCTGACAAGATTTTAACTCATTGATTTATTAAATGTTCTGACATGTACATTATAATACTACTACTTCGGTATGTCCTAAGAGACAACTATGGAATGCCCTTTACCAGGACTGGCTACTCTAGAAACTTTAATACGACAGTACTGGTCAACATCATTTGATGACTTGGCATGCAAATGTTGATCTATGCTTCACACGGAGCATATATATATATGCATGCAAGGACACATTTTAGGGTGGCTCATCAGTCAGTCAAAAATTTCCCCAGTCAGCATGGTTGGACTACAGTCATGCAGTTTATGTTAACAAGTTTAAACTAGGCACTAATTCATCTTTATTTCTATTTTTTAAAATGTCTACAAAAACCCAAATATATTATATTCGTATTATTCTATTTCTTAAAAACAAATGCACTTCTGTCAGAGGCATTGCGGTAGTGTCCTTGAACATTCTTGGTAGTTTTAGCATTGTAGTACGATTTATCCATTGCCATTAGCAAATTGTGGTAGTAGAGACCCATTCATATTCACCATCAAAAGCAAGCTTATGCAAAATCTATTCGAGCCGTAATTTCATTAATAATCGTGCCAGGGACGTTATGTAGTAACCATTAAAAAAGTAATTATAGATTAAAAACGGATTTAAAAAAACAAAAATTGAAACATGTCGCAGACGAGCGCTTTTGCCAAGCCATGTATGTATATTGTACTTACTTACTTAGTCACTCCTCTTCTACCGTGAGGTGTAGATGTGTATGTATATTATATGTATGGAAAAAATTGTCCGCAGTAAAAAAGATAACTTCTTCAGTTTTTATTAAACTGAAACTTTGACACAATGTTGATATGGATAACGAAACATGGAAATAAAGTGAGAACCACCCAAACTTCAAAATTACATAACATGTTCCAAATGAATGATTCGTTTTCTGGGGTATAAGAAGATTAAGAAAGCCATTTTTATCACTGGTCTGAGCCACAAAGCAATATTATTAACATTTTCCCAGACAACGCTTCTATCCGCTTGTCTGTCCACTCTTATTATGTATTCTGTACCATTAGGGTTTCCTATTTTGGATGAACGCCCGACCGTCTCACGGATGAATACCAATAGCAGCTCAAATGTGACACGATATCGTATCAAATAACGTGGGTATTTTCGTATACGAGTTTTGTGTTTGCTAGTGCGGTGATGTAGAGGATGCAGTCTATAGATGTGCTCTGTGTTGACAACTTTTATTTGTTAGACTTAGATGTGACAGCGTGATTCTCATAAGATTTCATTGTTTTTCAAAATAGGAAATAATATAATCAAATTAGGGGTGGGTGGGTAGAGTGACATGGGCCCCTCGCGCTAACCGTCAATCATGGAATGGGGTCAAGATGGTGATCAGCAGCATGAGCTGCAGCGGTCAGCGACCTATAGCTGACTGCTAGCGTCAGGGCCAGAGCTGCCACGACCCTTCTACACCTCCACGCGGTGATCCTGGATAACAGGCTGCAGCAGGGCAGACTGGCTAAGGAGAAGGGATCGAAGAGGGAATGCTAACCTGGTACTCAAAAAATGCTTACTGAAGTCGGATGTGTTGGACCGAAAGGTGCAAATATCGCAGTCAAGCTGTAAACTACGACACAACGCATTCCGTTCTCTGGACTACATTCTGCTACTTAATCCAGTGTCATGGTTTAGTAGCGGGAGATTTGAGAACGAGCCAAGCCAATCATCGATCAACGAGTGGTCTACTTCATCATGCAGTGAGGATTGTGTCTTTACATCTTGGTGGTAGAGATTAAATATGATATATGTGTCATCTTAAAACTCTTTCTTGTCTCTGGAGTATATTCAAGTTGTTGGGCCAAAAGTTATATATGATTCAAAGCGAAGGTACGTGCAATAGGGCATGCGTTGCACACCGAAGCACGTCTGCTAATCAGTTTATTGTGTGTTATCGTTATGTTATCTGTCAAAGATGGCGCCATAACTGGCTGCGAGTCTACATTTCTCTACTGTTTTGGATCATTATAGATGCCGCTAGACCACGGATTTGCCCGGAATTCACACTAGTCGACGACTAACACTTGTGTTCACGGAAACGTGGTGTTTTCCGTCTGGACTTATTTCGTCCTTCCATCCGTTTATCCTGGTCTGGACACCGGCTGAATGGCACTACGCTTATACCTGTTGACCTCTTCATGTCCTGCCACTTAATGCCCATTAACTTTCTTAGAACTGGAGTTCTTGTTATATTGCATTAGTCGCTCTCCATGTTTCAGGCCCATACAACAGCACCCACTTGGCACTGGTGTTGAATATTCTATCTGTGGTATGAATCTCAATTTCTCTGGATCCGTATATGTTGATCCGTATATGTTGTTTAGTGTCAGAAATGTTATACTTGCATTTTCAATTTTGATCTTAAATTATGCACGTGTTGTTTCCTGACATGTCAACTGTGCTCACCAAATAGGTAAAGGTATCCACTACTGCCTAGGGCTCTCCCTGCTGCCTACGGCTCTCGCTACTGTATGATTAGTTCCTTGTTGATTTGGTTGATATTCAGTACCAATTAGACGTACTGTTTTTTTCACCCTATCAAATTAGTTATATATATGTATATAAAGTTAGCAGTAACCAAGCAAGCGTAAGTACTGCTCGTCAAACGTTTTTATACTTAACGCCCACTTTTATAATTTTCGTGAGGGTACATTTTCCCTATCGCCCATTAAAATCTAAATTGGAGAAAATGTTTCGATCGTCCACTGTCTGTATATCTTGGATGTTTTCATTTCATTGTCATGTGGCATCTTTTGCAGAACGTCCCTACCATCACAGCCTTGGCTGAAATAAATTCGATTTCTTGCCAAATCTCTTGCCTGCTCCAGAAGCATGCCCAAGCATTCCTTGACATCTTGTTACTATCACGTTCTTGGCCTGCCTCTCTTGTCCGACACCATACATTCCATTACCATTCTCTCAAGACCGTTGTGCCTTTAAATGTGGTCTAAGTATCAATTTTCTGTTCAGTATGAAAATTATGAACCAGTTCTCTATACCCAACTCTTTTGCCAATGTCTGTATAATTTTTTGTGTAGATGGTATTCTGAGAACCTTTCTATAATATTTCGACTCGAAGGACACAATTCTCTTGAGGTTTGTGTAACTGTCCATGTTTTACAGCCGTATACTGTCACAGGAAAAACACAGGTTCTCAGAATGTTCACATTTGGCGGTTTGCTGGTATTCTGCCATAGTTTCCTCAGGTTGTGTAGCCTCTGCATTGCCATAATAATAATATATTTTCAATACAGAATGTAATCATTCTGCGCCAACGTGAAAGCTAATATCGCTCACCAGTGGGCGCTAATGCCCAGGTTGAAGAGCCCTGGTGTAAGAAGTTCACAGTGTCACCCACCAATGGGCGCTAACGCCCTGGTGTAAGAAGTTCACAGTGTCACCCACCAGTGGGCGCTAACGCCCAGGTTGAAGAGCCCTGGTGTAAGAAGTTCACAGTGTCACCCACCAATGGGCGCTAACGCCCTGGTGTAAGAAGTTCACAGTGTCACCCACCAATGGGCGCTAACGCCCTGGTGTAAGAAGTTCACAGTGTCACCCACCAGTGGGCGCTAACGCCCAGGTTGAAGAGCCCTGGTGTAAGAAGTTCACAGTGTCACCCACCAATGGGCGCTAACGCCCTGGTGTAAGAAGTTCACAGTGTCACCCACCAATGGGCGCTAACGCCCTGGTGTAAGAAGTTCACAGTGTCACCCACCAGTGGGCGCTAGCTCCCAGGTTGAAGAGCCCTGGTATAAGAAAGTTCACAGTGTCAAAGCATGGCCTTGGTCAAAGCGTGCAGTTGGCAGAAATAAGAGGATAAAAAAAGTCATTACCGCTGAGCTGATTCCGAGGCCAGTGGTATCTCCCATCATGATGGCGTGTTCCGAGACCAGTGGTATCTCCCATCATGATGGCGTGTTGTCGAGAGTCTGCAGGCACAGCAGACGATCAATATTTATAGTCCATGAGCTTTGCTGAGCGCATCTTAACGTTCTTGCTCGAGATACCAGTGGTTCCCTTCCTGGAAGATCGAGACAGGAGACCACGGAAGTGATGGGACTGCCACCCCAACTTGCATAAAATCTGATGCCAATAAAACCACACTGGAAACAAATTGGGTCGGGATTCCCCATATGATATGTAGGGTAAATCTAAATATAGCCTTGGCTCCACCAATTGATGGGACGTATTTAATAATGTATATGTTTTCGAATATGAGACCCATCCGTATTCTCCCTCACGTTCGTTGTTCCTTCATTCCGATATTCCTGTTTTACAAGCTAAGTTAACCTGACGACGCAACATGTGCTGGCCCAGACCACCGCCACAGAACTTCTACCTTCTACCCGGAAACGGGCAGTTTAGGGGTTGGGGTGGAGAAGGTATCGAGGTGATCCTCGTAGTAGTGAGCGACATGCAGATGAGGCCAAGCATAGCACAGCCGTCTGTAGGACCCCTGTCCACCTTCATCAGCACGCTCATGATGTGACGAAAGCTACGACAACCCGCCACTTAACGTCCTTTTTTAGGGCGCACTAAAGTGTAATCCTACTCATTGTGGGCATTCAAGAACATCAACGGAGGAGCCTCGCTTTACACTACAGCTAGTAAGACCCAGCTTCACTTTCACAACTATACTTTAGGATGTGATAAGAGTCACTAACCCGTCGCTAAAGAACCGTCAGGAGTGACGTTATTGAAGCACGCGTCCAACACTCCAGTTCTCTTCTAACCAGCTGTTAAGGAAGTCTGATTTCAACCATTTTAATGTGGTTTTAAAGCAATGGTTTCTACATGGACCCTGAAAAAAAGCTCGAGACTTGAGGCCTTCCATATGCGAAATCAGCGACGCATCTTTGGCGTTCGCTGGTACGATTTCGTCCGGAATGTGGATGTTTCCGCAAAAACACATCTCCCCCCTGTCTTGGTTATTCTGGAGCTTCGCCGCATTTCCCTGTTCAGTCATGTTGTCCGACTGGACAAGGATGGGCCAGAGCACCAGATCCTTCAAAAGACAGTCAACAGTGCAAACCGTCTCCACCCTGCTGGCTGGAAGCGCCGGAGAGGTCGTCCCCGAAACACGTGGCTCCAACAGGTAGCAGCCTCCCCATCTGCCTTAGAGGAGGCCTGGCAGCACGCAGTTACAACTGGACATGGTGGTGTTCATCCGACACAAGGGGCCTCAGGCGCCTAAGTGAACATTATTATTAATGAGGTTGCCAATCCCATGCACAACCTTTCACCTCGTAGGACCTATAAGAAAGGAAACTGTCCCTATTTTGTTTGTCCTGGGACTACTCGAGGGACATTCTTCTTGACTTCCCCAATATGAAAATCGTGAGATCTATACACGCCGGCTTGTTCGTTATGTATTTAACGCGAGGATACTCGTGAGCCATCGAAAAGTAGTCGGCATCCAGGCCTCAACTCTTGTGCAGCGCATGACAGTGGTTAGCCCTGAAAGGAACTGCAGACCGAACTAACAACGACGTTTTCGCTAACCAGCAACGTTTTTGCTTACTTTTTCTTGTTCTTCCGCTGCTCCTAGTTATTTGTCTTCCATCCTAAGGTCTTCTTCATCTCTTTGTTCTTTCTCCGTTGTCCCTGTTTCATAAATTGGGGTGGGGACGGCGTGGGATAATGGTTAAGTGACACGGCTCACAACCAGAAGGCGCTGGGTTCGATCCTCATCACAGCACCGGCCGTTACCCCGAGGAAGCAAGTCCTTAGAAAGTGCAGGAGGAAGCAGACCATTACATAAAATGCATGCTGAAGTCGGATGCACTGGGCCTACAGGCGCAAAATAAAAACCGCAGTGCAACGCACACCGCCTTGGGGATTAGAGAAATAAGGCGGACGCAAAAAAAAAAATATGGTAAGTTGGGATGCGTTGTACTGTTATGCAGCTTATGGCCCAAGACATCCATATTAAGCGCATTTTATTCCCGTTTTGCTTCCCATAATGGTGAGAGCAAAATGTCATTGGGACCAGGTGCAGCATACTGATCAAGACTCCACATGTCCTGGATCATACGCCTGGAAATGGATTAAGATTCTGAGCAGGGCATGAGCTGCAGTGATCAACGACCCATGGCTGACTGTTAGCATCAGGGTCAGCAAACCAGAGCTGCCAAGACCCTTCTACACCTCCACGCCGTGATCCTGGATAACAGGCTGTAGCAGGCAGACTGGCTAAGGAGAAGGTATCGAAGAGGGAATGCTAACCCGTTACTAAAAAAATGCTTGCTGAAGTCGGATGTGATGGACCGAAATGTGCAAATATCAAGCTATAAACTACGACAACGCATTCCGTTCTCTGAACTAAATCCTGCTACTTTAGCCCCTTCAGTGTTTGGTAGCGGGAGATTGAGAACGAACGAAGCCAAGCCATGCGCCTGGAAACATATTGTGCCACACCAACGAGATTGAGGATCGACGCTGTAATCCTTATATTGGCCAGCTTACCAAGGAGCCCCACACTGCACTACATCCAGGAGGATCCCGGTTCAGTCTTGAGTACGCTTCATGGTGCAAGAAGAGACTCTGTAACTCGTTACAAAAGAAACGTAAGAGCTTACTCTGCTCAGCACGAGTAGCTTCAAATATCAGCCAGTAGGTATACGACCTTGCTAGACCATGCATAAGAGGACATGCAAGCTCATCTTGCTAGACCATGCATAAGAGGACATGCAAGCTCATTTTGCTAGACCATGAATAAGAGGACATGCAAGCTCATCTTGCTAGACCATGAATAAGAGGGCATGCAAGCTCATCTTGCTAGACCATGAATAAGAGGACATGCAAGCTCATCTTGCTAGACCATGAATAAGAGGACATGCAAGCTCATCTTGCTAGACCATGAATAAGAGGACATGCAAGCTCATCTTGCTAGACCATGAATAAGAGGACATGCAAGCTCATCTTGCTAGACCATGAATAAGAGGACATGCAAGCTCATCTTGCTAGACCATGAATAAGAGGATATGCAAGCTCATCTTGCTAGACCACGAATAAGAGGACATGCAAGCTCATCTTGTTAGACCATGCATAAGAGGACATGCAAGCTCATCTTGCTAGACCACGAATAAGAGGACATGCAAGCTCATCTTGCTAGACCATGAATAAGATGACATGCTGACGAGCTGCTGGGGTAATCGACACATAGCTGACTGCTTGGGTCAGGGCTAGCGAATCAGAGCTGTCAAGACCCTTCTACACATCCGCGCGGTGATCCTGGATAACAGGCTGCAGGAGGGCAGGCTGGATGAGGGATCGAAGAGGGAAGGCTAACTCTGTACTCAAAAATGCCTGCTGAAGTTGGATGTGACGGACCGAAAGGTGAAAATATCACCGTCAAGCTGTAAACTAGGACACAGCGCATTCCGTTTTCAGGGCAACATCCCGCTACTTGCAAAGCCCTTTTGAGGGCTTGGTAGCGGGAGTGAGAGAACGAATGAAGAAGAATAACACATGCTAGTTCATCTTGCTAGTTCATGAACAATAACTCATGCAAGTTCATCTTTCTAGTTCATTAACAAAAACACATGTAAGTTCATCTTGCTAGTTCGTTAACAAAAACACATGCAAGTTCTTCTTGCTAGTTCAGAACAATAACTCATGCAAGTTCATCTTTCTAGTTCATTAACAAAAACACATGCAAGTTCATCTTGCTAGTTCCTTAACAAAAACACATGCAAGTTCTTCTTGCTAGTTCATGAACAATAACTCATGCAAGTTCATCTTTCTAGTTCATTAACAAAAACACATGCAAGTTCATCTTGCTAGTTCGTTAACAAAAACACATGCCAGTTCTTCTTGCTAGTTCATGAACAATAACTCATGCAAGTTCATCTTTCTAGTTCATTAACAAAAACACATGCAAGTTCATCTTGCTAGTTCGTTAACAAAAACACATGCAAGTTCTTCTTGCTAGTTCATGAACAATAACTCATGCAAGTTCATCTTTCTAGTTCATTAACAAAAACACATGCAAGTTCATCTTGCTAGTTCGTTAACAAAAACACATGCAAGTTCTTCTTGCGAATCGTGTCACCAACTAACCACCGTGGTAATGTTGGACTTTTATTTTTACAAATAAAATTTAACATTTATTAAAATTCAAGGCAGAGCCTCGCATCGTAGTGGCTCTCATGACATCAGTTAATCAAATCCTCTACGCACGCATCGTAAAACACTTATTGTTACCTAATATTAGTTGGGTATCGTGTCGATTCGTGCGAGTTCATCGAATTGTTTCCGTGTTTTCAAGGTGTTACTACCAGTACCTTTGTACAGGTAAGTATTCCTTCACCTGTGGTGTGTATCCCATGCTTATTCACTACCAAATAATTGCTTCATGTGTATCTTACCTCTCTTTAAAGATTCGCCGTCCCCTGTTAAGTACCCTGGACTGTTGTTCCCGTCTCACTCCTACCGGCGATGACATGTTATATACTTCTTAAATGAACTGCGGTCAACTTTGTCTGAAGTTGGTTGCCTTTTCTTAAAACAGTAAGCCGTGTACCCATTAACAACTTTGTGAACTGTACCGCTGATAACGGAAGTTGAACCTGGTACCTTGGCCGTAAGAACCAATGACTATCACAATAATACTCAGTCCGTGGAGAAATTATATGCTGTTGCTTCCTGCCTACTTGTCGTTAATTCGACTTGAATAGGGTTGTGGATGGGAGATAACAACCTTATGTGAAACGAAGTGCCGCAGAATGCAAAATGTCATCGTAAGATATCAGCTGGAAGTGGTGACCTTGAATCATAAAACCGAAGACACGAGGGAATGAACGATGGGGCGAACACGCGGGGTCGCCAATGTCGTTGACCCAGGTTTGGTAGTGCTCGTACAACGTGGGCTATCGGTACTAGTTTTATATGCCAGCCACGTGCCAACCCCTGATTAGTCGCCTTTCACTACATGCTTGGTTGAACTCGTGACCTCGTCCTATTCTTGGCGTCCCTCAATATCAATGTCCCTCAATCAATACAGACCGTCTCTACTATACCGTGGTGTATTGAGAATTTCAATGTGCCAGATTGTACGACCCGGTGAGGAATAATGAAGCGTTTGGTTCGTTTGAGTGAACGTCCTTGGCAAGTGTTTCGGTGTGTTTGCAAGTTCATTCTGGCGTGTCGGGGGATATAGTCAGTGTCACAGGGTCATTGCGTATAACTTCTCGCCATTATGTGTGTGTTTGACTGAATAGTGATTCCTTCTTTGAATTGATGAAAGGCGACCAAGATTAATAAACAGATTTGCATGAAAACAGCATCAGACGTGTTCCGACGTTTCCATCTAAATGTCTTTATCAAGGACTGGATATATAAAAACAGCACAAATGAAAACAGCGAAATAAAATTGACGCGAAACAGCGTGAAAGATTCATTCATAATTGGGGAGGGAGGGGACTCGGTGATTAGTGGCACGGCTTAAAACCCTAACTTCCACGTGTTCTGATTCATTCTTAGACAAAGGTCTATATTATGGGAAACCGTTTTTAAAATGCGCGTTGCAGTCGGATGCACTGGAGCGTAAGACGCAAAACTGTACAGTGCATTCCGTCTTAAGAAACATGATGAACCAGCACGCATCATTGCATATTAGACGTGTTTATCTTTCTCTCATCTGTTGACCAAGAGTATGTTTACTCTTGTATGCGCCCTAAAAAGGGCGTTAAGTTGCGGGTTGTAGTAGCTTTCCTCACATCCCGAGCGTGCTGATCAAGGTGGGACGTGGTCCTCCATGCAGTTGGGCAATGCTTGGCTTTATCTACGTGAGGCTCACTAATACGGGGATTACCTCTATCCACATCTCATCAGTCAGACTGCACTGAAACAGCCTGTTTCCAGGGATGGCTACATGGAAAAGATTGTGGTCTTGGTCAGTATATCATACCTGACACTGACTGGACGTCCTGGTCAGTGCCCATCTGTGATAGTCTGGTCATATCAAATTACAAGACTTTATTGAAAATAGAAGTAGAAAAGCTCACTAGCCGAAGACAGAGTTATAAGTTGTAGGTAAACATCACGATGTGCACAGTAAAAAAAACATCAGATTACATCATCAAGGCAAGATATATATGTCCATGAATATCCATTTCAGGCAATCTTCGATGTGAGGCGTCCATCTATCGCTACCACATAATATGTGCAACTAGGTATCTGTTTATGTTGAGTCTTTGGTGTGAGGTCAGCAAAGTTATCTTTCCAATAAACTTAACATTGTATCCGTAATTGGGATAAAGATGCTGAGCAGCACATGAGCTGCAGTGATCAGCGACCCATAGCTGACTGCTAGCGTCAGGGCCAGCGAACCATAGCTGCCAAGTCCCTTCTACACATCCACGCGATGATCCTGGATAACAGGCTGCATCAGGGCAGACTGGCTAAGGAGAAGGGATCGAAGAGGGAATGCTAACCCGGTACTCAAAAATGCTTGCTGAAGTCGGATGTGTTGGACCGAAAGGTGCGAATATCGCAGCCACGCTGTAAACTACGACACAACGCATTCCGTTCAATGGGCTACATTCTGCTACTTAAGCCTTTTCAGGGTTTTGTAGCTGGAGATTGAGAACAAAGAAGAAAGAGAAGTATCCGTAATGTCGGGAACAAAAATTATCCACCACCCCCGAGCTATGCAGCGGCGCCTTTCTTGGTGTCGGCTGACATTCAACAGCCAACTCAGAACAGCTCTTAGCCAGGGGAGTCCGACTCTTTTATTAGAACAGAGCATTGCTAACCAAATGCTTCGTCGTCTAATTAGTGTCCACAGAACACGTTCACTACAGTAGACCATTCTTCTACAGGAGCAGATGCCTCTGTGCATGTCACAGGTCTAGTATGAGCTGGATGTAGCCGGGAGAAAGGGTTGCTGCTTGGCGGGCTAGGCTCGAGCAGCTTAATACTCCCCTGCGTTGAGACATGCGCTTAAGAAGGGTGTATAACCGATGTTCGAGTCCATCTTAATAGACTCAAAACGCTAGAGAAAAGTAGTCCCGCAGCCTGTTACATCTATGCTGCTCTAAACAAACCACCTAACCATGGCCGGTTGTATATCATGTCACACAGCAGACCAATATTGCAATTTGGTCAGAGTCACCATACCAGGTGCGGATCCTGGTGGTAGTAGCAATGCCCCATCACCCCACTCCCGATGATACTAGCAATGCCCCATCACCCCACTCCCGATGATACTCAGCCTGCGTTATGCGATTTTTCACAAACATACAGACGGTCGTCATCTCCGACACCACTCCTTACTGATCGTCCGTCGACGCCCAAGTGGTCCCCGGACTAAACCGAATAAAATCACAGTATTATTCCGAGCAAGTTATGTCATGCAACTTGGAAAGGTCGTGCATGGAGCTAACAACTTCACCATGTTAAAAACCATTACTACCGAAACCGTCACTGTAAACAAACGGTTTCAGGATTCCATAAAAGTTGTTTACGGTAAACCAAAATGCAGTGTTAAACCTAAACTCCACCATCTCGGAGGGGCATGTAATTTAATGAACGCCAGCACAGTTTGACAGTCTCGAGCGGTGATCTTCAACCTTGTTATACCTGGTGCTTTTATCATTTTCGTGTCCGTCAATTGTCCTTATCGCCTTCTAGACAACCCAGAGAATGTCTTTAGACTCGTTTGCAGAACGTCGCTCCCATCACAGCCCGTTCAAAAACAAACTCGATCTCATGTCACATCTCCATCCTGCTCCAGAGTCGTGCCCAAGCATTCCTTGACATCTTGGTGCCATCACCTTCTTGACCAGCCTCTGTCTCTCTTGCCAAGTCTGTCTGCCCCAGAGTCGTGCCCAAGCATTCCTTGACATCTTGGTGCCATCACCTTCTTGACCAGCCTCTGTCTCTCTTGCCAAGTCTGTCTGCCCCAGAGTCGTGCCCAAGCATTCCTTGACATCTTGGTGCCATCACCTTCTTGGCCAGCCTCTGTCTCTCTTGCCAAGTCTGTCTGCCCCAGAGTCATGCCCACGCATTCCTTGACATCTTGGTGCCATCACCTTCTTGACCAGCCTCTGTCTCTCTTGCCAAGTCTGTCTGCCCCAGAGTCGTGCCCAAGCATTCCTTGACATCTTGGTGCCATCACCTTCTTGGCCAGCCTCTGTCTCTCTTGCCAAGTCTGTCTGCCCCAGAGTCATGCCCACGCATTCCTTGACATCTTGGTGCCATCGCCTTCTTGGCCTGCCTTTGCCTATCTTGTTCGGCACAATACCTTCCATTGCTATTCTCTCTAGACCGTTGTGTCCTTTGATGCTGCCAAATTATTTAAATTTTCTGTTCATTATTGGATTTATGAACATGCGTAACTCTTTTTTTCTCTCTCTCGGTTCATGGTATTCTGGGAACTTTCCTTTAACATTTATACTCGAAGGACTTGAGGTTTGAGCAGCTGTCCATGTTTCACAGTCGTATGATGCCATTGCGTTCGCCTTATTTTCCTATTCCCCAAGGCGATGTGCGTTGCACTATGTTTTTATTTTGCAACTTTCGGCGCAATGCAACCTACTTCGGCATTCATTTTATGTAACGGTCTACTGCCTCCTACATTTTCTGAAGGTTTGTTTCCCCGGGGTGTGATGGGAAGCGAACCCAGCACCTTCCGGTTGTGAGCCGTGTCACTTAACCACTAGCCCGCGCCGTCCCCTGAGTTTTGTTTTTAATACAGCATGCAATTATTGTACTGCCGCCTACATGAAAGCTAAAATCGCCAACTAGACGCTAACGCCCAAGTTTGAAGATCACTGTTCTAAAACATACCTTGCCGGTGGCTAACCCCCTCCGCTCTCCCTTACTATCACTCTGGTCTTTGAATAAACCAGTTTCTTATTTCTGGCTTCTCCTATCTCTCGAGTGCAACCTCGGACAGATAAGGAAATGTTAAGGACTAGTATGGAATAAGGCACACTGTCTGTCAAGCGTGATCAGTACGTAACGTTGAGGGTCTAGTTAACTGGAGCGTGTCACCATAGAGCGACTAGTTTAATAATTATGTTTATGACAACTCCTTGTTTCCAACGCGAAGTGGAATTATTTATACGGGGCGTGTTCAAATGAAACCGGACCTAACTGCACCAAGTGAACATACGTACGATGCGCATGATGTCACTTCAGGTGTAAACAGCACATACCAACTGTCAAGTTTGCAAAATGCCATTATCCCTCGACTCAGCAGACCGCTGAAAACATGGCTGGTGTGATACAGAATCCGACCAGAGTTGATCAGCGAGCGGTGATTCTGTTTCTAACAGCTGAAGGATGTCGACCAGTTGACATTCATCGCAGAATGCAGGCAGTGTATGGTGACAAACGTGTGTCGAAGACGACAGTGAAGAACTGGGCAACGATGTTTAAAGAAGGACGTGAATTAACGCAACAATATGCGCACGACCTTGTCTCGGAAGATCTTTCGTTAACTCACGACCTTCTTTAAATATCGTTGCCCGCAGTCAGCACCAAAAAGAGTAGTGGTACAGCGGGTTCCATCCCACTGTAACATTCAAGGTAACGAGGAGGCAGACAGACTGGCAAAAGAAGGTGCAAGACTACCACAACCAGATTCTAGTGTGACAAACGAAGAGTCCAAAAGGTTTATTAGGGACAGATACATGACCAAATGGGAAACAGAGCATACTGGCTACACAAAAAATGCCTATTACCAGTTGAAAAGAAGAGAGCAGGTCGTGATCTTCAGACTCCGCACAGGCCACAACAGACTGAGGTACCATCTATTCAATAAACTGAAGATAGGTGGTACTGACGAATGCACATGCGATACAGGGAAAATGACCGCTGAACATCTGCTGCAAAATTGCCCGACATACGAGGACCAGAGAAAGCACATGTGGCCATCACCAGTGCCAACACTAGACAAGCTCTATGGCAGTGTCGATTGCCTCAGGATGACCGCTGCTTTCTTCAAACAAATTGAAGTTGACGTCTGACACCGTACGAAGAAGAAGAAGAAATATCGTTGTCCAATTCTTGACTTGTCTTCGACACACTTTTGTCACCATACACTGCCTGCATTCTGCAAAGAATGTCAACTGATCGACATCCTTCAGCTGTTTGAAACCGAATCACCGATCGCTGATCAACTCTGGACGGATTCCGTATCACACCGGCCATGTTTTCAACGATCTGCTGAGGAAATTATGAGTCGGAGGATAATGGCATTTTGGAAACTTGACGGTTGGTATGTGTTTACACCAGCAATGACGTTATCATGCGCATCTTACGTATGTTTGTTTACTTGTTGCATTTAGGTCCGGTTTCATTTGAACACGCCTCGTACATTAACTCAACCGAGTTGCCACGTGTTGAACAAGAATATAACAACTGTAACCGTCCCATCATGTATACACTTGGCGTTTATTCTAATTACTGATAGGAGCAAAGAGTTGTGAAATAGATGTCGCCTGCCCTTTCCGTGGCGGGTCTATTTTATTGGTAATAATTTTTTTCTTCGATTTATTCCTCGGTTTGTAGTCCGGGCCATATCTACTCACGGCAATACAAGGGATTCTTACGAGTTTAGGCCCGTCCCTATGTTGCCGTGGCTAGAAAGTGCAGCATAGAACATCGAAACCTACCCGCTGTATTGGTTGGAAGAGACTACAGGGGTTCTGGGTGGGTCTGTGGCAGACTACCCCATCCCAGCTGTTGTTTCAAGCTACTAGTATTTAGTTATTCAATCGTAACGATGGTTCTATGGTAGCAGGTTACAGTTGCTTCTCTTATTTTCCGAGGATTACTTAGTCTACCTTGATTCTTCTGGCTGCAGTGCAGTTTGAGTCGTCTCAGTGCAACTCACCACTACAGGGATAGCTGTCGATTCCCACCTCGTTGTCCGGGCTGCTGTAACGGAATGTTTCTTCTTCTCGGTTCGGCATTCGTCCTAAAGAGGACTTTGTGTTGTAGTTTACAGCGAGAACACCCCTTTCAGCTCGACACATCCTGTTTCACCGCGACATTTTCAGAACCAGGTTTGCCATCCCTCTGCGATCCCTCTTGTCTAATGCAGCCTATAGCACCAGAGCAACCCGTTTCCATAGCCGGCACTTGGAAGTGGAATACGTTCTTGGGCAGCTATGGTTCTTTGTCCCTGATCCAAGCATCCAGCTATACGTAGCTGGCTGCTGTCAGCTTATTCACATCCCCTCGTTTTCAGAAGGCCGAGGCGGGGTCTGAGCTATATGTCTCAGCTGACCGTGACTTAAACCTTGGCTACCAACCTCTTATGCTCTGGAAACTAACTTCAAGAACTTTAAAGAAAAGAAGACATCAACACACGTGGTAGACAAGGAACGAATAAGTCAATTCGTATTTTTAAACCGCCTGTTCTCACCCGCCATTATAACATCAAGCCCCGTTCGCATGTCGACCATCTTTGTTGATAACTCAGACAGCCTCGTCTCCCAGAACCCTACGTTCTCACCAAGAAAGCCGTCCTGTGTTTATAATAGCGACTTGGATTCTATACAAATCCTTCTCCGCTGTCTCTGTATAAGATCTGTCGTCTATATTTGACATGTCAATCTTTGAAACAAGGCACAACGGGTCGTCACTATCATTTCGGAAGTAGCCAAACAGGTTTACCTGACTCAGAAGTGTCGAATGAATGAAACACGAGGGCTAGGATTGAAAAATAAATCGTCACAACTAAAACATTGGTGTTTGCAGGAAGAATTGCGTGTCGATAGCTATCAGCGAGATCAAGAGTTCTTATCTTGAAGGACACCCAATCAGCACAAATATGCCTTCTACACAAGTAACTCCACACATATTTTAGTGTAACGGGCCCACAGAGATCCACCAACTGCACCAGCGATGTGTGTCCAATTTATTGATCTATTTCATGTCTTAAATTTGTCTAAACGGAAACAAAATTAATTATTTATTAACATCTCACTGGATTCTGGATGGGAAGTTGAACAATTTACATGTCGACCGTTCCATGTGAACAATATAACGGATATCGTAGTTTGACCAAAAGACAATCATGTTTTTTTAAAAGATCTTACAAAGGCGATAACCAAACCAGGAAACATACATTTTGTTCGTCCAGTTTTTTAAATGCCGTTTATTAGAGGAGGGAAGGGAAGAGTGCTCATGGACCGGCATCGTTAAGCTGACCGCCACTTTTGGTAGATGTGGACAGACAAAGATCTTCAGACTCAGAACGGGACATTGTAGACTCAAGGCCCACCCATACAGAATGGGTCTCACCGGACTAGCAGCATAGCATGAGTTCATCGATCGTGAACCTCACCGGAGTAGCAGCACAGCATCAGTTGATCGTGAATCTAGCCGGACTAGAAGCATAGCATCAGTTGATCGTGAACCTCACCGGAGTAGCAGCACAGCATCAGTTGATCGTGAATTTAGCCGGACTAGAAGCATATCATCAGTTGATCGTGAATCTAGCCGGACTAGAAGCACAGCATCAGCTGATCTTGAATCTAGCCGGACTAGAAGCACAGCATCAGCTGATCTTGAATCTAGCCGGACTAGAAGCACAGCATCAGCTGATCGTGAACCTCACCGGACTGGAAGCATAGCATCAGTTGATCGTGAACCTCACCGGACTGGAAGCACAGCATCAGTTGATCGTGAACCTCACCGGACTGGAAGCACAGCATCAGTTGATCGTGAACCTCACCGGACTGGAAGCATAGCATCAGTTGATGGATGAAGAAGAAGAAGTTTCACAGTTGCCATCATCTGTTATTACATCATCAGGCCATCTTTTACAAAAATGTAGAAGACCTACGTCACATGACCTCTAGATTACGCGTGTAACGAATATGACGCGATCAACACAGACAAGACCGAGGCTATGTCGATATCCCGCGAACACCTGCAGATAAGTTTCCACAGCAGTGACAAAAGTATCCAGCAAGAACGGGAGTTCAAATACCTAGACAGTGTGTCCAGTGATGATGGGCAGCGAAACAACACATATAATTCAGAAGGCGAACAGTGTCCAGTATCAAATTGCACCGATTTTGAAACGCCATAGAGCGCTTTTTTCAACTAAGAGAAGTCTTTGAAATACACGGTGTATTCCTACATTGTGTTACCAATGTCAATCTTGGTCCTTACTAGAAACGCATAAGAGTACGATCTAGAGATGTGAGCAGTTGACCTGGAAAGACAATCCGCTATCGAATTCGCAACAACACGCTGAGGCAAATTATGGAAACAAACCTATTTAGTGCCTATATAATAATGATAACCAGCCTGCAGTGAGAGTATATCATATGGGGGCTTCTCGTCCACGAGCAAGGGGCCGACCTTGACATTGGTGGATCGAAGGAGTGTCTGAAATACTCAGGAAATTACACTTAACGACAGTACAAGCCTCCCACCTGGCGATAACAAGAAATCTATGCATCCCACCTCTCTGTAACGCCTCATGGGGAGAGCAGTAGGATATAGGAAGACGGTTATTATGTCCAAGATATGTTGTTGTTTAATGCCCACAGTGAGTACGTTTACTCTTTTGTGCTCCGTGAAAAGGGCGTAAGTGGTGAGTTATTGTAGCTTTCCTCACGAACACTAGCGTGCTATAAAGGTGAATCACGGTCCTCTAGGCAGTTCTGCTATGCTTGGCTTCATCTGCGTGACTCACTACTACGGGGATCACGTCGATCCACTACTCGTTAGCCAGACTGCCTTGAAAATAGTTTCTTTCCAGGGAGCGGTATATGGAAGAAAGATGGTCTTGGTCGGTATGTTGTGCCCTGCACTGACGCGAAGTCCTGGTCAGTATGTTGTGCCTGGCACTGACGCGAAGTCCTGGTCAGTATGTTGTGCCTGGCACTGATGCGATAACCTGATCATTATGTTGTGCCTGGCACTGACGCGACGTTTTGGTCAGTATGTTGTGCATAACACTGATGCGATAACCTGATCAGTATGTTGTGCCTGGCACTGACGCGACGTTTTGGTCAGTATGTTGTGCCTGGTACTGATGCGACGTTTTGGTCAGTATGTTGTGCCTGGCACTGATGCGATAATCTGATCAGTATGTTGTGCCTGGCACTGACGCGAAGTTATGGTCAGTATGTTGTGCCTGGTACTGACGCGAAATCCTGGTCAGTATGTTGTTCCTGGCACTGACGCGACGTTCTGGTCAGTATGTTGTGCCTGGCACTGATGCGATAACCTGATCAGTATGTTGTGCCTGGCACTGACGCGAAGTTATGGTCAGTATGTTGTGCCTGGCACTGACGCGAAATCCTGGTCAGTATGTTGTTCCTGGCACTGACGCGACGTTCTGGTCAGTATGTTGTGCCTGACTCAATGTTCTGGTCAGTATGTTGTGCCTGACTCAACATTCTGGTAGTATGTTGTGCCTGGCACTGACGTGACGTCCTGGTCAGTATGTTGTGCCAGGCACTGACACGACGTCCTGGTCAGTATGTTATACCTGATCGGACTAGCGTCTCAGTTCCCCGTCCAAGATATCAGAAACTTGTTACCTGCTCCAGTACCTCTGATTCACGATTTGGGATTCTCCTCTTTACTGTTCATTATCGTAGTTTAAAAAAAATAAAAATAAATACATATCTATAGACCACACTCTGCACGTCACTTCCTGACTTGTTCCACAAGGCCTTGTAATTCCTCTTCATTTTTAGCCTACATCACTGCATCATCAGCATAACACATTGTATATTCCCAGTTAGAGTGCATTAATTTACCTGAACTTTATCTGTTTAAATCTTATCCCTAGCTATTTATAAATAAACCTCTTATTTAATCTCCATATCCATTTTCCCTAAAACCTTCATATATTTATTTATGAGTTTGGTTTAATCTGGGGTTTACATTTTATAGAGCGGAAGATCCTGTTTTACAGTAAATCAGAGCACGGGGCAACGGTGAGTTATAAATAACCACACAGAAGCATAGGCAGAGAACGAAATGGACACATTATTTCAAATAGTTTGCATACATGTGTATTCGTCGTTCAACGAGAGCACACAATAGGGGGTAAGTGATACTGCTTTATTGTAGCCACATAACGTTAAGAATTGCAGGTTATGTAATACCTGTAGTGTTTATAAATGTGACTATATTGTAGCCACATAACGTTAAGAATTGCAGGTTATGTAATACATGTAGTGTTTATAAATGTGACTATATTGTAGCTACATAACGTTAAGAATTGCAGGTTATGTAATACCTGTAGTGTTTATAAATGTGACTATATTGTAGCTACATAACGTTACGAATTGCTGGTTATGTAAGACGTGAATGTGACTTAACACCCATGCAAAAGATCTTTTGGTCGCTACGTAGGAGTTTGTGTGTGTTTGTTTGTAAATCTGCGCCTTTGTATACATTGACTTAACGTTAATCGTGTTATTAACATTTAACGAAGAACACAGGCGAGTATGGTCGATTTGGTAGGATACTTGCTTCTAATCTGAACAGCAACGTGTTCGAACCATGAACTTGAGTATTACATGATGATGTTGTTATAGTATTACATAATGATGTTGTTATAGTATTACATGATGATGTTGTTATAGTATTACATAATGATGTTGTTATAGTATTACATAATGATGCTGTTATAGTATTACATAATGATGTTGTTATAGTATTACATAATGATGTTGTTATAGTATTACATAATGATGTTGTTATAGTATTACATGATGATGTTGTTATAGTATTACATAATGATGTTGTTATAGTATTACATGATGATGTTGTTATAGTATTACATAATGATGTTGTTATAGTATTACATAATGATGTTGTTATAGTATTACATAATGATGTTGTTATAGTATTACATGATGATGTTGTTATAGTATTACATGATGATGTTGTTATAGTATTACATGATGATGTTGTTATAGTATTACATAATGATGTTGTTATAGTATTACATGATGCTGATGTTATAGTATTACATGATGATGTTGTTATAGTATTACATGATGCTGTTGTTATAGTATTACATGATGCTGTTGTTATAGTATTACATGATGCTGTTGTTATAGTATTACATGATGATGTTGTTATAGTATTACATGTTGCTGTTGTTATAGTATTACATGGCTTTGCAGTAAGCTGTGGTCGAGAGGCAAGGTGGGTTCGAGCCCGGCAGGTTTCAAGCCATCTCTGGTCTCAAAGGACCAGAGGGCCTGCATACTGAATTACCTCCAGTCGTCATAACCAGGGCTTGACAGAAGCGCTTGTCTGTGGCGAGTAAAAATATTTGCCTGACGAGTAAAAAAAACATCAAAATTTAATCGCAAATTACGTTTCAAGTCATTACTACATAACGACTCTCACGCGATTATTAATCATATTACGGTAATATAGATTATACTTGCGCTAGCTTATGCTAGTGAATCTAAATAGACCTCCACTACCACAATTTAAACCTACTAAAGCCATCGATACATGTTACTTCAGTGATAAAATTACTAAGCATGTTCAAGGGGACAAACGCAGGACTCTGGCAGTAGTGCATTGTCTCTTAAGAAGAAATAGGCTAATACTGTGTAATACAAAATATTTTGGTTTGTTACGCATTATTACGTAGAAATAACGTGAATGAATGTAAAATTTTAAATTTGTTAACGTGCATTGCTTGACTGTAGTCCGACCATGCTGACTGGTACAATTTTTGACTGACTGGTAAACCACCCTAAAATTTGTCACGCCCTGGTCATAACTTATGTCTTGCCACTGGTCCAAAGATAGCTTGGGACCAGAGAGTGAAGTTGATAACCAGCGCAGTTTCTTGCTCACTGTAATCCAAATACAGCGCAAGTTACATCATTATGACATAAACTGTCTGGTGTCACCATTCTTGCTTGCGACGGGTAACTATAATTTTTCTGCTGATGGTGAATTAAAAAAACAGCACACTTTGCGGTGACTGCCGGTACAAACTATCTTGATTCATCACCATATCAATCCCAATGACAAACACCATCAATGGAAACACCACTGTATTAATGTTAATACTGAAGAGCAAACGCCTTCATTTTTAATATTTAGCATGCACAAGAAAAAAGGATTATGACAGCTGTGTCGTAAAAAGCGGCTAATGAAGGTTGTGCCTGGGAATGGCAACCTCACCATGTAAGAACAGTTGTTATGAAACTGCAATGCAAGAATCCAAAATAATCGGGTTATGGAAGCCAAATTCATTGTTGCACCCATGCAACTTTTAGGAATCCTATTTGTTTACAGTGCAGTTTCTGTAGTATATAGCTTTTACATCGTGACGTCGACGCCCTGCGCTGAAGTCCCACGTTCCTTCTCGTGGCCTGCTGGTAAGAAAAGTTATATTCTTCATATAGCGAATAGGCCATTAAATTAATCAACGAACTTCCTACTTTAGAGATCGTTTTCTCTTGTCCCATGATTCACACCTTTTCGTTATCAATTGTTTAAGGTCGTCTTAACCCATCCAGTATGGACGACTCACCAATTGAATGCTCGCCTCAGTGTTTATGTAGGTTAATAGGCTGTCGAGCGCAGACCATGACAAATCCAGGTCGCTCTGACGCCTAGAAATGTTGATATTGCGCCTAACATTTCAGGACCAGCGTCCTATTTACTCGTAAAATTTTTCTGATCGTGGCTTCTTATTCTTTTCTTTCTTCTCCTTTTTCTTCTTTCTTCGTCTTCTTTCTTCGTCCTGAGAAGAGAATGGCGATGTGACGTTGTCCCATAGTTTACAGCGAGGCTGCGATAACTGCACCGACACATCCGTTTGAGCTGGCGTTTGGGGGGGGGGGGGGCTAGCCTTCCCACTCCGATCCCTATTCTGTTAGGCAGAACGTGCGGCCTATGCCCGCCTAGAGGCGGAATAGGGTTTTGGTTATCTCTGATCCGCTGACTCTGGTACTGTTAGCTCCTGCACTGAGCTGCACCTTCAGCCCCGTACATTCTTGTCATCGTCACTTTTTGGATCAAGATGCTGAGTAGGGCATGAGCTGCAGCGGTCACTGACTGCTTGCGTCAGGGCCAGCGACCCATAGCTGACTGCTAGCGTCAGGGCCAGCGACCCATAGCTGACTGCTTGCGTCAGGGCCAGCGACCCATAGCTGACTGCTAGCGTCAGGACCAGCGAACCAGAGCTGACTGCTAGTGTCAGGGCCAGCGACCCATAGCTGACTGCTTGCGTCAGGACCAGCGAACCAGAGCTGACTGCTTGCATCATTGCCAGCAAACCAGAGCTGCCTTCTACACCTCCACGCGGTGATCCTGGATAACAGACCGCAACAGAGCAGACTGACTAAGGAGAAGGGATCGAAGAGGGAAAACTAACTCTGTACTCAAAATACCTGCTAAAGTCGAATATGTCGGACCGAAAAGTACAAATATTGCAGTCAAGCTGTAAACTACGACATAGCGCATTCCGTTCTCCGGACATCATCCTGTTTCTTGCATAGCCATTTTCAGGACTTGGTCTCGGGAGATTGAGTAGGTACAACTAAGAAGAATGGTCCTTCAATTTACCTGGCGCCTACATCCTTTACCTGGCGCCTACATCCTTTACCTGGCGCCTACATCCTTTACCTGACGCCTACATCCTTTACCTGACGCCTACATCCTTTACCTGGCGCCTACATCCTTTACCTGGCGCCTAGATTGTTATCAGATGTATCACACCCTGGTCTAGCTTGAAGAAAGTAGATTTCTAGCCTTGCCAGGACTCTCCACAAAGAATACCCCGTACAAGATGCAGGGCTTGCGTGAACACGTTCTCACAGGGATAAGAAAACGTGGAGCAAGGTTTATCTAACAGACGTGCCCTAATAAAGTGTGTCTTCCCAAATGTAGCAGAGTCTGCTGGTTTGGCTCTCTGTATTCTACTGTTCCGTATCAGGAAAGGGATGGTGGGGACGTCCATGGAAGAGATGGGCAGACAACATCACTGATTGGTCAAACCTTCGACCTGTTGAGGCACGGCTGGCGGCAGCGGACACTAGAGCAAAATCGACCCGCAGTCTGTTAGGCGTCATCTGTGCTGCTCTAAAGAAACCACATAACCATGACCGGTGTTATGCAATGTCACACAGTCAGCCGCCTCTAACGACATACTTTCTGTGAGGCAGTGGTGCTATTCATGTCCTTGTCATACACAAAGACCCCGGCAGACTACTCTGCCCAGGATCAAACTTTATTTGGCCTGGCTTGGCTTCGTTCGTTCTCAATCTCCCGCTACCAAACCCCGTAAGGGCTGTAAGTAGCAGAATATAGTCCAGAGAACGGAATGCGTTGTGTCGTAGTTTGCAGCTTGACTGCGATATTTGCACCTTTCGGTCCAACACATCCGACTTCAGCAAACATTTTTTGAGTACCGGGTTAGCATTTCCTCTTCGATCCCTTCTCCTTAGCCAGTCTGCTCTGCTGTAGCCTGTTATCAAGGATCACCACGTGGAGGTGTAGAAGGGTCTTGGCAGCTCTGGTTCGCTGGCCCTGACGCTAGCAGTCAGCTATGGGTCGTTGACCGCTGCAGCTCATGCGCTTAAACTTTATATGATATCACATCTCGCAGCGCACGTCCGATGTTGACATCTTCGCTTGCGATGAGCAGTCATTATTGTTTTGAGAGATGAAGGTAGTCCCTATCAGACACTGCTGTTTTGGATGACGTACTAAATTCTTTATTGTACTTGACCCAAGGTTTTTTATTGTTGTTAGGTTTGTCAAATCACTTCCTTACTGGTTTTATTTTCTTAATAGTAAGCCAAGTACCCATTTACTGCAAGATATTGTTTATGGTTAAAATAACTATCTATGCCATGACAAGTTAACGCTAATCCACTACCATACTCTTACGCTCTCGTAATCAATACCAATCAACACATAGTCAGCTCCTCGCTGATCAAAGGTCTTATACATGTCAAGTCACCAAACGCCGACATCTGTTATATCTCAAGTTGTTAT
The DNA here is from genome assembly GCA_036924085.1 of Ariolimax columbianus. Lineage (NCBI taxonomy): Eukaryota > Metazoa > Mollusca > Gastropoda > Stylommatophora > Arionidae > Ariolimax > Ariolimax columbianus. Next base: position 4,867,455 of record JAVGWX010000021.1, read on the forward strand.
GGCTTGTAAGTTGCTACAAGATGGGGCAACTAGCCCCATGTTCAACTCTAGTTGTTGTTACGGATCCAGCAGCATCTAGACTTTCGCCCTTCGGCCCAATGCCATGTAATAGTATTTACTCGTGTTGATCATTAAAAAAAAAAGCGGAACGGTTACTGAGTTTGCTTATCGCGTTACACATGTTTGGCAGGTTTCATTGTTAGTATTCGTTGCTTCCCCTTTCTTCTTTACTTATGTAACACTCCTGTAACCTTGCAGAGTCAACGCCTACTGCACACGTTTGGCGCATAATCAGGACATATCAGGGAGAGTGTCACTCAGACAGCAAACTGTCACGGACATTTATCTCCCGTGCGATACGTCATGTCTGTTTATCGATACTTCGTGTTTGTTTACCGCATGTGATACCTCAGAGAACAGGTCGGTACAACTGGGGTTGGGTTGTTGTGGTCGATAAGTCACACCGTCCGTCAGGAAGACATGGAACATAACTGTACAGGAGCTGGATTAGAGCCAGCAAGGGCGGTGAAGAAGAGCTGGCAAGATTAGGACGCTATGTCGGATAGCTGCTGGTTGGAATACCTCGGAAAGAAACCTGAAAAAATGTCAAGGCGTGGGCTGGATTGAAGCCAACTGGGAAAGGGTATAGTGAACTCAGGAGAACACGTGTCGTTGAGTTTTGGAAGACGAGGTTAACAGCAGCTGTAGTTTCATTCATGGAAGGAGCTGAAGAGGAGTACGCACAATATGAATCGACGAACAACTTTTACATCCCTGCATTCCAGAGGAGCAATCGGGATTAAGTCAAGTCAGTCCCCGTAAACATGGTAACGTGAGACCAACACGAGTGTCCATTAATTTGACATAGCTAAGTCAAGAATGGATAGATTAGACTAAAACAAGTTTTTAAAAAAATACAGCCACCCACAATAACAAGAGGGCATAGCTACAAGCTGACTAAAGAGAGGTCCAGATTAGATATTAGGAAATAATTTTTTAGTCAGAGAGTGGTGTCTGCTTGGAATGCATTGCAACGGGAGGTAGTGGAGGCAGGGATAGTTAATGCATTTAAGAATAAACTGGATGCGCATAGCTTTAGAGCAAGGTGATGTAAATGTAACTGGTTGTATACAGACTCTGCAGGGTCTTCTAAACCAGTATAAAGACGTTAAGTTAAGTTAGCCCTCGTTGCTGTTGTTGTTTCCAATGCCCATAATGAGTAGGTTTACTCTTTTGTGGTCCCTGGAAAGGACGTTAAGTGACGGGTTGCAGTAGCTTTCCTCACATCCCGATGAAGGTGGACCGGGGTCCTACAGGCAGTTGTGCTATGTTTGGCTTCATATGCGTATCGCTCACTACGGCGGGGATCACGGCGTTACATCAACCCGTTAGACACGCTGCCATGAAAACAGCCCGTTTCCAAGGAGGGCAACGAGGAAGCCGAACCCTGACTAACATGTCTGATCAGTATGTTTTGCCTGACCCTTACTAACATGTCTGATCAGTATGTTTTGCCTGACCCTTACTAACATGTCTGATCAGTATGTTTTGCCTGACCCTTACTAACATGTCTGATCAGTATGTTTTGCCTGACCCTTACTAACATGTCTGATCAGTATGTTTTGCCTGATCCTTACTAACATGTCTGATCAGTATATTTTGCCTTACCCTGACTAACATGTCTGATCAGTATATTTTGCCTGACCCTGACTTACCATGTCTGATCATTATGTTGTGAACACAGTAACATTAAACTAACACGAGTGTCTATCAATTTGACATACACAAGCCGATCCACACATCATGTTGTGTACACTGGTTGAAAAGAATATGGCCACAATAACCTTCCAAACATATTGAATCCATAACTGCATGGATCTAGCGACCTCATCATGTACAACCTTAACTGCAAATGCTTGGATACAGACTTCCTGCAAATGCAATATCCCTAGTGGTGGCTCTATGTTTCACATGGAGCGTAAAGAATCAATCCCACCCACCTTCTGTTTCTACCACATAAAATATCTCCCCCTTCCACATTGGAAAGTCCATTAACAAGTTGGCCATCACCTGTCTCTCCACTCTTCTCATAGGTACGCTCACGTATAATGAGATCCTGGCATTGAGATCTCCTGCAAAGCACGTACCTTGTGCGGGCATCAGCCACACCTGCTGCCACAACGTTGATGCTTGTTGGGAGAGCATTCCAAAATGTCTTATCTCTAAAAATGGCTGCGAGGATTCGCTTTTGTCCTGGCACTAAGTGCTTACTAAGTCATCCGCTGTACAAAGCGTTAGTACAGGCTCACTATCTACTTCTGTTTCTTTCTTTCTCTCCCCCCCCCCCCACCCCCCTCCCTCTTTCTCCCTCTCTCATCTTCTTGGTTCGCGAAGCCTAGTCAGTGAAACAGCTCACACCAACATCTATATGTTTGACTTCAGCAAGATAGTGGCCATATGTGAGGTTATCCCGTTAAAGAAATGTCTGCTGGAATCGGATGCACTGGGTCGTAAGGCGCGAAAGGGATCAAGATGCTGAGCAGCGCATGAGCTGCAATGGTCAGTGACCCATAGCTGACTGCTAGCGTCAGGGCCAGCGAACCATAGCTGCCAAGAACCTTCTACACCTCCACGCGGTGATCCTGGATAACAGGCTGCAGTAAGGCAGACTGGCTAAGGAGAAGGGATCGAAGAGGGAATGCTAACCCGGTACTCAAAAAATGCTTGCTGAAGTCGGATGTGTTGGACCGAAAGGTGCAAATATCGCAGCCAAGCTGTAAACTACAACATAACGCATTCCGTTCTCGGGACTACATTCTGCTACTTACCCTTTCAGGGTTTGGTAGCGGGAGATTGAGAACGAACGAAGAAGAAGTAAGGCGCGAAAACACCGAACAAGACACTCTTCGTTATAAAACAATAGAGGACACATTACAAGAATAATATATGTTGTATTTGTAACAGAGAGAAGACGGTTATTATTTATTATATACTTTTTTTTCTCATTCTGATCTCCGAACAAAAACCCAGTAATCCACTTATTCCTTCATGTATGTTGTATGAGGTATTCTTTCTAGAGCTTGCTTTCGAGCCTTGAAGAATAATCCACTCTCGGTTGGATTTTGTCCTGTGTGAACAGTGGATGTGCTGTGTTGAGCAGAGAACTTCAGTTAAAGTTTGGCAAGATATCATATCTGTTTTGTTTTACTTGGCATTGAGAAAAAAAACATGGTACAGACATTTGAAACGGTTCGTTGGGCACTTAAATACTCGATGGAGCATATTTAGACGGTCGAAGCGGCGCCTTTTAGATGGTCGAGTGGCACACTTATATGGTCGAGGTAGTACACTTAGATGGGGGAGTGACACACTTAGATGGTGGAGTGACACACTTAGTTGCTCGAGTGACACACTTAGATGCTCGAGTGACACACTTAGATGCTCGAGTGACACTTAGATGCTCGAGTGACACACTTAGATGCTCGAGTGACACACTTAGATGGTCGAGTGACACACTTAGATGCTCGAGTAACACACTTAGATGCTCGAGTGACACACTTAGATGCTCGAGTGACACACTTAGATGGTCGAGTGACACACTTAGATGGTCGAGTGACACACTTAGATAGTCGAGTGGTACACTTAGATGGTCGAGTGGTACACTTAGATGGTCGAGTGGTACACTTAGATGGTCGAGTGGTACACTTACATGGTCGAGTGGTACACTTAGATGGTCGAGGTGACACACTTAGATGGTCGAGTGGTACACTTGGATGGTCGAAGTGACACACTTGGATGGTCGAAGTGACACACTTGGATGGTCGAAGTGACACACTTAGATTGTCGAGTGGTACACTTAGATGGTCAAGGTGGCACTTAGATGAACGAGACAATAATAATTTTTGCTTAGACATCTAATGCCCGTTCTGACGGACGATCACTGCTATGTCCGGTTGCTGAGGCTTGTATCCAAGCCTCGTTCAGTGCTGAAGGAGAGACGTAGCTGCCAGAGTCGTAAAGGGCGTGAGCGGCTTCTCCCACGCCTTCAGCCGGCCGATGGGAGACCGTTATTACACGTAACTTATTTAAGTTAAGTATGGTCTGTTGAGACGAAACTTACTGGTCCAATCGAACCACATACAGGCGGTAGTGGACAAGGGTGTCCGAGATGGAAGGCAGGCTCGTCATTGCAGAGACCTCGATATTGCGGACAAGATCAAACAACCGGATACCGAGGATGCGTTGCTGGTCGCATATGAAAGACACCGAGTCTTGGTATCTCCTGCTAAAGTAGAGTCCAAGTCTCTGAACCATACAGGAGGGTTGGAATCACACATGTCTGATAGATTCGTGTTTCTGATCAGATATCATTGCCTCTCTTCGTATGGTCAGGCGATAGTAATTGTGTTTTTAGCACAAAGCCCGGGCAGAAAATTGGTTACGTCTGGTCAGGCAAAACACACTGGCCAAGACCCTCACCTCGGCTTCCTCGCAGCTCTCCCTGGAAACTGACTATTTTCATGGCAGCCTGGCTAAATAGGTATGCAGTCGACTTGATCCCCGTACTACTGAGCGACACGCAGATGAAGGCAGGCACAGCACAACCGCACGGAGGACTCAGACTAATCTTCATCAACGCGCTCGGGATGTGAATATACTACAACCAGCCACTGAACGCCATTTTCAGGGCGCACAAAAGAGTAGAATCAGATATTAATTGAACGAATTTAATGCTCCCTCCCACTCTGCCTCCTCCAACCTACCCATCACCCACCATGTCTCTCTTCCCTCGCCCCCCACCTCCCCGATTGTGTTAGCTTTCAATGGGAGCTATCACTTTATTGTATTGAAAGCTAACACGGCACCCAAAAAATGCCTTCTGACGTCGGGTGTATAGTACCGAAAGGTGCAAATATCGCAGCCAAGCTGTAAACTACGACGCAGTGCATTCCTTTTTTCCAGACAACATCCTGCTACTTGCAAGCCCCTTTTCCGGGCTTGGTAGCGGGAGTGAGAGAACGAACGAAGAGAAAGCATGATGGACAAATCTGCTTTGCATTCTACTTTCAGTCGTCTTTTGACGTTTTGCCACTGGATTAAGATAGCCGGTGACGAGACAGTTGGGCTGACACAGCGCAAGGTTTGTCCGCTTTAATCTTTTCAAGCGCAAGTTAACGAAGCTTGATGGAAAACGATACTGGAGGGGAATGTTGAGGGTAGGGGGGCATCGCTAAAAGTGAGAGAACAGATGGACTGTCAGTCCGGCAACGTGTGCAGTCAAGACAAGGCAGAGGATATTGAAGGCCCACTGCAGTCAACCTCCGTTGTGGAGACGGCACCTGAATTGAATTGAATACAGAATCAGACGAACGGGAAAACAGAAATGTGAGAAAATAGAAGGCATCTCGCAGCTCAGGTATGATGCTGTCCTGTAATGGACAACTTGTACTACCAGTTATACAAAGAGAGAGGGGGGGGGGGATGAGAGACAGAGAGAGCGTGGGAGGTAGAGAGAAATAGAGGGGGAGAGACAGAGAGGGCTGGGGGAGGGAGCGTGCAACAGAAAGAAAGATGTCGATTATTTCAGAGCCAACAGCAACAGAGAGGAGGTATACTTCGTTATAAGCTAAAAGGGGAACACATAGAGATAGCAAACATTGAAAGGTATGTCTGTACTGCGAGTTTGAACCCAAACCGTACCTGGCTGGTTGTGGGCGAGGTATTCTGGTCTGTGAAAACATTAGCTGTCACCAAGTTGACAGGGAATGTCTAGCTTGAACCTGGTACGTGTTGATGAATAGGCCCTATCGTGGAAGGCTGTCAGTGCTCATTATCTGCTCTAGTCCTGAGCGAACCACGTGTAGATGGATTTGCTTTCTTTTTCTCCGTTGTTCTCAATCTCCCGCTACCAAGCCCTGAACGTTCTCAATATCCCGCTACCAAGCCCTGAACGTTCTCAATATCCCGCTACCAAGCCCTGAACGTTCTCAATATCCCGCTACCAAGCCCTGAACGTTCTCAATATCCCGCTACCAAGCCCTGAACGTTCTCAATATCCCGCTACCAAGCCCTGAACGTTCTCAATCTCCCGCTACCAAGCCCTGAACGTTCTCAATCTCCCGCTACCAAGCCCTGAACGTTCTCAATCTCCCGCTACCAAGCCCTGAACGTTCTCAATTTCCCGCTACCAAGCCCTGAACGTTCTCAATCTCCCGCTACCAAGCCCTGAACGTTCTCAATCTCCCGCTACCAAGCCCTGAACGTTCTCAATCTCCCGCTACCAAGCCCTGAACGTTCTCAATCTCCCGCTACCAAGCCATGAAAAGGGTATTGCAAGTAGCAGGATGTTGTCCGAAGAATGAAATGAGTTGTATCGGTTTACAGCTTGACTGCGATATTTGCACTTTTCGGTCCAATATATCAGACTTCAGCAGACATTTTTGTGTATCGGGTTGGCTTTCCTCTTCTATCCCTTTTCCTTAGCCATCCTGCTGTGTTCAACCTGTTATTTAGGATCGCCCTTGGAGGTGTAGAAGAGTCTTGGCAGCTCTGGTTCCCTGGCCCTGACGTTAGCAGTCAGCTATGGGTCGCTGACCGCTGCAGCTCATGCGCTCGTGTATGTATGTATGTATGTATGTATGTATGTATGTATGTAGATATATGAATGGATGTTCTAAGCTATTCGTGGCAAGTTGAGTTAACTCTTGGCCTCATTAACAGTGGCACTTCGTGCATCCCTAGGCGTACTTAAGGAATTAGTCCAGGGTCTTCCTTGCTGTAGTGCAATACGTGGGTTCTCAGTAAGCTCACCACTATGTGGATTGGAAGTAAAAGCATTATTGTGTAGCATGCCCTTTGCAGAAAGCTGGAGGGGGGGGGGGGGGGGGCGCTGAAGTCGAGTGGTAATGCACTCGCCTCTCAAAGCGAATAACGGAAATGATGGGCGATCGAATCCCGTCAGTTTTCAAACGCCACTTGGTCTCAAGGCAGATGGGAATAGAATGTCTGCATCTTGAGCTACCTTCAGTCATCTTGACTTATGTCTTGCCACTATTACATGGTAGCTCAAGACCAGAGAGTGAGGTTGATGACTAGCGCACCGACTTCCACACAATGATCCAAATACAGCTCAAGTTACATCATTCCTGCCCTATATTTTTCACTTTTCCCCCTTAATAACTTCAAATCAGTCTTAGGGAACGGCGTGGGATAGTGGTTAAGTGGCACGGCTCACAACCCAAAGGTGCTGGGTTCGATCCCCATCACAGCACCGGCAGTTATCCCGGGGAAGCAAACCTTTAGAAAATGCAGGAAGAAGCAGACACATATAAAATGAATGCTGAAGTTGGATGCACTGGCCCGACAGGCGCAAAATAAAAACCACATTGCAACGCACACAACGCCTTGGGGATTAAAGAAATAAGGCGAACGCAAAAAAAAAGAAGAAAAAAAAAGGACAAAACCGTCTGATGTCACCAACTAACTATGATCACAGTCGTCCTGTAAGACTATACTTATCCAGTTATCCTGCCCTAAAGTCAGCACATCTTTAATGTCGTGTGCCCATCTTCTCCTGGGTACGCCCCTGCCTCGTTTTCCACGTGACAAACCTGCCACTATGGTTTTCCCCATAGACCAGTGTGACGTTTGATGTGGCCAAAATATTTTAGTTTCATAAATATAATTTGACTTACCCCGCCAAATTGTTAATATACCAAGCTATTTTATGACTATATTTGAAACATAGTAAGATAAATATTTGTAAGACTATCCTACCCTAAAGTCAGCACATCTTTGATGTTGTGTGCCCATCTTCTCCTCCATACGCCCCTGCCTCGTTTTCTACGTGACAAACCTGCCAGTATGGTTTTCCCAAAGACTAGTGTGATGTTTGACATGGCCAAAATATTTTAGTTTCATAAATATAATTTGGCTTACAGGCCAAATTTTTATATATACCAAGCTATTTTATGACGTCTGTAATTCTCTTTCCTGACAACTAAACGTCATTATACTGGTTTAGAAGACTCTGCAGAGTCTGTGTACAACCAGTTTCATTTACATTACCTTGCTCTAAAAGCTATGTGCATACAATATATTCTTAAATGCATTAATTGTCCCTGCCTGCACTACTTCCTGCGGCAATGCATTCCAAGCATTTACCACTTGCTGACTAAAAAAATATTTCCTAATATCTAATCTGGAACTTTTTTTAGTTAATTTGTAGCTATGCCCTCTTGTTCTTGTAGGTGGTTGAATTTAGAAAAACTTTTTATAGTCTAATTTATCCGTTCCTCTGATAAACCTGTATTAAGTCACCTTCTCTTTTCTAGACACTGTAGGCCGGTTTTTCTGAATCTTTCCCCATAACTAATTCTAGAATCCCACTATCAGCTGTGTAGCTCTTTTTTGTATCCATTTCAGCATGTTTATATCTCTATGCTAAGGACTCCACACCTGTACACAGTACTCCAATCAAGGTCTAACTAATGCTTTATACAGTTTGACTATCACATCCTTTCTCCTATGTTTAATATTTATTTTTATCATACCTAACATTGCAATTGTTTTTTTCACTGCTACCTGGACTTGCTCACTCACCTTACCTGTATAATCTATTATAAACCCTTAGGTCCCTTTCCTTTTCTCCATTCCTGTAACATTTTAGTTCAACAGAATAGTTCTCATATTTAGTGTGGGTGAGTATAAACATAAACACATTTCCATGTAGGGGAAAAAATAAAGATCAAGTCTACAGTAGATGCACAACTAAATAGGACATGCACACACACTACACATAAAATAGAACCAATGAAGCAGGCCAACGAATACTGATACGCCTGAGTAATCTGTCCCATTTAAAAATAAACCATTGGAACACCCTTCAGCAGATTCTATCCAGCTTTGAACCATTTTTATATCTCTCCACGCTGCTGTTACCCTTTTTATCTTTATAAAGTATAATGTGGTCCATCGTCATTCTTACCTGGCCTCTTGATTGTTTATTATATGGGCATACCTTTTTTTAATCTGGACTCTTTTCGGTATTATTGGGTTGAGTTATTGCCCCTTATTGGTAGCCGTGGGAAAAAGTAATGTAATCTTCCAAGTGTATTGTCAAAGACGATTTAAGAGGAGTGTGCATGGAACTAGCAACTCATTTGCAGTGCTTTGTATATCAGGTGAAAGCTCCAACGGGCAAGGGAGAAATCACCACTCTGTGATATGAAATGTACTACAGAAGTAACTTATCACTAAACAAATTCAGTGTCGTGATTTGGGATCTTCTATTCCGTTACGTGCAACTCATGAAGAAACCAAATAATATAGCCAGACATTCACTGGGCTTGAACCAACAGGGAAAATAAGAATGGGGAACACGGCCAGTAGAACTAAATTTTAAAGACAAGGCCAAACATTGGGTATATTTTATACATCCCTCCATTTCTTTCTTTTACACACACACCCATTAACAGCCACACACAAAATTACAGGCAATATTGTATGCAAGTCAACATTATGTGTCCGCTTCTTTCATCATAATATTTCTTTTCCAGACATTGTCTGGCTAACTTCTGCATTTGTGCCTTATTCCAGAGTGATTGAGAGAACAATAGTATTGTAGAGCGGACGCAGGAAGTTGGCAACGTTGTTTCACGTTTTTAACAAACTTACTTGCTGATTGGACTACGGCTGAAGTAGTCTCTGTACTTCCATAGTAAGTATAAATCTTATTGTCATAGACCACAGAAAATAGGCATAAGCAATGGCAACCTGCAGATGACATGTGTTGCTGCAGAGGTGGTATCTGAGGTGCTTAGTGTAGCATGATGAGGTTGCAATAGTGTTACATGATGAGGATGTTCATGTAACATGATGAGGTTGCTAATGTAACGTGATGAGGTTGCTATAGTGTTACATGGAAAGGTTACTATACTGTTACATGATGAGGTTGCTATGTTACATGATGAGATTGCTATAGTGTAAAATGATGAGGTTGTTAAAGTGTTACATGATGCTGTGTTATATGAGGGTGTTGTTACAGTGTGTCATGGTGAGGTTGTTGTAGTGTTACATGGTGTGGTTGCTAGTGTTGCAGGATGAGATTGTAAATGTAACATGATGATGTTGTAAATGTAACATGATGATGTTGTAAATGTAGCATGATGATGTTGTAAATGTAGCATGATAATGTAAATGTAACATGATGATGTTGCTATAGTGTTATGCGATGAGGCTGCAATAGTGTTACATGATGAGGTTGTTAATATAGTATGAAGAGGTTGCTATTATTTTGCGTGAAGATGTTTCTAGTGTTACATGGTGAGGTTGTTAGTGGTACATGATTAAATTGCCAGTGTTACACAGCGAGGTTGTAAGTCCCATGCAGCACAGCTTTACTTTGTTGTGTTTTATTAAATTCAAAGTAAGCAAAGGTGATGTCCGCTGACCTTTCATTGTTAACCTTATAGTTTCCACATTTTGTATGTCCCAAACATTTGGGGCGCTGCATGACCTAGGAGTGTGAAGTGTCCGTTTCACAATCCCAACCCACCCGGTTCGAATCCCGCTCATGTCCAGTTTTGGCAGACATGTTTGTCTTTTTGCTCCTATCCGTATGGAAAATAATGGCAACATACCGTGCTGTACACCTGCCAAGAAACGTATAATAGCCAAATGGTGGCGGTTGTCAGAAGTGATGTTCTGCAAAGGGCAAGCTACTTACTTTTTCACAAACATTTAGACGTACCCATTTTTGGATACACCAGTGGGATCAAGATGCTGAGCAGCACATGAGCTGCAGTGGTCAGCGACCTATAGCTGACTGCCAGCGTCAGGGCCAGCGAACCATAGCTGCCAAGACCTTTCTACACCTCCACGCGGTGATCCTGGATAATAGGCTGCAGCAGGGCAGACTGGCTAAGGAGAAGGGATCGAAGAGGGAATGCTAACCCGGTACTCAAAAAATGCTTGCTGAAGTTGGATGTGTTGGACCGAATGGTGCAAATATCGCAGCCAAGCTGTAAACTACGACACAACTCATTCCGTTCTCTAGACTACATTCTGCTACTTAAACCCTTTCAGTGTTTGGTAGTGGGAGATTGAGAACGAACGAAGAAGAAGGATACACCAGTTGTCTTGTAAACCCATGAAATTGCCACAAAGCACTAGTAGTGTTCCTAACCAGATGGCATTAAGTTTCCACTAAAAATGTATTTATAACATCTACATCAATTAAATAAACAGACCTACCTCAGGAAAAGTCTGTTGCAACAACTTAACTTCCCCCGCCGTCAATAATAGGATAACCTTCCAAATTCATGTGAAACAGAAAAAATTGTTTAAAAAATTATCTGAAATAAAAAAAAAGAGCCATATTTTAAATTGAGGTGGACAGTAAAGGTATTGGTTTCGATTCGGTCGTTTCTATAGCAAAAGTAGTGTTAACACAACGATTACACTGATACATAATAAAGCCCCATGCCAATTTTTCTGCCAATGGTTCAGTAAAAGATAATCAAAGTTGTAAAGATAATTTTTGGACACCCTGCACATTGGTCTTAGCACTAAAATATTTGTTGTTCTTTTCAGCATTCCAGTGCTCTGTAATCAAGAAGACACACAGAGCAACCAACCATGAATAACGGCTTTAGCTCACCGAGCACAGACGAACATTCAACAGGGAACCATAGGGTCCATGAAGAGGGCAGACAGAATTATGAACGCAACAATAAATCTGCAGACTGGTTTGGTCACAGTGACCAAGTGGTTGACACACGACCAGAATCTCGGCTCAGATCTGATGCGGCCAGGGCTAATGCTGAGAAAAGCCGTGGATCTGTGCAGGAAGATCTGACACATTCTAGTACCAGAAATGGTCATTCTCACAATGACAAGCCAGAATCTCCAGAGAATTTTGAAACAGTTAAAGTGGAACACTTGAATAATCTCAGTGAGAAAATTGCTAACTTGGAGGTCTCGCAAAAACCAGAACTTAAGGTAAAAACCTGTTACGTTTTTATTGTTTATGTGTTTACATATAAGACGGGTCGCTAAAGCTGAGAGGTTGGCGCTTGTACCTGAAGAAAAAAAGCCAAAAATGGTGCACCCTCGAATTCTGCTGGTTTTCAGTATTCCCTGGTTTCAAGGGAGCTGAGATCGACACCTAGTCCTATCGGGGTTGTGTACACCTGTGTGTATAAAAGAATTCTTGGCAGTTGAAAACTGAAGAATAGATAAACACGCTGTTGGCGACTGTCGGGGCAGAGTTCTCTAATGACAACAATTGTCATAGGTGGTGAAGGTAACTCTTCATGTACTAAGCCGCAGCCTATGTGAGGTGGGGTAACCAGTTCCCCTCCTTGCTGTTTTTTTTTTATCTTCCCCAACTCTACGTCGGGTATTCATTTACATCTGGATCGACTGGAGGAGCAGTTGTACCAGACACGAACTACGGCAAAAAATTTTTTTCCCGCAATATTGAGCCCTGTCATGCTGTAATCCCAGTTAAGCAAGCCAGCTCACTGTTCCCTAACCAGTAGGGAACTGCATAAAACTCAAAAGGAGGTAGCCCCTCCATCATGCAGGGACACAACAGGCTAATCGCCAGTTTGTAACACTTAATTTCCCAGGGGTAGAAGAGCAGCGGCTAAGAAAGAGGAGAAATATATGTGTGTGATGATGATTCGCTGTTCACCCCAAGGGAAACTTAACTGGCCCCTTTATAGGAATCCTGTATCCGAGCAATCGTATCATGTAGGTAGGTGTGTGTATTCTACATAGACGGCAAGGGTATGCCATGCCAAATGTCCTGGTACACGATTAGGGGCTGCAGGCTCAATGTGATGAGGATGATGTCTTTCTGATTTGGCATAACTAGGTGCTGCGGGGGCGGGACCATGACAGAGAGGGTCACTTTCCATCCTTGATGTTCATGGCCTGCTTTGGGGGGGGGGGGCATCCTCTTCAAGGCAGCCCGCATGTCCAAATAAGGCCAACCAAATGGTGACAGTCTAGCAATCTGTAGTAGGCTCTCGATGGAATGTTGTACTGGCGACCTCGTCGTTTGAAATCTTGTCATACCAGTGTATCTGGCTGCGCATGGAAGACTTCAATGCGTTTCTGATTACACTGCAGAGTTGTACATGTTTCGGACCCGTAGAGCAGGATGGGAATGACACGTTATGTACATTTATAGATTATTTCAGTGAAATCCTATGCTGGTTCCAGACGCGATGCAAGATGCTTATAGAGGCAGCAGCTAGACTGACTCTTTGAATGATATCTGAAAGGCTTCGTGCATCAGTTTTACAGCGGCGGTGTCAGTAGCGATGGTTTTACATGTTGAGATTGCTAGTCCATGCGCAACATTCATTAGTCAATGTTACAAAATTTCAAGGGCCAAACTCTTTTCAACCAATGCACTACTTGTGTGATGAATGTACGAGGGCAAGAATTGGATACAAATCTACAAATTTGTATAAAATAGATGAGGCAGAAAGGTCTAGTTCACAGATAATCTAATCAATGGTCGCAAGGTTAGCTGTCCGCCTCCGGAGCCGGAGGCCGCAGGTTCTATCAATTGTGGATAATAGGATTTTTTGAGGTGTATCTTCTGGTAAAAAATTCCCATGATCTGCGTCGAGAACGTTAAAAATTCCTGTGTAGAAATAGAAAAGAGTAGGCTTAACGACCACTGCCCAGACATAATTCAAAAATTCGAGTTAAAAGTTTTCCCCAAATTATTTGTACCTTCCTCTAGGCCTAGTAAGTCGCTGGAAGTTTAAAATACCTGCTACGGGTAGCCTTCTATTACCTGGCAACAGACATTAACAACATACCTGTTTGACTACCAGGATTCCGAGTATGCCAATAAGTTCGCTAAGTGTCTGGCATTAACTCTGTGGCTATTAGTTACTCCCCATTAATCCAACCATCACCAGGATACCTGCTCCTCCATAAATGTTGCAAATTGGGAGGTCTCTTAGCCTGGAGAAATTATGGGTTAGATCAGTGGTTCTTAACGACAATTGCCTAGCTCGAAATTGTTATCTTGGCTTTGTTCGTTCTTAATCTCCCGCTACCAAACCCGGAAAGGGCTTAAGTAGCAGAATGTAGTCCAGAGAACGGCATGCGTTGTGTCGTAGTTTACAGCTTGACTGCGATTTTTTGCACCTTTCGGTCCAAAACATCCGACTTTAGCAGGCATTTTTTGAGTACCAGGTTAGCATTCTCTCTTCGATCCCTTCTCCTTAGTCAATCTGCTCTGTTGCAGTGTGTTATCCAGGATCACCGTGTGGAGGTGTAGAAGGGTCTTGGCATCTATGGTTCGCTGGCCCTGACGCTAGCAGTCAGCTATGGGTCGCTGACTGCTGCAGCTCATGCGCTGACTTACACAAGTTAGCAGTGAATAAAGGAATTGGTATTCAAACTTCCCAAAGTGAACTCAATCCCGTTATGATACCTAACGTAACGTATTTATACTGCTATAGAAGACTATAGAGTCTGTATACAACCAGTTTCCCGCTGGGGTTTTGAGTGTGTAACTGATGTGCGAGTCCATCTTAATAGATTCAAACACTAGAGCTGAGTAGACTCGCAGCCAGTTACGTGCCATCTGTAGCTGCTATTAACAAACTACTTGGGAAAGGTACAAATAATCTGAGGTAGATTTTTAACTTGAATTTTGTTCAGACAGCGTCCGTTAAGCCTACTCTTTTCTATTTCCCACTGCCAAGGGATTTTTAATGTGCTCGACTCTGAACACGGGAGGCAGATCTCACTACCCAGAGATCAGGGAATCTTTTACCAGAAGATCCACGTGAAAAGACTTCAGTGATTCGAACCCGCGACCTCTGGCACCAGCGGTGGACATCTTACTTCTAGAACACTGAGCCCCCCCCCCCCGTTAGTAGGGTATTTTTAGTGTAACAAACACAACACAGTCTCCATGTCTGTCAGCTCAGGTAACTGCCATGTTTGTCTGAACTGGTTCAAAATAGGAATGGCTGACCTACTTCTCTGCTGGCCACTGGCCTACTTTGAGAAGTTATTCTTGTTCTGTATTTTACTTTTGTGGAGACTAAGTCTTTCACATACTGAATTTAATTGATGCGAGTCACCAGTTAACATATTGAATTTAATTGATGATGTGAGTCATCAGGGATACTGAATTTAGTTGATGGTACGAGTCATCAGTTAACATGAATTGAATCGATGATGCGAGTCATCAGGGATATTGAATTTAATCAATGATATGAGTCATCAGGGATACTGAATTTAATAGACAGTACGAGTCTTGAGTCAACATACTAAATTTAATCGACAGTACGAGTCACGAGTCAACATACTGAATTTAATCGATGGTACGAGTCAACATACTGAATTTAATCGATGGTGTGTGGAAGAAATGGTAACACACAGTGAAAATGAGAGCCATATAGTTCTGCTGACAGATGCTCTCGAAGTAGTCACAGCGCTAAAAAGCCAGAAAAACACTGAGCTTAATGACTTAAGAGCAGCACTCTGCAAACTGTGCCAGCAGTCCGCACCAAAAAGGGTACTGGTACAGTGGGTTCCGTCACACTGCAACATCCAAGGCAATGAGGAGGCAGACAGACTGGCAAAAGAAGGTGCAAGGCTACCACAAACAGATACCAGTATGACGTACGAAGAGTCAAAACGGCTTATCAAAGCCAGATACATGACCAAATGGGAAACCGAACATACTGGTTACACCAAAAACGATGCCTATTACCAGTTGAACCGAAGAGAGCAGGTCGTTGTCTTCAGACTTCGCACTGGCCACAACAGACTGAGGTACCACCTATTCAACAAATTGAAGATAGGGTGTACCGACGAATGCCCGTGCGGTACTGGTAAAATGACCACTGAACATCTGCTGCAGAACTGCCCGACATACGAGGATCAGAGAGAGCAGATGTGGCCATTGCCAGTGGAACTGCAAGACAAGCTCTATGGTAGTGGCGAGAGTCTCAGGATGACCGCCGCTTTTTTCGAGAAAATAATGGTTACTGTCTGACTGTGTACGCAGAAGAAGAAGAATTGATGATGTGAGTCATCAGGGATACTGAATTTAGTTGATGGTACGAGTCATCAGTTAACATGAATTGAATCGATGATGCGAGTCATCAGGGATATTGAATTTAATCAATGATATGAGTCATCAGGGATACTGAATTTAATAGACAGTACGAGTCTTGAGTCAACATACTAAATTTAATCGACAGTACGAGTCACGAGTCAACATACTGAATTTAATCGATGGTACGAGTCAACATACTGAATTTAATCGATGGTACGAGTCAACATACTTAATTTAATCGATGGTACGAGTCACAAGTCAACATACTGAATTTAATCGACGGTATGAGTCATGAGTCAACATACTTAATTTAATCGACGGTATGAGTCACGAGTCAACATACTGTATTTAATCGATGGTACGAGTCAACATACTGAATTTAATCGTTGGTACGAGTCATGAGTCAACATACTGAATTTAATCGATGGTATGAGTCATCAGGGATGCTGAATTTAGTCGACGGTATGAATCACCAGTTAAAATACTGACTTTAATTGATGGTATGCGGGGACGGCGTGGCCTAGTGGTTAAGTGGTACGGCTCACGACCCGAAGGTGCTGGGTTCGATCACCGGCCGTTACCCCGGGGAAACAAACCCTTAGAAAATGCAGGAGGAAGCAGACCCTTATATAAAATGCGTGCTGAAGTCGGATGCACTGGGCCGATAGGCGCAAAATAAAAACCACAGTGCAACGCACACCGCCTTGGGGAATAGAGAAATAAGGCGAACGCAAAAAAAAAAAAAATTGATGGTACGAGTCTCCGGTTAACTGACGGAATTTAATTGATGATATGAGTCACCTTCCGAGTGGTCTGCCGGGTCTTTGTGTATGACAAGGACAAGAATAGCACCACTACCCCACAGAGAGCATGTCCTAAGAGGCAACTGTGTGAAATGGCATAACACCGGCCATGGTTAGGTGGTTTGTTCATAACGGCATAGATGGCGCCCAACAGGCTGCGGATCTACATTGCTTGTGTTTGAGTCTATTAAGATGAACTCTCACATCGGTTAACCACCCTCCGTAAGCGATTGTCACAATGCCGCGGCGTATTAAGCTGCTTGAGCCTAGCCCACTAAGCGGGAAACCCTTCTCCCGACTACATCCAGTTCATTCCAGAGCTGAGACCTGCAAATGGGCATTTGTCTCTGTAGAAGTACAGGTCGACTAAGCACTAAGAATACGAGTCACCAGTTAACATAATGAACATAGCATAAATTAACATAGCGTGCTATGATTAAGACACAAACCTGGTCCATAGACAGAGCTTAACCCACACTGCCAGTCACAACGTGTTTTCAGAAGGTCCTTATTGTAAAGTTATTGCATGTATAAAAAGATAATCCCGTTTGGGTTCTGATACTCCGTATATGGAACGAAAGAATAGGACCATCCAATTATGTATTTTCATAAAATGTACAAATAAAGGTTGTGCACAGGGCTAGCAAACTCATAATGTAAAAAAGTTCTGCTGGAACCACTTCTACTAATAAACATTTGCACAAACTACCAGTACAAGAGGTCAACTATTGGGGTGATCCTATGCTCCTACTGGAACAGAATGGGAAGATTGAAGTGTGTCGATGTTTTACAATGGTTCATGAATGGGAAGATTGAAGTGTGTCAATGCTTTACAATGGTTCATGAATGGGAAGATTGAAGTGTGTAAATGCTTTACAATGGTTCATGAATGGGAAGATTGAAGTGTGTAAATGTTTTACAATGGTTCATGAATGGGAAGATTGAAGTGTGTGAATGTTTTACAATGGTTCAATTTTACTACTTTTCATATGAACTTTTTTGAAATGAACGATTAAAAAAATGAATTCAAAATAGTAAAATAAACTCTGCAACACTTAGCAGCAATTCAAACTAACGTTGATGTACCATTTAAACATCCATCGTGTCATATAAAACATGTTAAAGATACAGCTTTCTCTGTTTTGGTGCTCTAAAAGAAGGTCTCCTGATTGGTTTGCCGGAGTCTTTGTGTATGGCAAGGACAAGAATAGCACCACTGCCTCACAGAGAGCATGTCGTAAGAGGCCACTGTGTGACATGGCATAACACCATCTATGGTTAGGTGGTTTGTTAAGAGCAGCATAGATGGGGGCCTAACCGGGCTGCGGGATTAGTGTTTGAGTCTATTAAGATTGACTCGCACATCGGTTAACCACCCTCTGCGGTACTTGTTCTAACGCAGCGGTAGTAATAAGCTGCTCAAGCCTAGCCCGCTGAGCAGGAAATCTTTCTCCCGGCTACATCGAGCTCATACCAGAGCTGGAACCTGCACAGGCGCATCTACCACTAAGAAGTACAGGTCGACTTAGACAATGCCCCAGCCAACCTCAAATAAATTCCTCTGCGCCGTTCATCGTAAAAAGGGCGTTTGTGACATTGTGTCATCATTTACAGCGAGGCTGTGAAATCTGCGTCTTATAGCCTGACACATCCGATTTTAGCATGGCATTTTTGTACCGAGTTTGCCTTCCTTTTTCGGTCCCTGTTCTCTCAGCCGGGCTGCTTGTTTGCAGTCTGTTTCCAGGGCTGCCACTTGGAGGCAGAATAGGGTCTTGGTCAGTTATGAATCACCAATCCTGATGCAAGTAGCCAGCTATAAGTTGACGGCTGATGTAAGCTCATTCACAGCCGCCTCTTCGGCTTCTACCTCAAAGAAATTGACAATGACCATTCGGAAGTTGGCGTTGGTATTTCCGTAGGTCTTGTTTTACAACTTGACAGACATTCTTGATTAATGGACAAGTTACTCCACTTCTGCCTTGGTGGTGGAGGTGTTTTCTTTATCTTGTGGATTATACTTTCCTCATAATGGCGTAGCTGGCCCAATGCCCAACACTCTTTAGTCGCCTCTTACATCATGTCTAGAGCTCCCGTCTGTGGTTGGGAAAGAGATACATTTCTGGTTTCTGACCAGGGGGGGGGGGGGGGGGGGGGAGCCACAGGTCCCCCAACAATATCTTCAATTTCCATAAGCTATGCTCAGTGAAGCTGGTTAACGAGGAGACGACGACGTCACATCCAGCAGGTGTTGGTGTGACTATTCTCTACTCGCCTTTCATACCGTGGCAACAAATAGGGGGATTAGTGAAGTGCAAATATAGAACGTGTCACTTTAAGAAACCTGATACAACATGAAACCTGACACAGAGGCTGTGTCAATCAGTCAGACGATGTCCTTTGTATCATTGTGAACACTGTAGGCTTGTGAAGAGCTTCTACCAGTGTGTTCCTTAGCTATTTCAACATCAATTTAAGTATCATCAATGCACTTCACTCATTTCGGGGCATAGGTCATTGACAACCCTTCTTCAGCAAGTTCGACTTTTCTGCCTCTTCAGTTGATGTCCGGGGACTGAACGTCCAGTCTCTTCTCTGGCGTTTATTGGTCAATTTCTCTTTGTTTTCCCCTTGTGGGTTCCGTGTCAGTGTCTGTCTGGCCATGTTTGGTTGTGCTTTACATAGCGTGTCCTATCCAACCCGATTTTCCTATGTTTGATTGGTTGCTCCACTGGTTGTTATTAGCTCCTTTTCCATAGGTCTTCGTCCCTTACCATCCTTTGCCAACATATACCATTATCTTCTGTAGATTAATGAGATCAGTGTGTATGAATGCCATCTTCATTGAAATTTTGTTTGCTTGTTTGTTTAGTATACAATACAAAACAATAGTTTGCTTAGGCGACCAGGGCCCGTCACACCAAATGACCATATCCACGGCAGCGTTCCAAGTGGTCTACAGTTCTGTTGGGGAGGTGGTGATCTGTTTCAGCCGGGTGTTGCGAGGGCGACCCCGAGGATGTCTCCAGGATGAACATGGCCTTTTCAATATACCTCGCCTTCACAGCCTGCCTGAGCATCATGTGCTGAGTGAGGCGGACAATGTGACCGAACAGGAAGAGGCGACGGTGACCAATCATTGAGGAGATGCCTACAAGTTGAGTATGTCAAACTACTTCACTGTTGGAAATCAGGTCATGTCAGTGGATCCAGATGTTATGCCTCCAGTTGCGCAGGTGAAAGACATAACGCTGCTGGTCCCACTATAGAAGCGTCCAGGTCTTGGAGCTGTACAGGACGATACAAGAGGAGAACCCCAAAATCCTTGTTTAACTAAGTTTGTCATATATTTTATACTTTAAAAAAAAATCCTTCTATGGAGGTGAGGCTGGTTTACAAACCCAGTACCAGGTTCAAATCATCTCATGCTCAGATTGACAAACCTAGTATGTCATAAGTTTTTAATGGTGTGATCACTTCCCCCAGTTGACCCAGCTGTAAATTGGTTCCTGGCAAAAGACAAACTGACTTATTTTAATGGTGTGATCACTTGCCCCAGTCGACCCAGCTGTAAATTGTTTCCTGGCAAAAAACAGACTTATTTTAATGGTGTGATCACTTCCCCCAGTCGACCCAGCTGTAAATTGGTTCCTGGCAAAAGATAAACTGACTTATTTTAATGGTGTGATCACTTGCCCCAGTCGACCCAGCTGTAAATTGGTTCCTGGCAAAAGACAAACTGACTTATTTTAATGGTGTGATCACTTGCCCCAGTCGACCCAGCTGTAAATTGGTTCCTGGCAAAAAACAGACTTATTTAAATGGTGTGATCACTTCCCCCAGTCGACCCAGCTGTAAATTGGTTTCTGGCAAAAGACAAACTGACTTATTTTAATTGTGTGATCACTTGCCCCAGTCGACCCAGCTGTAAATTGGTTCCTGGCAAAAGACAAACTGACTTATTTTAATAGTGTGATCGCTTCCCCCAGTCGACCCAGCTGTAAATGGGTTCCTGGCAAAGTCTGGGAAATTTTGGAGCCAGCGCAGGTATTACACAGTTTGTGTTCTGTCCTCTGCACTTTCAGCAATAAAAGAGACTGAGCACACATGGGGGTGTCCAGTTGCAGTGGAATGGACTGAGCACACATGGGGGTGTCCAGCTACAGTGGAATGGACTGAGCACACATGGGGGTGTCCAGTTGCAGTGGAATGGACTGAGCACACATGGGGGTGTCCATTTGCAGTGGAATGGACTGAGCACACATGGGGGTGTCCAATTGCAGTGGAATGGACTGAGCACAAATAGGGTGTCCATCTGCAGTGGAATGGACTGATCACACATGGGGGTGTCCAGTTACAGTGGAATGGACTGAGCACACATGGGGGTGTCCAGCTACAGTGGAATGGACTGAGCACACATGGGGGTGTCCAGTTGCAGTGGAATGGACTGAGCACACATGGGGGTGTCCAGCTACAGTAGAATGGACTGAGCACACATGGGGGTGTCCAATTGCAGTGGAATGGACTGAGCACACATGGGGGTGTCCAATTGCAGTGGAATGGACTGATCACACATGGGGGTGTCCAGCTACAGTGGAATGGACTGAGCACACATGGGGGTGTCCATTTGCAGTGGAATGGACTGAGCACACATGGGGGTGTCCAGCTACAGTGGAATGGACTGAGCACACATGGGGGTGTCCAGTTGCAGTGGAATGGACTGAGCACACATGGGGGTGTCCATTTGCAGTGGAATGGACTGAACACACATGGGGGTGTCCAATTGCAGTGGAATGGACTGAGCACAAATAGGGTGTCCATCTGCAGTGGAATGGACTGATCACACATGGGGGTGGGTGTCCAGTTGCAGTGGAATGGACTGAGCACACATGGGGGTGTCCAGCTACAGTAGAATGGACTGAGCACACATGGGGGTGTCCAATTGCAGTGGAATGGACTGAGCACAAATAGGGTGTCCATCTGCAGTGGAATGGACTGATCACACATGGGGGTGTCCAGCTACAGTGGAATGGACTGAGCACACATGGGGGTGTCCAACTACAGTGGAATGGACTGAGCACAAATAGGGTGTCCAGCTACAGTGGAATGGACTGAGCACACATGGGGGTATCCAGCTACAGTAGAATGGACTGAGCACAAATAGGGTGTCCAGCTACAGTGGAATGGACTGAGCACACATGGGGGTGTCCAGCTACAGTGGAATGGACTGAGCACACATGGGGGTGTCCAGCTACAGTAGAATGGACTGAGCACACATGGGGGTGTCCAATTGCAGTGGAATGGACTGAGCACAAATAGGGTGTCCATCTGTAGTGGAATGGACTGAGCACACATGGCGGTGTCCAGCTACAGTGGAATGGACTGAGCACACATGGGGGTGTCCAGCTACAGTGGAATGGACTGAGCACAAATAGGGTGTCCAGCTACAGTGGAATGGACTGAGCACACATGGGGGTATCCAGCTACAGTAGAATGGACTGAGCACAAATAGGGTGTCCAGCTACAGTGGAATGGACTGAGCACACATGGGGGTGTCCAGCTACAGTGGAATGGACTGAGCACACATGGGGGTGTCCAGCTACAGTAGAATGGACTGATCACACATGGGGGTGTCCAGCTACAGTGGAATGGACTGAGCACAAATAGGGTGTCCAGCTACAGTGGAATGGACTGAGCACACATGGGGGTGTCCAGCTACAGTGGAATGGACTGAGCACAAATAGGGTGTCCAGCTACAGTGGAATGGACTGAGCACACATGGGGGTATCCAGCTACAGTAGAATGGACTGAGCACAAATAGGGTGTCCAGCTACAGTGGAATGGACTGAGCACACATGGGGGTGTCCAGCTACAGTAGAATGGACTGAGCACAAATAGGGTGTCCAGCTACAGTAGAATGGACTGAGCACAAATAGGGTGTCCAGCTACAGTGGAATGGACTGAGCACACATGGGGGTGTCCAGCTACAGTAGAATGGACTGAGCACAAATAGGGTGTCCAGCTACAGTGGAATGGACAGCACACATGGGGGTGTCCAGCTACAGTAGAATGGACTGAGCACAAATAGGGTGTCCAGCTACAGTGGAATGGACTGAGCACAAATATAGTGTCCAGCTACAGTGGAATGGACTGAGCACACATGGGGGTGTCCAGCTACAGTAGAATGGACTGAGCACACATGGGGGTGTCCAGCTACAGTGGAATGGACTGAGCACAAATAGGGTGTCCAGCTACAGTGGAATGGACTGAGCACACATGGGGGTGTCCAGCTACAGTAGAATGGACTGATCACACATGGGGGTGTCCAGCTACAGTGGAATGGACTGAGCACACATGGGAGTGTCCAGCTACAGTGGAATGGACTGAGCACACATGGGGGTGTCCAGCTACAGTGGAATGGACTGAGCACACATGGGGGTGTCCAGCTACAGTGGAATGGACTGAGCACAAATAGGGTGTCCAGCTACAGTGGAATGGACTGAGCACACATGGGGGTGTCCAGCTACAGTAGAATGGACTGAGCACAAATAGGGTTGGAGGAATAGCAACAAGTAATAACAATCATACATTTGTCCGCAGGTAAAAAGTGCTGAGGTAGAGAACCACAGGGAGAAAGTCCAAGACACTTCCAATGTGTCAGGGAACCATGGCAACACAGGTCCTAACCCAGACTTAGAGCAGACACCGCCACTCAGGCTTAACCTCAAGTTGGATGGGGTGAGTTTAAAAGTTATCTTACCACAAAAATTGTCCATGTTTTGCTTGCATAAAAGTTTACCTTGTTTTGTCATCACATTATGTAATCTTTTTATTCTCCGTTCGTCCTAAAAATAACGTTTTGTATGTTGTGTCGTAGTTTACAGCAGAGGTTGTGGTATCTTGTCTTTCAGTTCGGCACATCAAATTTTAGCACAGCATTTAGGAGTCGGGTTTGCCTTTCCTCTTTGACCCCTAATCTCGTAGCCAGACAAATGGTTGCAGCCTGTTTCCAGGGCCGCCACTTGAAGGCAGAATAGGGTCTTGGTCAGTTATGGGTGACTGACTGTAATGCAAGCAGCCAGCTGTGAGTCGCTGACCTACAACACAAAAATCATTAAACTAGTTTATATTGTCATTCAAATGACACTCAAATGACACAAGAACATGATGCTGAACGAATTAATGACAAAAATGTCAGAAGGTTTCCAGAGGGTAATGATTCAGTGGATGCCATCACATTACGACATGGACATCAGGCCGAGGGTGTGGCCAAAGTAGGAGCAAAACTGAGACAGGAAGAATACCTGGTCAACTATGAAGGGGCAAGGGCCATAATGAAAGGGCAGTGCAAGGTAAAGTAGTAGGAGAGGCTCCACAGCCCTAACGCAGATGACGGATACTACAAACTGTCCAGGAAAGACCAGGTTATCAAACTTCGTCTCCGAACTGGCATAACAGAATAAGACACTGTATGCACACAAAATTCAAGATAGATACCACCGGCCTTTGCTACTGTGGCAAACAAGGCATGTATTTTAGGACTACCCCCAGCACACAGATCTGAGGAGAAGGATGTTGCCCACACCAACTCCCCTCAGGAGAAACTGTATAGCGGTATTGAGATCCTGAAAAAAGACAGCAGACTTTATTGAAGAATGGACCTCGGTCCTCCTCACTGTAGTGCAATGCTAAGCTTATCACTATAGGGATCACAATGCTGAGCCCTACTTCGTTCGCAAGGTTTCTGTAACAGACTTCTTCCAGGAGCATAGGCCAGACGTGATGTGGGTCTAAAGGACTTCTTCCAGGGGCAGACGTGATGTGGATCTAAGAGCCTTCTTTCAGGAGCATGGTGCAGACGTGATGTGGGTCTTAAGATATCAGTAGGTTTCATCTGACCCTGATATTATCCATCACTCCCTCTGATATGAGATATGATCACGGTGAACTGAGGCGCTAGTCCAGTCAGGCACAAAATACTGACCAGGATGTCACGTCAGGGTCAGTCCAATACACTGACCAAGTCCACAATCTCTCTTCCATGTAGCGTTCCCTGGCTGACGAGATGGTGATCGATGTGATCCCCATGGTAGTGAGCACCATGTAGATGAAGCCAAGCATAGCACAACCGCCTGGAGGACTGTGGTCCACCTTCATCAGCATGCTCGGGATGGGAGGAAAGCTACTACACGCCACTTAATGTTGTTTTCAGGGTGCCAAAAGAGTAACCTTAATTATTGTGGGCATTAAACAACAACATACCCAGATCATATCTGTTTTATCAAATGTAAAATTGGGCCTGGATATGTGCCCTTGTGATGAGAACAGATTATAGAACCTATTATCTCCATGGGCTGATGAGAGGGGTATCATGACCTTCTCCAACCAGTCTAAAGGATAAACTTTATGGTGACGAGAGAAACCTGAGATGGACTCTGAAGTTAGAGGGATATCACTTTTCTTAGTTGCTCCTCTTCTACCCTTGGGCGTGTAGAGGTCCTTTTTGTGATTCTGTTTCTAAGTATTTACGGCACTGCACTCTAGGCATGCTCATAGTTGCTCAGTCTTTCTCAGCAAATGGCGCAAGGTCTGGATGCTGATGGTCCCTGTAGCTCGCTAGTTGTACACTTTTTTGCTCTGCCATCTCATGCGCCCTACTCCGCTTGAATCTTTGATGTTGAAACTTGGTAGTCTGTGGATTGCTGATTCATCTATATCAGTGTCCTCATCTAACAGGCGGTCATTGATTGATTTCAAAATGTCGCTCCTTATCCATCACTAATGTGCCCATGATGGAAGCTTATGAAACCAAGATGTCAGCTCCTTCGTTGCACTAAACCCCAGCATGACCAGGACAGAAGATCTATGTCAAACCATGGATGTTTGAGTTCTCAACAGCTGCTACCCACTCATACCTCAGCCATCCTTTCAGCGCCTTCTGAAAGTACAGCTTACATGCCAGTCACGATAACTGCCCTTGTTAAAGGGGTCCCAGATAGCCTTCTTGACGCTGAGGTCACTGCTTCTATCTCCTTTTTGTATATACTTTAAATCAAATGTGCGGGATCAAGATGCTGAGCGGCGCATGAGCTGCAGTGGTCAGCGACCCATAGCTGACTGCTAGCGTCAGGGCCAGCTAACCAGAGCTGCCAAGACCCTTCTACACCTCCACGCGGTGATCCTGGATAACAGGCTGCAGCAGGGCAGACTGGCTAAGGAGAAGGGATCGAAGAGGGAATGCTAACCCGGTACTAAAAAAATGCTTGCTGTAGTCAGATGTGTTGGACCGAAAGGTGCAAATATCGCAGTCAAGCTGTAAACTACGACACAACGCATTCCGTTCTCTGGACTACATTCTGCTACTTAATCCCTTTCAGGGTTTGGTAGGGGAGATTGAGAACGAAGAAGAAGAAGAAGAAGAAATCAAATGTGCATAGACACTAGTGGTGAGGATGTAATGTCTTAGCATGATGGAAAGCTCTTTTTTTTAGTCTTCATACAGGCCAGTATTTGGTCAGATTTTCGTGACTTTTACCATTTTTGTCCTAATATCAATCGGTTAACAGCCTTATATTTTTTTATTTTTTGTTAAATGTTCTCTCCAACTTTAGGTGAAGAGCATTTACACGGATACCTCTTCAGTTATTGTCCGTCTCTGATAGGACTAGGCGTCAGATCTCACATACCTTGAGACCAGGGGAAGCTTGAAACTTGTGGGATTCAAATCACGATTTTGTTGATTTGTTTCTTGAGAGCCACGTGCCTTACCTCTCAGCTATCCAGCCATTTTGGGGGGGATGTACATGTAATTATTAGATTCGAACAAAAGAAGAAATCACGAGTTTGTTAATTAGTTTCTTGAGAGCCAAGTACCTTACCTCTCAGCTATCTAGCTCCCATTTTTAGGGGTGTAAATGTAATTATTAGATGCGAACAAAAGAAGAAATCACGAGTTTGTTAATTAGTTTCTTGAGAGCCAAGTACCTTACCTCTCAGCTATCTAGCTCCCATTTTTAGGGGTGTAAATGTAATTGTTAGATGCGAACAATGAAGAAGAAGAAGACTAAAACAATAATTATAATAATTATCTCTCCTCGTTAGATAAGGCAACTACAAACAGAACATGGTTGCGGAAGGGCAAGATAATCTCCTTTCTATTGCTCCTTACACGTTCCATGTGGTGCATAACGCCAGAACTGCTTGTTACTCTCCTGAAAGGAGCACTTGATGTGCTATTGCAATGATTATTCTGTAGCATGATGCGGTTGCTAGCCCCATGCACAACTCATTTTAATTCAGGACACAACAAAACGGAAATTCGTGGGACAGGTTGCCATGGCACCTAGAAATGTTGCTGTGGTGCCTATCATGTTAGAACCAGTGTCGTATTTACTTGTACAATTTCTCTCATTGCGTTTAACTTTTTTGCTGAGATACAAGAAGATGAAGGTGATAGCGGTGAAAAATAGCACGAACATATAGACACATCCTTGGTTAGGAAAAAAGTATAAAAATTTGTTGAAAAATCTTACTAATACTACTATTGATGTTTACCGCAATGGCTATGTCTGTCACTTCTACTATAAACGTAATTATCGTGTCTACATAAACAAACTAAATAGATCTACCTGAAACAAAAATCTGTTGCAGAAACATAACTCCCCCGTGCTCAATAATGGGCGAATCTTCAAATCCAAGCGATAAAACAGAAG
Source organism: Ariolimax columbianus (assembly GCA_036924085.1). Lineage (NCBI taxonomy): Eukaryota > Metazoa > Mollusca > Gastropoda > Stylommatophora > Arionidae > Ariolimax > Ariolimax columbianus. The sequence continues at coordinate 4,895,072 of JAVGWX010000021.1, forward strand.
AAATTCTTTCCAAAATCTAAAACAAATTTCAAAATTGCCATTGTTTTCGTCTAACCATATATGACGGAAGTTGGAACTCTCTACAATCAAAAGAGCAGTATGTTCAGCCATTTCTATGGCATTAACCTGGTAGTTTATATACGATAAAGTGTTGACCCTAGAGCTTGCGACGTGGAACGTAGCCAATTCGTCCAAATCTCACGCCTTGGAACAGAAACGGTTAGTACCCTTATTATCCAGCATTTTACCTCACTCCTGCATTATTCACCTGGCTCTTAGGTCCTAAACAAATTCGTCATCTCCTGTTTTAGTTGCTTTTATAAAACGTGCTTTGGCAGGCCTACGAGCTGACCCCTTTACAGGAATCTATTATCTGGGTATTTGCAATGATGTTTCAGTAGTAATAATTTTACATGATGAGGTTGCTGGCACCCTACACAGGGCTTCCAGTAGTAAGGTAGCTGACCCCGGTCCCCAGAAAAACACAAACCACCGATTTGTGATAGTGCCAACTCTGCTTATTAATAGTTTCTGCGTGAGTCTGTATGGAAGGGACTTGCTTAATCTCCATCTCTATTTCAGAATGCAGAAAAACGCAAGGTGAAATCTGAAGAAACTAAGGCGTCCAGAGAATCAAAAACGGGTCGTTTGCACCAGGAGTCGTCCGGCAGGTAATCAGACTTGATTTGTTGTAGTTCCAGAGTCATGTAATGTTATCTGTTCCAGTCGTGTAATGGTGCCTGCTCCAGTCATGTAATTTTAATCTACTCCAGAGTCATGTTGATGGTTGGATTCTGTTAAGTCGGATATTCTGGGTCCGTAGTAAAAAAGATGGTGCCCCAATCACCTGTGAGCTAATTTCAATTGTCAGCTGGATTAGGGCTTATAGTGGGCAGTGGTCCATCTATATTTTCAGACAAGCTTCTTTGTGTTGTGGACTGATTGAAACTGTAATAATATCTATAGACACTCTGGTGGGCAGTGGTCCATCTATATTTTCAGACAAGCTTCTTTGTGTTGTGGACTGATTGAAACTGTAATAATATCTATAGACACTCTGGTGGGCAGTGGTCCATCTATATTTTCAGACAAGCTTCTTTGTGTTGTGGACTGATTGAAACTGTAATAATATCTATAGACACTCTGGTGGGCAGTGGTCCATCTATATTTTCAGACAAGCTTCTTTGTGTTGTGGACTGATTGAAACTGTAATAATATCTATAGACACTCTGGTGGGCAGTGGTCCATCTATATTTTCAGACAAGCTTCTTTGTGTTGTGGACTGATTGAAACTGTAATAATATCTATAGACACTCTGGTGGGCAGTGGTCCATCTATATTTTCAGACAAGCTTCTTTGTGTTGTGGACTGATTGAAACTGTAATAATATCTATAGACACTCTGGTGGGCAGTGGTCCATCTATATTTTCAGACAAGCTTCTTTGTGTTGTGGACTGATTGAAACTGTAATAATATCTATAGACACTCTGGTGGGCAGTGGTCCATCTATATTTTCAGACAAGCTTCTTTGTGTTGTGGACTGATTGAAACTGTAATAATATCTATAGACACTCTGGTGGGCAGTGGTCCATCTACATTTTCAGACAAGTTTCTTTGTGTTGTGGACTGATTGAAACTGTAATAATATCTATAGACACTCTGGTGGGCAGTGGTCCATCTACATTTTCAGACAAGCTTCTTTGTGTTGTGGACTGATTGAAACTGTAATAATATCTATAGACACTCTGGTGGGCAGTGGTCCATCTACATTTTCAGACAAGCTTCTTTGTGTTGTGGACTGATTGAAACTGTAATAATATCTATAGACACTCTGGTGGGCAGTGGTCCATCTACATTTTCAGACAAGCTTCTTTGTGTTGTGGACTGATTGAAACTGTAATAATATCTATAGACACTCTGGTGGGCAGTGGTCCATCTATATTTTCAGACAAGCTTCTTTGTGTTGTGGACTGATTGAAACTGTAATAATATCTATAGACACTCTGGTGGGCAGTGGTCCATCTATATTTTCTTTTTTGTTTTGCTGTTCTTATAAGTTAAGATAGCTGTTGCTATATATAGTTCGAAACGCTGTGAACAACAAAAGCAACCATAATGAACATTATCTGAGATGACATACAAAGAATGGCCGCAGACAGATTGAAGTGGAGGGAGTTCTTCTTCTTCTGCATACGCAGTCAGACAGTAACCATTATTTTTTCGAAAAAAGCGGCGGTCATCCTGAGGCTGTCGCCATTGCCATAGAGCTTGTCTTGCAGTTCCACTGGTGATGGCCACATCTGCTCTCTCTGATCCTCGTATGTCGGGCAGTTCTGCAGCAGATGTTCAGCGGTCATTTTACCGGTACCGCACGGGATTCGTCGGTACACCCTATCTTCAATTTGTTGAATAGGTGGTGCCTCAGTCTATTGTGGCCAGTGCGGAGTCTGAAGACAGCGACCTGCTCTCTTCGGTTCAACTGGTAATAGGCATCGAGGGAGTTCGAAGGCAGTACGATGCAATGTTTTATTTTTTCATTCAAAAGTATTACCCATAATCCACACATGGTATTAACAACTTCTTATCTCTTGTTTCAGTGGCTGGGACCAGTCTCCACCTCATCACCGCCTGCGGGCTGATGGTGAGGGTATTGCCAGGAAAAACAATACAGATTCTATCACTGACATCATTCTACAGAACAGCACCACCACCCCAGAACCAAAGCAACCCAAGGTCCCAAAACATGTGACAGACACTTATACTCCGTAAGTTTGTGTCTGTGGTGATTATACAATTTCTTCTTAACAGTTTCTCAGTAGCACACTTCTCACAGGAAAGGTACCGGGTTTAACCTTTAGCACGCTATATCTTTTTTTAACGAAAAATTTGCATCGCGCTATGGTAGTCAGGTTTAAAAATTTGTAACTTTTCTGTTTGTCAATAAATATGATTTTCTTGTGTGTAGAGACACAATTGAATAAAGAACTTGTGGGTGTTATTGTCTTTGTTGTGTGTTTGTTAGTTTCTGAGTTATAAAAAGATAAAGTTGAAAATTTATGAAAATCTCAGAAAAATTTGGACTCGACCGCTAGGCCTAGTCGCTTCGATAGAAAACTATAGAAACCACAACAATGTATCGATACTGTGTTTACAATATCGACACAATTGTTAGTTTCCAATTCTAACGTAGTTCTTTCATCTAAACAAACAAAATAAATAGATCTACTCGATAAAGATGTTCCCAACAACCTTACTTCACCTTTCGCAAAAAGTCGGCTTGCTCCAAACGGCGTGTACAAAATTAACATACGATACTTTAACCGGCAAAATATCGTGTATATATGGTGACATATTCAGCATTTTAAAAAATGACTGTCGGGGTTCCGAACACCGTTTTTGTGTATGATGCATGAGTCTAGACATTCTTGGCCAGAGTGCTAAAGGTTAATCACTGTTATGTCTACTCTTCAGCTGACCCAGCTGTAAATGGGTTCCTGGCTTACTGTTAACCTTTTGCACGCTACCGACCGTCTCATGCAGCCAAACTTTACTCATTTTTTATTAATTTTTAAATTCTTGAATAACCAAGCACAGAGACCTTACTAATAGCTATTTTTTACTGCTGAATATGTCACGTCCATCTGCACAGCCTTTTTGCAGGTAAAAGTATTGTATTTTATATTACAAATGGATTTTGAATGATTTATCTTCTTAAATGAGGAGTGCGTGTCCGAATGGTTTCGAGGCCTGCCTGCCGACAAGGAGGGCAGCGGTTCAAATCCCTGGCATGACATATGTTGTTTTTATGTTGGGGGTGAAATGAACAAACAGAGCTAGTACACGACGTGGCGACATCAGTGGCGAAGCGGTCTGTAGTCCTCAGCCTTCAAAACCCCTCGACTTCCCCAGCAATGGGAAAAATGTCGTATGACAGTTTAAAAAAATATTTAAACAAAATCTTATTACACCGATTGGAGCTGGCTGATTTTTTGCAAACGGTGGGCTGTTGGGACAGATCTTTATCGAGTAGATCTGTTTACTTTGTTTGTTTAGATGCAATAACTACGTTTGAATTGGAAACTAACAGTTGTGCAGATATTATAAACACAGTATCGATACTTTGTTGTGGTTTCTATGGGTTTCTGTTGGAGCAACTAGGCCTAGCGGGAAAGTCCAAATATTTTTTTGGGTTTTAAATGTATCTTTCTTGTTTCTCAGAAACTAACAAGCACACAATAAAAACAGTAACGCCAAGTTCTTCATTCAATTATGTCTTTACACACAAGAAAATCATATTTATTGACCAACAAACAGAAAAGTTACAAGCTTTGAAAGTCGCTACCATAGCGAAATATACAGTTTTGACAAATTTGAGCAGTGTCGTAAAGGTTAAAGAAGGAAAAATTAACGAGGAAGAAAGTGATCAACCAGAGACATAGAACACAGAAGCCTCTAACACTTGATCCCCAACAATAGTTGTCTCTATGGAACTACTAACTACCTTTACCGTAGCTTATTCACTACGGAATCATACCTACAAGCACTAGAGACATACCTACAAGCACTACAGACATACCTACAAGCACTAGAGACATACCTACAAGCACTAGAGACATACCTACAAGCACTAGAGACATACCTACAAACTAATACCAAAGAAGTTACAACACTGGCTGAGATGATTGATAAGATTCAAACAACACACAACATCATATTCACTTTCCAGTGGATTCCAGGACATATTGACATATCAGGCAATGAGAAAGCAGACAGACTAGCAAAACTAGGAGCAGGCATGGTTCAAATAAACACTCCAACTTACAGACGGCAAGACAGATGCTTGGCTTGACTTCGTTCGTTCTCAATCTCCCGCTACCAAACCCTGAAAGGGCTTAAGTAGCAGAATGTAGTCCAGAGAACGAATGCGTTGTGTCGTAGTTTACAGCTTGACTGCAATATTTGCACCTTTCGGTCCAACATATCTGACTTCAGCAACCATTTTTTGAGTACCGGGTTAGCATTCCCTCTTCGATTCCTGCTGCAGCCTGTTATCCAGGATCACCGTATGGAGGTGTAGAAGGGTCTTGGCAGCTCTGATTCGCTGGCCCTGACCTTAGCAGTCAGCTATGGGTTGCTGACCACTGCAGCTCATGTGCTGCTCAGCATTTTTATCCCAGGCATATACTTCAAAACAACTTCAAAGACGAATGGCTGAACCGATGGACGAAAGGGTTTACTGGGCGTGCCATGTATAAAGAAATGACAACATCAACAAACTTCTCCGCAGGGAGCAGACCTAATCTTCCAACTTAGAACAGAACATATCAGACTTAACAAATACTTGAACCCTGACCCTGCACACAAACCTAACTGCACCCACCCATACCAGACAGTGCAACATGTGCTGTTTGTTTGCTCTGGACTCACCTCAGACAGAAAAGTTATTGCCAAGCACCTCAACAATCACCAACACCTTATATAGCTCCACTCACCAGTTACAAAACACTTGCAAATTCTACAGCTTGGCATTGACTGCGAAAGAACGCAAATTCTACAGCTTGGCACTGACAGAAAAAGAGCACACATTCCATAGCTTGGCACGGACAGAGAAAGAGCACAAATTCTACAGCTTGGCACTGACAGAAATAGCGCAAATTCTACAGCTTGACATTGACTTTGAAAGAGCGCAAATTCTACAGCTTGGCATTGACTGTGAAAGAGCGCTATGTCTACAGCTTGGCACCGAGAGAGAAAGAGCACAAATTCTACAGCTTGGCACTGAGAGAGAAAGAGCACAAATTCTACAGCTTGGCACTGAGAGAGAAAGAGCACAAATTCTACAGCTTGGCACTGAGAGAGAAAGAGCACAAATTCTACAGCTTGGCACTGAGAGAGAAAGAGCACAAATTCTACAGCTTGGCACTGAGAGAGAAAGAGCACAAATTCTACAGCTTGGCACTGAGAGAGAAAGAGCACAAATTCTACAGCTTGGCACTGAGAGAGAAAGAGCACAAATTCTACAGCTTGGCACTTAGAGAGAAAGAGCGCAAATTCAACAGCTTGGTATTGACTGCGAAAGAGCACTAATTCTACAGCTTGGTATTGGCTGTGAAAGAGCACAAATTCTACAGCTTGGCATTGGCTGCGAAAGAGCGAACAGCTCAGCAGACCTACTCACTCAATGGTGCATTGATGTCACTGGTTCAAATGGTTATGGGAAGAGGGTCATTCCTGACCCTAAACAACATATGGAGATCCAGAGAAATCTAGATTCACACCAAAGTTAGAATATTCATCGATAGTGTCAAGTTGGTGCCACTGTATGGAGTCAAGACGTGGACGACGACCGAGGTCATACAACAAAGACTACAGTCCTTCGTTAACAGGTGCCTATGAAGGATAATGGGCATAAAGTGGCAGGACATGGTGAGGAATGAAGACCTATGTTCATAAAGTGGCAGGACATGGTGAGGAATAAAGACCTACGGGAAAGGAGCCAACAACAGCCACTGGAACAACAAATTAAGCGAATACATAAAAGCAAGAAAGTGAATTGGTCACACAATATCAGCAAAAACTGAAACCTCTAACAAATGAGGTCTTAACTCTTCATCCCTGACCTCAGCCGTTGCTATGGGAACATCTTCTTTGGCATTCATCCTGAAAAATTTTTGTGTGCATTTGCCTTATTTCTCTAATCCCCAAGGAGGTGTGCATTGCACTGTGGTGTTTATTTTGCGCCTGTCTGCCCAGTGCATCTGACTTCAGCATCTATTTCTATGTAAGGGTCTGCTTCCTCCTGCATTTTCTCCTGCTTCCCCGGGGTAACGGCCGGTGCTGTAATGGGAATTGAACCCAGCACCTTCTGGTTGTGAGCCGTGTCACTTAACTAACCACTAACCCATGCCGTCCCCTGAAAAAGTATGTTTGTGTCGTAGTTTACTGTGATGTAATGTCTGCATTTTGACCCAAAACATAAGATTTGAACATGTGCATTTTTATGACTAGGTTTGCCATCCGTCTTCATTTCTGATCTCTTATCCGGCCTGCATGGTTTTCAGTCTCCGCTCAGGGCCACCACTTAGAGACGGAACTGGGTCAAGGTCAGTTATGGGTCACTGACCCAGATGAAGACCTCTTGGCAATGGTCAAAAGATGGAAACTCACTTGGTACGGTCACATGTCGAGATTAAACAGTCTTGCAAATATGATCCTGCAAGGCAGACAACGAAGACGTCGTCCCAAAAAGAGGTGGGAGGACAACATAAAAGAATGGACCAATCTTCGATCAGAGGAGGCACAGGCAGCAGCCGCTGACAGAGGGGTGTTGTGGGGGTGTCTTCTTGGGTACCCCAACGATCTCACCGGTTACGGGATGACTTCACTTAACCATGATGCAAGCAGCAAAGTCACTGGCTGCCGCCGGTTCATTTCACTACTGCCTCTTTCGCCCCCTCATTTTATCTGATATACAGGTTCAAGGTTATTATTTCATTTTTTTGTTCTCTCCAGCCGCAAGCCACCCTCTCCCAGGATTCGCCCAGATGGTCTTCTGAACTTGCAGAAGGCAATGAACCATAGCGAGATGTCAGCCATCATGCATGGAAGCCCTGTAGAGCCAGCACCACCTCGGCCCAGCAGCGGCAGGAAAATACTCCCCCACATGCAAAGATCGGAACTGTGGTAGAGCTGTTGCCTTGTCACTAGATGTTTGTGTCAGTGACAAGCGAGTGTTCGTTCATACAAATTGACCAGTATGCTCATATGAGTTGTTTTAATTTTTTGAAATGTTATTACCAAAAATGCTTGATGGTTCTCGTGCAGCGAATATAACATTTTGGGGCGTGTATAAATTATTAATGACCTAACGATCACTTAATTTATCCAAGAATGTAATTGAGCCTCCGCGACCATATTTAAACATATTTTAAAAATCTATAGCCATCATCAGTGACGAGTAGCTCACAGCTGCAAAGGTTTGTTTATCTACTGTGGCGCAGAACCTCGGTATCAACACTAGTGTAGTGATAAAATGAATTTTAAATGTAATGAAACACATTCCGGTCCAGTCCAGTATTTTAATTTATCACAGGTGAATTTGTCCATTCACCGCAGGGTGAATAATGTGAACAAAAATTCATGACACCATAGCATGTCTATTTAATTGAGTTGTTAATTTGTAAGGCATGACGGTGTAGGGCACCGGTCCCTTGGCAGAGACACAGGTTCGAAATTCTGATATTCCGGAGCTATGCGCATCCAATCTATTTTTAAATGCATTAATTGTCCCTGCCTCCACTACTTTCTGTGGCAATGCATCCCAAGCATTCACCACTCTCGGACTAAAAAAATATTTCCTAATATCTAATGTGGACCTTTCTTTCGTTAATTTGTAGCTATGCCCTCTTGTTCTTGTAAGTGGTTGTATTTGGAAAAACTTGTTATAGTCTAATGTGTCCTTTCCTCTGATTATCTTATAAACCTATATTAAGTCACCTCGAATTCTTCGCTTTTCTAGACACTGTAGACTGGTTATTTTGAGTATTTCCTCATAACTGTAATTCTGGAATCCCACTATTACCTTTATTGCTCTTCTTTGTATCCTATCCAGCATGTTCCCTCTATGATGACTACCCTAAGTAAAAATCACGTATCCATTTTCCAAGTTTTCGTGTAGACTAGAATGCCAGGAATGAATGAACCCAGTTCTACCTTTGCAAGGGTTATAGATTTTGAATTTGTATCTTTAAAGCCGAGGGGAGAATATATTTAAATATTTGAGAAATATCAGATTAAACATTTTTTAGCATTCGTCTCATTTCATTTCTTCCCCAAGACGGTGTATGTTGCACTGTGTTTTTATTTTGCGCCTGTCAACCCAATGCAACCGACTTTGGCATGCATTTTATGTAAGGGTCTGCTTCCGCCTACATTGTTCTAAGGATTTGCTTACCCGGAGTAACGGCCGGTGCTGTGATATGGAGCGAACCCAGCACCTTCAGTTTGTGAACAGTGTCACGTAACCACTACCACACGCCCTCCCCAGACGTATTCGATTTGTTATTGGACTTGGATCTGTATTAGTTAGCAATTATACATTTTTATTTAAATATTATTCATGGTTGTGACTTGGTTCAAACTGCAGAAGTTTCTGCCTTTCCGGATTTACAAGAATATATTTTACAATTTATAGACAAGCTTGATAACTTGGCTACTATATACTTAGCAAATATCAAAAGAGATTTTTTACTCTTGTTTTGAACTCTTTGACTACCATGAAACAGAGCCAAAGAAGTAATCATTCTTAGCTTAGAGAACAACACAATGAATTATCTTCAAATTGGCATGTGATTCTTAAAAATCAGTGTACGGTGAAGAAAACTACAGGTTCATTTGTACAGTCGCCACAAGATGAAGAAAATGGGAAACAACTTTGTTGCATCACAGCGTGTTTTACAGATCTGTAGTTAATGTGTTTGGTTGCTTTTCAGGTTGTGTTTTTGATTGTATTTGTATGGCTTTTTTGTAGCATTTTAACGGAAAATATTGCTTTATGTAGTCAGAAAGACTGTTTATGGTTGAAAATAACACTTCCCCACAGAAAGAAGAATAACTCTACTAAAAACACAATTTTTTAAGATCACTTAACATTAATGTCTTTGTACTCGTTTAAAAGACTGCAGAGTCTGTATACAACCAGTTTCTTTTACATTCACTTGATCTAAAAAATAACTTTGCACATCTAATCTATTCTTCAATGCAATAATTGAACATGCCTCCACTACTTCCTGTGGCAATGTATTCCAATCATTTACACTGACTAACAAAATATTTCCTAATTATTAAACTGGACCTTTCTTTAATTAATTTGTAGCTATGCCGTCTAGTTCTTGTAGGTGGTTGTAGCTATGCCGTCTAGTTCTTGTAAATGGTTGTAGCTATGCCGTCTAGTTCTTGTAGGTGGTTGTAGCTATGCCGTCTAGTTCTTGTAGGTGGTTGTAGCTATGCCGTCTAGTTCTTGTTGGTGGTTGTAGCTATGCCGTCTAGTTCTTGTAGGTGGTTGTAGCTATGCCGTCTAGTTCTTGTAGGTTTTTATATTGTATAAAACTTGTTATAGTCTAATTTAACCTTTCCATTGATTATCTTATGAACCTGTAATGTTACCTCGAATTCTTCTTTTTTCATAGGCTTTTTTCATAACTATAATTCAGGAATTCCACTATCAGTTTTGTCACTCTACTTTGTATCCTTTCCAGCATGTTTATATCCCCTCTATGATAAGAACTCCACACCTGAATACAGCACTCCAAACTAGGTCTAATTAATGCTTTATACAGTTTGACAATCACTTCCTTGCTCCTATGTTTAATTTTTCTTTTTATCATACCTAACATTGCATTTGCCTTTTTCACTGTTACCTGGACTTGCACACTCACTTTACCTGTATGATCTTCTCTGCATCGTTTGATATTTTAATATATCTTATGCTCTAGTAGTGATACTTGGTCCGGAAAGAATAGCAACACTATAACCATTCAGGCATGTCATAAGAGATGACTAAGGAGATTTGGGCATGGGGCTGGCTATCCCATCTTATAAAAACTTTTAGCCACAAAAAAACTTCAGTAGATATAGACAAGTCAACATTCTGACAACTTGACCAGTATTTGTTGAGGACATTTCCTCCACAGGGAACTGAAAAGATTGATGATGCTCGTATATAACCAACAGGACTCTCGGTGTATGGATTAGCATCTATGTCTGTGGTTGAAAATCTAGGTGTATGGCTTAGCACAGCATGCTCGCCTAGAGAGACAAAACTAATGTACAGCAAACTTTTTAAAGATAGCTTCTCAGCATCAGCATGTGTGCTGTCCATTCTGTTCTTAAGAATCTAGTTCACCCCACTCTGGGCATACCCATAGGGGCTCAGTCTCTCAGTCTGTTGTCCTCAAACTCTCACTACCAAGCACTAAAAACGTCGGTTGTCCTCAAACTCTCGCTGCCAAGCAGTAAAACCATCTGTTGTCCTCAAACTCCCGCTACCAAGCAGTAAAACCGTCTGTTGTCCTCAAACTCTCACTACCAAACAGTAAAACCATCTGTTGTCCTCAAACTCCCGCTACCAAGCACTAAAAACGTCGTCCTCAAACTCCCGCTACCAAACCCTAAAAAATGGATTTGAAAGGAGCAGGAAGTTGTCAGAAGTACAGAATGCGTTGTGTTGTAGTTGTTTGAATGCAATATGTGCACCATTCGGTCTGACACATCCAACTTTTAGTACCCAGTTAGCCTATGGGGAAAAAAGTAAGATGGCCGCACCTTAGTGGCTGGACTCTCAACTCTCTCCGGTGTTTGTGTTGAGTTTTTAGATGTTTGGTGATTCCTGTTTGGATTGTATTTCGTGACTCCTTCACCAGGTGGTATCAAGTACTTTATTCTGTGGATTTGATGTGCTTTCAATTGATTATATTGATTATCCTGTTTGTTATGCTGCATTTCATGCCTGGCTCAGGCCGGGGGAAACCAGTACACACCAGCATTCAGTTCAGATTATCACTACTCAAGGACATTTATGCTTGGACTGAAGCCGACTCCTGCCCGCCCCTCCCTCCACCGGAAGTTACATGATACGTCTCCTAACCTCGTATTTTTAGCACAGCAAGGGTCATGCTGACCGACTGGTGGACACAGAAGCCTCAGCGGCGGAATATGTAAAAACAGGGAGCTTGACATAAAATAAACATTGGTCTAACACACTCCTCGCGGCCCTCATCCCAAGGCTGCAGAGTACACGGCTCCACCTGGGGAATCTGCAGGGATTTTGGTCGACACGCTACTCATGCACACAGCCTCAGCAGTTGGACATGGTAGTGGTCGATCGATGCAACGGGCCTATGATGTCTACGCGAACATTATTATTATTAGCCTTTCCTCTTCTTTGTAGCCAGTGTGCTCTGTTGTAGCCTGTTATCAAGGCTCACCGCTTGGAGGTGTAGAAGGGTCTTGGCAGCTCTGGTTCGCTGACACGCATTCAGCTTTAGCTGCAGCTCATGCACTGCTCAGTGTCTTGATCCAAGTCTCGCAGTAAATAGCAAAGAGTGTGTATACTGATTGTTCCTGTAGCTCGTTGGTTATACACACTTGTGATCCATCCTCTCAACCTTTGATTTCACAGTTCTGCTGTCCGCTCATCCAGCAGGCAGTCATTGATAGTTTAAAATATCACTCTTATCTACATCCAATATGTCCATAATGGATGTTTACGGAGCCAGGATGGCGACTCATTTTTCACTGGCGATATATTAATGGCTAATATAACTACATTGAGTCCTGTCTATGTTATAGAGAGCTCTACGTCGCTACAAGAAGTCTGTCAGATCTAGATGAGAGTTGGCTGCCGGAGTGAATGTTAGGTCTTGTATACATTTCTTACACAAAAAATGCTTATTACCAGTTGAACAGAGGTCATGGTCTTGGTCTTCAGACTCCGCACAGGCCACAACAGACTGAGATACCATCTATTCAATAAACTGAAGATAGGTGCTACTGACGAATGCACCTGTGGTACAGGGAAAATGACCGATTGAACATCTGCTGCAAAATTGCCCGACATACGAGGACCAGAGAAGAAAGCACATGTGGCCATCACCAGTGCCAACACTAGGCAAGCTCTATGGCAGTGTCGACAGCCTCAGGATGACTGCTGCATTCTTCAAACAAATTCAAGTTGACGTACGAAGAAGTATACATTTCTGTAGTCAGCCTTTTCATTTGCTCAGTAGTTTATCCACATACATAAAATAGATGACCCAGTGCTGTAAAAACAGGTAATGAATTCTTTACTAATTTGAATGGATCTTTTAATTCAAACATATCACAGAGACGATAGGTTCGCTGTAATATTAATATGTTCTGTCATTTCTCATTGCTATGATGTATGCCAAATCAAAATGGTAAAGCAAAGAATATCAAAATATTATTTGATACCTTCTATGTCGTAAAGGTGTGCCCGTCACTCCCAATGATACTGTTATTTAACCTTTACGTTGCCACATAATTATTTCAGCACGTCACGTTTTACTATGTTTGTTGAGAGCCTGTAACCTTTTTGTTTGTTGGTCGTTAGATATGATTTGATTGTGTGTAGAGATAACAATTAATAAAGAACTTCTTGGTGTTATTATTATTATTGTGTATGTGTTAGTTTCAGATATACAAGAAGATGAAGGGAATGGTGTTGACAAACAGAACAAACATATAGACTTGCCCGTTTTCGGTGCTCCTTGTTTGAAAAAAAAACAAATGTCAAAAGATCCACAGAGAGCGGATAATCAATAATTTAGTTTCAACTAAAAATGTGTTTATTGCTTCTACATAAACTTCAGATAAATCCATTGGAAAAACTTAACTTCCCCATTTTCAATAATGGGTGAATCTTGAAATTCAAGTGAAAAATGGAAGAAATAATTTCCAAATGTCAAAATTACCATTGTTTTTAACCTGACAGGACAGAAGTGCAACTGTACAATCTTCTTCTTCATCGTACGCAGTCAGACAGTAACCATTATTTTTTTGAAAAAAGCGGCGGTCATCCTGAGGCTGTCGACACTGCCATAGAGCTTGTCTTGTGGTTCCACTGGTGATGGCCACATCTGATCCTCGTATGGCGGGCAGTTCTGCAGCAGATGCTCAGCGGTCATTTTCCCGGTACCACACGGGCATTCGTCTGTACCACCTATCTTCAATTTGAAGTCTATTGTGGCCAGTGCGAAGTCTGAAGACAGCGACTTGCTCTCTTCTGTTCAACTGGTAATAGGCATCGTTTTTGGTGTAGGCAGTATGTTCAGTTTCCCATTTGGTCATGTAGCCGTTTTGACTCTTCGTGCGTCATACTAGTATCTGTTTGTGGTAGTCTTGCACCTTCTTTTGCCAGTCTGTCTGCCTCCTCGTTGCCTTGGATGTTGCAGTGTGATGGGACCCACTGTACCACTACCCTTTTTGGTGCTTCTATTTCCTGGGCTATGAGGATGACCTGGTCCTCAGTGGATCTGTGCTGTCTAAAGCCTTGCTTGCTGTACAATCAAAAGAGCAGTATTTTCAAATTTTCAGCCGGTTTCTACAATAGCCCTGTTGTCTATCTATCGTTTAAACACTGAAAAAACGTTGACTGCGAAATGTAAATTCAGTCAGATAAAAGCGACAGACAATGACCTGGCCGAATTTTGTCGCTAATGGTTACGTAAAAGTTCAAATTTGGTGTGTCTTTCAATACGACAGTGGCTAGTCCAGCATGAAAATTCTTCTCTTAGAGATGTTATTATGATGAGACCAGGGACTAATCAGTACATTTTCAAACCAGTCTTAATGCTCATGACAAGCTTAATGTTATCATAGGGAAGGCCACATAGCTAGCTCAAATTATTTTTGTTGTGTCGACATCGCTCCCAAAGTTTTAGCTGCAAAGGCATTTTGTTTCTGGCTTGTATTAAAGCTTTCAATGTTATCTGTATTGCCATGGTATGTTTAGCTGAACTGACATCACAGACTCCAGGCAGGTGTAGAGGTGCTCAAGTTTCTTTCAGCAGATGTTGTAGAGTATGGACAATGAGTTGATTGTAGACTCCTTCTGATCGGTCCTCTAAGACATTCCTCCCTCAACCTAACTTTGATACCAAACTCCCATAGTGTGTAATTGTGGACCGTTTTTACAGCTCAGACAATCTGAAGCATGCAGACACTGACATGGCACCAACCTGTACACTGTAAGATGGTTGTGTGCTGCCTTTTTGTGGGCTCAACCCCACTGATGTAAAATAATTCGCAGAAACGGTAGTCGTTCATAATTGAGGCTGGTGCAGAACAGAACGATTTCAAATGATTTCATTAGATCACTAATGTGGAAATATTGAAAAAGAACAATCTAGACATCGGAGTTGAGAAAAAACTGCTACTTCTGTCAGATTAAACACACATTAAGGAAACCAGTTGATAGTATTACAAGATAGTCTCTGTTCTAGAATCCCCAGGGCAAAAGAACTAGAGGTAGACTAGAACACACATGAAGGTGTTTCGAGAGGCAAACATGGGGAAAATGGGGAGAGAGATGAACGAATGGCTCATTAGCATTAGGACTAGTGTTTTTAAAGATCTGACCTCCACAGTGAGCAGAAAAGGTTATGATTAATGTGGGGAGAGAGATGAACGAATGGCTCATTAGCATTAGGACTAGTTTTTTTAAAGATCTGACCTCCACAGTGAGCAGAAAAGGTTATGATTAATGTGGGGAGAGAGATGAACGAATGGCTCATTAGCATTAGGACTAGTTTTTTTAAAGATCTGACCTCCACGGTGAGCAGAAAAGGTTATGATTAATGCCACCACTAAAGTAATTTCTCAGTTCTTAAAGTCCTTATTCCACAAAAAGTGACGTTTAAAACTTTACAAACTAGAAAGCACTCTTAATTAAAGGAAAGCTAGGCATGTGTCACTAATTCTACTATACTTAACCATTTTCAGTCCTGCCAAATTTTGCCACTTTTTCTGTTCAGGCCAGAATGACGGATTTCGTACGTCAAAGTTTTATTCAAAATAAAATAAATTAATATTTAACAAATTGATCTAAAATTATGATATAAACGTCGTAAGACACATAATCTATGAAATATTCATAATAAAGATAATATATTAGTATGAAGTGTTAAATGACATTAATCTGAAATTGGAAACTTTTTTTTTGTGTACTTCTGTCGTATTTCACATATGTCAATTTCCTTTACACAAATTTTGCATGTCCCCATCAAAGTGTGAATTGGCGGGTGTTGAATATCCACAAGGAATCCAGATACTTGATCATTGAACAGATAAAATAATTAATCATTTCTGGGATATTGAGGCAGACTTTCAAAGATCGTAAATCCTGTTAATGTCGTCATGGCAGAAATAATTTTACAGTTAAACTTCAGTTGTGCATGCTTGGATCTAACCAACCAGTAGAGCTGCAAAAATTATTACATTCCGCAAACTAAATCACAAAATGGCTTGGCTTCGTTTGTTCCCAATCTCCCGCTACCAAACCCTGAAAGGGCATAAGTAGCAGAATGTAGTCCAGAGAATGGAATGTGTTGTCATAGTTTACAGCTTGACTGCGATATTTGCACCTTTTGGTCCAACACATCCAACGTCAGCAAGCATTTTTTGAGTACCGGGTAAGCATTCCCTCTTCGATCCCGAGTTAGCATTCCCTCTTCGATCCCTTCTCCTTAGCCAGTCTGCCCTGCCCTGCCCTGTTATCCAGAATCACTGCGTGGATGTGGTAGAAGAGTCTTGGCAACTCTGGTTCGCTGGCCCTGATGCTAGCAGTCAGCTATGGGTCGCTGACCACTGCAGCTCATACCAATCACAAAATACAAACGCATGTTTCAGAGGTCGGGTATTGGTTGTGACGGGCGAACATTTTTCAGTTTTATGCACCTATGAGCTGGAAAGGGTTATGGTTATTACAAAAATCAAAATGTCACAGCTAAACAGCACACGAGAAAGACATGTTGGTTGTTGAATCTGACTTAACTGATGCTTTGCATGCCAATCAATCCCCCGTCGAATGGGACTAAAAATTTAATAGCCCATCAAGACCCGAATGAGGTAGCTACATCATGGTTGTGTACTCCTGTTGAAAGAGACGCTTAGATCAGATTTTATACTTTATTTTATCTGTCGTTTGTGGATGTAGCAAAAAATCCATGCCAATGTAATGTTCTCAGGTAAACTGCACAACTGGAGTGCCTTTCGCAACATGTTTTTATGTCTAAAATATTATAAAGCTCTCATTATTTTGAAAATGTTTTACATACCTAGTGGTTGCATTAATTGACACATCTGTTTGCTGCTATTATAGATGTATTCGTTTCTTGTATATTAGCTTTCGTTGTTTTCATGCCCTTTGTATCTGTAATAACCTAAAGAAGTATGCGTTAGTTTGACATGCAACGCAAGCAATAATTTATATACTAACCAAGAAGTCTGTATTAGCAACACATGCTCAGAACTTTGAATGCTTTAATACAAAAATGTTTGATTGTGTTTCTGCAGATGTTTCTGTCAAAGTGTGCAGTAATGTTAAATCAGATTTGTCAACAGTCCTTGACAACTTTTGATGATCATGTTGCTTGCCTACTGTTGTATACTTTCCTGCCTCGTTGAAGAATATTGCATTATTTAACAAGGATACATTAGTAAAAGCCTTTATTTTTTGTAGCAAAGTTGGCAACAAGAAAACTTCACCTGATGTAAATGCAGAAAAAAGGTAAAGAGTTAATTAAATTTTTGCATATGTCCGCAAATGTAGACATTCTGCTAGAGTTGAGCATAGAGGAGAACTGGTTTATCAATTCCATTTTGGCTAGAAAATACAAATACTTTGGTCACATCAAGAGACACAACGGTCTCGAGAGAACAGTGATGGAAGGTATGGTGCCAGGCAAAAGAGGAAGGGGTAGACCAAGAAGACGATGGCATCAAGATATCCAGAAGTGCCTGGGTATGACAGTGGCGGAGGCTGGAGTTTTGTCAAGGGAACGAGTTTTGTTCAGACAGACTGTGATGGGAGCGACGTTCTACAAAGGACATGCTTATTGATAATGATGATGTGTCCACAATTCTGCCATACTTTTTTTAACGTTATTGAAAAAGCCAAAATGTTGTAGCTAAGAAAGGCACAATGAACACATGTTAGATATTGATTTTGCTCAATTTCGGACTTTAACGGACACCATAATTTTGGTTTGTATGTGTAAGTAGTCTATTTGCCAAGCTACCAATATTTCTATGGCACACATAACATATTGTAAGGCTTATCAGTGGAACAAGCATGGAAAATGTGTACAATATAGTGGCATCAAAAAGTATGCATTTAAATGGCGATGCCTATATGGATACATTTTGCAAAGGTATAGTTTTCGACAAAGTGTGTTGAAAATTTGAGAAATTGCCATCATGAAGAGCTAACAATGGAATAAGTTTTTGAACGTCTTCTCAAGGATTCGCAAACTGAATAATTAGATTTTAATGGTGATTATTCCGACAATGATGTTGAGATGTTCAATGATTGTTTGAATAAAGCAGTATGTGAATTGTGGTATAATCAAGCTAGATTTGGTTCTGCGCCCTCTGTCCTGCTTGACTTATCCCATGTAATGTATCACGTCAATTTGATACCGCAGGGTCTTCCACAAATATATTCCACAAGCTAGTGACATAGCAAGCTAGAACATTGGAAATGACCAGGTCAGTCAATTTGAGATGTTGTTGAATGCTCACAATGAATAGAATTACTCTTTTGAGCGATCCCCGTAGTAGTGAGTGGCACACACATGAAGCCAAGCATAGCACAACCGCCTGGAGGACTCTGGTCCACCTTCATCAGCACACTGGGGATCTGAGGAAAGCTACTTCAACCGCCACTTAATGTTCTTTGTAGGGCGCACAAGAGTTGTTGTTTGCGAATGTCCACAATGAGTAGGTTTACTCTTTGAAAAGGACGTTAAGTGGCGGGTTACAGTTGCTTTCTTCGGTTCTTGAGCGTGCTGATGACGGTAGACCGGGGTCCTCCAGGCGGTTGTGCAATGCCTGGATTCGTCTGCGTGTCGCTCACTACTACGGGTATCATGTTGATCCCTCACCTCGTTAGCCAGGCTACCATGAAAACAGCCTGTTTCCAGGAAGGACTACAAGGTGAATGTCATGTCCAGAATGTTTTGCCTGAACCTGACTATGATGTCTGATCATCATATTTTGCCTGAACCTGACTATGATGTCTGATCATCATGTTTTGCCTGAACCTGACTATGATGTCTGATCATCATATTTTGCCTGAACCTGACTATGATGTCTGATCATCATATTTTGCCTGAACCTGACTATGATGTCTGATCATCATGTTTTGCCTGAACCTGACTATGATGTCTGATCATCATATTTTGCCTAACCAGACATTTGTCTTCCTTCAATTTGAGATAGAATAATTAAAAGAACACATAGTTTTGTCAGAGTATCGTTGCTCATATGTCTGTTCTATGTGTTTTGTGCTCAGGGGCACAGCGGAATGGGTTTTTATGGACAGTGTGGTCATTGGTCGAGGGTTAATTCAATCAAGTTACATTATCAAGCTAAACACAAAAGATGCCCTTGTTAGAGTTTTATTAGAAAAGTAGGCACAACACCAGTGTAAGACCTCGTCAAGAGACAGCAAACTAAACGGTTCGACCACGTAATGCGACAAACACCAGATAGTATCCCTCAGCAAGCAACATTATACAGATACAATAGATACAGAACCAAGAACTGCCAATGCAAAAGATGGACGGCAGAAATAACAGAAGCAGTGAGTCAAGAAACCTCTTCATAACGTGACGCTGAAAGGCACAAGCAGGACAACAACAAAAAGAAAGTTTTGCACGTCTGTTCTGGATTGCACGGGATACTATAAATAGTCAAGCCAAAGGGAGCTTGATAGACAGCAAAGAAGGATGTAGCAAGGGGCAGGAATGAGGACTTTGTGTGTATTTATTGAATATCTTTTCACGACATGGAGCTGAACGATTTTGAGTGATTGAATTGTCTTGAGTTGGTAAATCAAATTGTTATAGAAGTTCAGTTCGTTGATTGTGGGGCTCTACATATATTTGTTTTGGTTTTGTCCAGTGTAATGATTGGGTGACATCTGAGGGGTCACTTGGCATATATTTGTTTTGGTTGTGTCCACTGTAATGATTGGGTGACCACTGTGACGTCACTTGGCATATATTTGTTTTGGTTGTGTTCACTGTAATGATTGGGTGACCACTGTGACGTCACTTGGCATATATTTGTTTTGGTTGTGTTCACTGTAATGATTGGGTGACCACTGTGGGGTCACTTGGCATATATTTATTTTAGTTGTCGAAACAAATCAAAAGCTCTTAAAGGTGTACTTTAAAAATGTTCACTTTCACTTGTGACTTCTTAATTTACAAATCTAATAATTATATGGTATTCTCTTTCCTCCATTTTGCTCCTTTACTAAGCATAAGAGCACTATTGTAATTGACTCCACGCAGATGAGAGGTGCCAGTGCACAATGGGGATGCCAACAGCCATCATGGTTTCTGTACCAATTTCTTTGATTATCTCCATGCTGACAAATTTCATATTTCTTCTTCTCCGTTCTCAATCTCCCGCTACCAAGCCCTGAACGTTCTCAATCTCCAAGCCCTGAACGTTCTCAATCTCCAAGCCCTGAACGTTCTCAATCTCCAAGCCCTGAACGTTCTCAATCTCCAAGCCCTGAACGTTCTCAATCTCCAAGCCCTGAACGTTCTCAATCTCCAAGCCTTGAACGTTCTCAATCTCCAAGCCCTGAACGTTCTCAATCTCCAAGCCCTGAACGTTCTCAATCTCCAAGCCCTGAACGTTCTCAATCTCCAAGCCCTGAACGTTCTCAATCTTCAAGCCCTGAACGTTCTCAATCTCCAAGCCCTGAACGTTCTCAATCTCCAAGCCTTGAACGTTCTCAATCTTCCGCTACCAAGCCATGAAAAGGCATTGCAAGTAGTAGGATGTTGTCCGGAGAACGGATTGTGTTGTCGTGGTTGACTGCTTTATTGTGATACTTGCACTTTTCGGTCTGACACATCTAATTTTGTTAGGATCAGGTTAGCCTTCCCTCTTCGATCACTTCTCCTTAGCCAATCTGCCCTGTTGCAGCCTGTTATCCAGGATCATCCTGCGAATGGTGTGAAAGGGTCTTGGCAGCTCTAGTTCCCTGGCCCTGAAGCTAGCAGTCAGCTATGGGTCGCTGACCGCTGCAGTTCATGCACTGCTCAGCATCTTGATCCCTCATATTTCATGACTTGTAATTGTGAGGGACTGCAGTTAGTGGCATGGCTGACAAACAAAAAAGTGCTTGTGTTCGAATTCATGAATCGTCAATATTGTAAAAAAGAAAGAAAGAAGTAGTAATATCATATCCCTATGGGAAGCCAATACATTGTAAAATGTGTGCAAAAATCGGATGCACTGGTCTGTAAAGCACAAATCAAGCGTACAACGAGCTCCGCCGAAAACTAGCGGGAAGAAAAAAATGCGTAATTGTGGTTCTGTTTAGTTTTGTTTTGTTAAGAGTCATCACTGCACTCCGGACAACCTATAGGCCATCATTCTCCCATAGCAATGTATGAAGGATGTGGATGGTTCCAGCAGTCACCAAACTGCTTGTTTGTTATTGTGATTCTGGTATGTTCTGTCTCATGTGTATTTAAAATTAACGATGTACTTAACCTTTTGAACAGTCTATACAAAGAATGGGTCCTTTTGGAGCAGGTAGTATTATACATGCCAGGTCTGTAGGTAAACATGCACAACAAACATTGTTTAACAGCGGATGTAACAAATTAGAATCTTATCAATAAAATTTTGGAAAATTCATCCTTGTCTTTGGTTCATTATTTTGAGTTGCATTTTTAGTTGCTGGTTCCCATGTTACTACTTGGAATCCTGGTATTCAAACAGGTTAATGTCTGGTGCCAGGTAGCCGAAGGCTATCCGTAGTTGGTATTTTAAACTTCCTGCGGCTTGGGGGAAGGTACAAATAATTTGAGTAGATTCATAACCAAATTTTTGAATTTTGTTCAGGGCAGCGGATGTTAATCCTACTCTTTGATTTCCAACTGCGAAGTAATTTTGTTAACGTGCTCGATACAGCACGGATGTCTGATCTCACTACCCAGAGATCAGGGAAACCCATCACCCGAGGTGGACATCTTACCTTGAGACGACCTAGTCTCCCCACTGTGGAGGGGGGAAAGGAAAGAATAGGACCCTTGCATATCATAAAAGGTAACTGAAGAGAGTTGAGCATGGAGCTAGCTGCCTCATTGTGTACAAATGAGTAGAAGGTGCACGAGCTCACAGCAGCCAGCTGAGATCTACCCTGCTGTCAATATGAGATGCCTGAAGTCTTCAACCAAAGTGAGTGAAGCCGACTGCTTACATCAAGGTCAGCAAGCCAGAGCTGACTGAAACCCTATCTTGTAAAAATGAGTCCAAAAATAGGCCACCTGAAGTGGTCCAGGTGGTCTAGGAGTTAACACCAGCTCAGAACAAGATATAATCCAACCTGGCAGAGTTTTCGGAAGCTTACAGTAGCTTTGGTATCACATTCATCACTAGGAAAACGGAGGTATCTTGAAGACATCCTCACAAACCTACGCCATCCTTTTCTGTCCACTGTCGCTGCCTGTGCCTCATCTGGTTGGAGATTCGTCCATTCTTTTATGTTGTCCTCTCACCTCTTTTAGGGACGACCTATTCGTCGTCTGCCTTGCACCTTTCCGTGGAGGATCGTATTTGCAAGACCATTTGATCTCGATATCAACCGACCGTACCAAGACCATTTGATCTCGATATCAACCGACCGTACCAAGACCATTTGATCTCGATATCAACCGACCGTACCAAGACCATTTGATCTCGATATCAACCGACCGTACCAAGACCATTTGATCTCGATATCAACCGACCGTACCAAGACCATTTGATCTCGATATCAACCGACCGTACCAAGCGAGTTTCCTTCTTTTGACAGTTGCCAAGATGTCTTCAAAAGACCATATTACTGTTGTAATTCTATCTCGTATTTCATCATTTGTAACTCTATCTTTGTAGGTGACGTTTAAAAGTCTTCGGAAACATCTCATCTCCAAGGCATGTATTCTCCGTTGCAGGTCAGCTGTAACTGTCCATGTCTCACAATCATACAGAAATATTGACAGGACCAATGTACGAATTAATCTGATTTTCGTGCATAGTGCTAACCGTTTATCTTGCCAGATTTGGTTAAGCCGTGTAAAGCGCCGCTATTGTCTGTGCTAGTCTGGCCAACACCTCACATTTTAATCCTTCATCACTGACAATTAGGAGATTAATTAGGAATCTAACCAAAAAATACCGATCAACACTTCTTCAGACTCAATGTTTCAAATCTATATCAAGTTACAACTAAAAGTTGTATCCCTTTATGTGTGTCTTCGTTCGTCGCGTTGAGCAACGGGAAAGGTACGCAGACAAACTTTAAGAGATCATTGATCCAGTACGGTTTTACCCACGACGACTGGGAAAGAATCAATCGCACAGACTGGTGCAGCACTATTGCTGAGTGTGTTAGGAGATATAAGATATAAAAAATAAATGAGACTATCAATAGACAACCGCTACACCAAGTCCGCTCACACCAACCCTTCTCCAACCTTGATGGAAAGGGTTGTCCTATTTCCTTGTACTTAGTGCGACAGACAATTCATGGTTCCGATTGGCTTATTTAGCCATTTTCGATCGCATGCGAACAGTGAATGTTGACAAGGTGGTCCTCGTCGTTCCAACAGTTAACGTCAGATAAAATGTGGTTCCACCGAATCAAAAGACTTTATAGTCAATGAAGGTGAATATCAAGGGCGTCTGGAACTCTCGGGCTGCCTCAATTAGGCGGCAACAGGTTGAGATTGGGTCCATTGTCATGTACGAACCCCGAAAGCCTGCCTGTTCGACTGTTTGCGATTCTTCGAGAGTGGTGCGGACTCTGGCAAGGATATATTTTGTAAACAGCTTGTAGGTGACTAGGAGGAGTCATGACAATTTGGCACCAGCTCAGCTGCAGGAGCTGCCGGAATGAGTTCGCAATTTTTAAACCATCCGCCTTAGGTGCTACCACTCCGGATTTTCTGTCTGGGTTTACTCCCCGTAGCCCTACACTCTCCCGAGATTTCCACAAGGCAGAGGAGTCGTTGCCCGCAGATGCTAGTTACTCAAGACATCTAATGATACTCTCATTGTCCCAAGACTAGCCAGCACTCTCTGGGATTTGTGGGTCTAAAATCAGTTCCCTCTCTCCTAGGCAAACTGCCTGAACAGGCTAACGAGCTTCATCTACCCGAGTTTAGAGTCAGGGGTTACCTTCTCTTAGATTGGCTGCCAAACAAGGCTAATGAGCCCAATCTGCCCGCCCAGTTATACCGCCGGGTACTCAGTCGCGCTCCACAGCAGGCTCTGTAAGAAACAGGGGGCCCCTCATGAAGATGCTGCTGGGAACACAATAATGTGGGAGAGGCCATTGGCATGGAAACCCCTGAACGACAAGCCGAACAGTAAATCCAGCGACGATCTCTACATCTGGAAAGGAGAGCCTATATCAGACGCTTCACTTTCCTTTAACGTCCAGCCTAGACCACGCTACCCCCATGGTTGCGATAGGGTTTGGTAAATCAGTAGATCGCAAGCCCGGATGACTTCCGCGGTGATGCCATCTTCACCTGGTGATTTTCCAGATGGCAATGACTCGACTACACTCCTCCCTTTTCCTTCATGATTATCCAATACCTTTTCTGGTATAAGGTCATTACAATCTCTGTTTTGCACAATAAGTAAACTGAAATTTAATCGATGTCTTTTCTCTAGTTAGACAATGTATACTTTTTTATACAAATGTACATTACTTCAAATATGGTATACAATGACATACATTCTTGTCCAAATTGGATTATCCCCAATCAGACGGTAAAACGCCAATCGTATGGCAGGCCAGAGAAAACGAATTCGCGAAACGAATGTAGGACCCCTTTCCTAGCTCATGTTTTACTGTGCAGCAAGACACATCCGTCACATGCCCTTGGTTGAGTCCGGAATGTCTATTACTTTATTTTCAATTGTCTGGTGTATATGTTTGATGTTGTCTGGTGTATATGTTTGATGTTTTCTGGTGTATATGTTTTATGTTGTCTTGTGTATATATTTGCTGTTGTCTGGTGTAAATGTTTTATGTTGTCTGGTGTATATGTTTGATGTTTTCTGGTGTATATGTTTTATGTTGTCTGGTGTATATGTTTGCTGTTGATTGGCTTATATGTTTTCTGGTGTTTTCTGAGTGCATATAATATACTTGTTTTTGTGATTGTTGTTTGTCGTCGCTAAAAAATAAATATAAAATGTTCAGCAGTCATTTTATCAAAACGACAGCTAGTTAAACTCATATCTCCTTTGTTGAATGTTATTTGTTCAGCTATGGCGGACATGCCAAGCTCTTTTGGAAATTAGGACTAGCAGAACAATACAATTAAATGCTTGCAAAAAATCAAATTGATATGTAATATATTTAATGTTTATTAAAGTGCCGCATAAATTATATTTTATGTGAGAAAAAGGCTGTTGTAGATTTGATAAAGCTCAAATAAAAGTTGTATGGACATTATTCCCATTTGCGCTGTACATCTATTTACTGCGGGCACA
Organism: Ariolimax columbianus; assembly: GCA_036924085.1. NCBI lineage: Eukaryota > Metazoa > Mollusca > Gastropoda > Stylommatophora > Arionidae > Ariolimax > Ariolimax columbianus. The sequence continues at coordinate 4,920,386 of JAVGWX010000021.1, forward strand.
CTCTGGCTAGCTACGAGAAGTTAATGTAAACAACAACCGGCTGGTTGGTTTCGTGGCTTCTCTTTCACAGTTTATGATGCCAGGTACATTTTTAAATTAAACGCAGCTGTTTAAGATGTAGAAATGATTTAGTTTTACTTGATTTTACAAGATAAGTCTTAATTGCAGCACAAGTTACAATATGAATTGTTGAAACGGCGGTCCGTACATTGTTCAAAGAACAATCAAATGCCTGATATCACTCAGGGATATGCAAACATATTGTGCTTTTTGTTTACTAAACACAGAATACTCTTTTAAAGGAATGCGAATTATTCGTAGTTCAGGCGACAGGTTTAACTAGAAATACTACCGTGGGGTGAACGCTTGAACTTCTCACGGTTAAATTCAAATAACCTGAAGGAGAAACCTACCCTGAAACCAGGCACGCCAGCTGGGTTGTGAAATGGACCCCGTAATTTGTATTTCTAAGATGACTGTCTCAAACTTAATTAATCATGCCAGTTGTTATATCTGACTCTGTCCAATTATTCATCTTTTTGCTTCAGTGTGAAGTATAGGCCACCACTGCAGATTGCCCATATTAAAGGAAGTCTGTTTCCAAATATTGCAAAAATTCACCTTTTCGCTCCAATATCAAATGTAGTTTTAACTGCATTCTGGTCCCTCTACAGGAAACTTGCATCCAAGCTTTTGCAGTGGCTGATTATGAAGAGTAGAAAGAGACTATCGTTTCAAATATCTACATATTTATATAGTGGAAGTTACGAACACATTGTGATGGAAAGGGTCATATAGAACATAGTGAGAGAAGATTCAGAATAGACCAACAGTATGACATGGGAGAGAATAAACATAATAGCTTATTTAGACATTATGCCAGTAAGTTACTAAGAGTTATGGCTCCCCAGGATTCACAGGACATGTTTCTTTATCAATTAATCAAATCAAAGCTAATCACACCTCTCGGTACATAGGTCATTGACCACATCTTGCCAGCATACGTGGTCCTAGTCCTGGGCTGCTCTTTTTGCCTCTCTCCTGGTGTAACTATTTAATCATAGCTCCCTCTTACATTCTCTTTTCTATGTATTTGTAGGTCTACCTCTCTTTTTCTTACCTTGGTGATTCCATGCAAGAGCATGTCTAGATGGTGTCTTCCCCAGTGTAAATCCTATCCAACCCCATCTTCTTTTCTTAATTTGTTGTTCCAGAGGCTGTTGTTGACTCCTTTCCCACAGGTCTTCATTTCTCACCATGTCCTGCCACTTTATGAACGTAGGTCTTTATTCCTCACCATGTCCTGCCACTTTATGAACATAGATCTTTATTCCTCACTATGTCCTGTCGCTTTATGAACAATGGTCTTCGTTCCTCACCATGTCCGGCCACTTTATGAACATTATCCTTTACAGGCATCTATTAATAAAGGACTGGAATCTTCCTTGCATCATCTTGGTTGTTTTCCATGTTTCGGCTCCATACAACAACACAGACTTGACACTGGCATTGAATATTTTAACTTTGGCATGAATCTTGATTTCTTTGGGTCCTCAGATGATGTTTAGAGGTGACTAAGAAGGGCTTGACATGAGGCTGGCTACTCCAGCCTGCAACAACTTTAAACTTAAAAAACTTGACTTGGCATGTGTTTATTGAATACATGTATTTCACAGTGAGCTGAAATGGTCTTGGCTTGGCTTCGTTCGTTCTCAATCTCCCACTAACAAACCCTGAAAGGGCTTAAGTAGTAGAATGTAGTCCAGAGAACGGAATGCGTTGTGCCGTAGTTTACAGCTTGACTGCAATATTTGCACCTTTCGGTCCAACACATCCGACTTCAGCTTTTTTGAGTTCCGGGTTAGCATTCCCTCTTCAATCCCTTCTCCTTAGCCAGTCTGCCCTGCTGCAGCTTGTTATCCAGGATCACCACGTGGAGGTGTAGAAGGATCTTGGCAGCTCTGGTTCGCTGGCCCTGACGCTAGTAGTCAGCTATGGGTCGCTGACCGCTGCAGCTCATACGCTGCCGATTTAGATTGATTGAATGACGAATAACTGTTAGTCTCTTGAAATGTTTTCCAGGTGCGTCCTCTAGTGCGGTGCACTATCGTTCCATTCATGATGCTGTCAGGGACTCCGATGTTGTGCAGTTGGAGCTGATGGTGAAAAAGGGGGCCAGCATTAATGAAGTTGAGCCAAAGGACAAATTCACTCCCCTTCACACCGCCTGCAATTCAAGGTCTCTAGAGGTCTGCTTGTTTTCAAACCTGATCAGTATTTTCAATTTCAATTTATTGTTTTCAATATTTATATTTATTAACACATTTAAAATGAATTTTTAGCGAAGTTATATAAAATTAGCATGTGAAATTAAATATAGCATGGCAATTGTGTGATGACAAATGATAATTGAATTACTAAAATACAAATGAGGATTTATAACTATTTTTTTTCACAAAATTCAAAAATGTTATTTTTACACGTCATAGTTTGTCACTAATTCTGCTTTCAATTTTTTAGAGACGTTTAAAAGTTTTTTTTTAACACTTTAATTTTTACAAATCTGTAACTACTATTACAAATTCTTTTCAAATCAATTTCCGAGTTTTCTGCCTTTCTTCTATTTTCGCCATCATTTTCATTCGTCTTTTTATTTTCAGTAAATCATTATTCGCATTTGGTATCATTATTTAGTTATATCCTCATGTAACATGTCCTTTATAGAACTTCGCTCCCATCACAGCCTGTCTGAAAGCATCATGTAACATGTCCTTTATAGAACTTCGCTCCCATCACAGCCTGTCTGAAAGCATCATGTAACATGTCCTTTATAGAACTTCGCTCCCATCACAGCCTGTCTGAAAGCATCATGTAACATGTCCTTTATAGAACTTCGCTCCCATCACAGCCTGTCTGAAAGCATCATGTAACATGTCCTTTATAGAACTTCGCTCCCATCACAGCCTGTCTGAAAGCATCATGTAACATGTCCTTTATAGAACTTCGCTCCCATCACAGCCTGTCTGAAAGCATCATGTAACATGTCCTTTATAGAACTTCGCTCCCATCACAGCCTGTCTGAAAGCATCATGTAACATGTCCTTTATAGAACTTCGCTCCCATCACAGCCTGTCTGAAAGCATCATGTAACATGTCCTTTATAGAACTTCGCTCCCATCACAGCCTGTCTGAAAGCATCATGTAACATGTCCTTTATAGAACTTCGCTCCCATCACAGCCTGTCTGAAGCATCATGTAACATGTCCTTTATAGAACTTTGCTCCCATCACAGCCTGTCTGAAAGCATCATGTAACATGTCCTTTATAGAACTTCGCTCCCATCACAGCCTGTCTGAAAGCATCATGTAACATGTCCTTTATAGAACTTCGCTCCCATCACAGCCTGTCTGAAAGCATCATGTAACATGTCCTTTATAGAACTTCGCTCCCATCACAGCCTGTCTGAAAGCATCATGTAACATGTCCTTTATAGAACTTCGCTCCCATCACAGCCTGTCTGAAAGCATCATGTAACATGACCTTTATAGAACTTCGCTCCCATCACAGCCTGTCTGAAAGCATCATGTAACATGTCCTTTATAGAACTTCGCTCCCATCACAGCCTGTCTGAAAGAAACTTGTTCCCTTGCCAAAACTCCAGCCTCCGCCACAGTCATACCCAGGCATTCCTGGATATCTTGGTGCCATCCTTTTCTAGGTCTACCCCTTCCTCTGTTGCCTGGCACCATACCTTCCATCACCATTCTCTCGAGACCGTTGTGTCTTTTTATGTGACAAAAATATTTGCATTTTCTAGCCAAAATTCTAGTTTAATATGTGCGTTTAATTTGAATGTTCATCTTAGCTAGATTAATATGTGTACTGTTGATGCTGCTATATCATAGTTGCTGAGCAATCCTGCGCTTGGTAGCCTAATGCAATTTATATATAAATACAGGCCTTCTTTGGTTCTTCCATTGTGCCATGCTGTGAATTGGTGATTGTTGGTGGCACTTGTAAAAGAAATATTTCTCTATGCGTGTGAGACATGGACAGTTACAGCTGACCTTCAACGAAGGATACAGGCCTTGGAGATGAGATGTTTCCGAAGACTTTTAAACGTCACATACAAAGATCGAGTAGTTACAAACGAGGAAATCCGAAATAGAATTACGACGGCAATAGGGCCTTTCGAAGATCTCTTGGCAACTGTCAAAAGAAGGAAACTCACTTGGTACGGTCACATATCGAGATCAAATGGTCTTGCAAACACAATCCTCCACGGGAAGGTGCATGGCAGACGACGAAGAGGCTGGCCCAAAAAGAGATGGGAAGACAACATAAAAGAATGGACCAGACTCCGACCAGAAGAGTCACAGGCAGTGGCTTCTGACAGAGAGGGATGGCGTGGAGTTGTGAGGATGTCTTCATGTGTGCCCCAACGACCTCACCGGTTACGGGATGACCTGACTTAACCTGACCTGACCTGACCCGACCCGACCTGACCTGAATTGTAAAAATATTTTCCTTGTGTCTACAAGCAGTTTTCACTCAATGAGTTTCATCAAGGTCAGAGCAATGGCTGCACAAGGGCAGGTGCTGCGGGTTCATGCAGTCTAAGTCTAACATTTCTGCTCTCACTATGACTAGATGTCAGTCGAAATGGAACTTGTGTCTAATATCCACATCATCCGCTGCCTGCTCAAATACTAAAGTAGTTTCTTGGATATTGAAGCAGACATTCCGTCGTCTGAAAATCCAGAGCTTCAAAATTACACAATTTTAGCCGCTCCATATTCGAATAATTTATATGCATGTTCATAAATCAAGTGACACTAAATAACATTGAGTCAAGTGTCTAGAAAAGGGAAGAATTCGAGATGATTTAATACAGGTTTGTAAGATAATCACAGGAAAAGTTAAATTAGACTATAATAAGTTTTTTCAAAATACAACCACCAACAAGGACAAGAGGGCATAGCTACAAATTAACTAAAGAAAGGTCCAGATTGGATATTAATAAATAATTTATTAGTCAGAGAGTGGTGAATGCTTGGAATGCATTGTCCCAGGAGATAGTGGAGATAGGGACAGTTAATGCATTTAAGAATAGATTGGATGTGCATAGCATTTAGAGCAGGGTCTTCTAAACCAGTATAAAGATGTTAAGTGCTGCTGATTAGTGTATCCTGTAGTGGAACTGTCAGATGAGACTTTGTTCTCTACTGTGCAGTCTATTTATGTTATCATTTACTTTTGACTGTGGAATTTTGTTATAAATATTGTAACCTTGTGTACTCGTTGCACAACTGGCTATGTTAACTTTTTCTCTTAAATTTCCTGCTGTATTGGTTGCTTGTCATGTTCTTTCCCACATATCTGTGTTTGCCATTAGCATGACACTTGGTAACTGTCAGTAGCAAAGCATGATGATCATCTTAGGGTAAGCTGAGTCATGAACATAAAGGGACATAATCATTCACCTGTTCTAAACATTTATGCTTCTCGTGGTAACGACCGGTGCTGTGATTGGGGAGCGAACCCAGCACCTTCCGATTGTGAGCCATGTCACTTAACCACTAGCCCACGTCATCCCCTAAGACTGATTTGAAGTTATTAAGGGGACATAATTGAAAAATATAGGACAGGAATGTCTGAAAGTGGACCAAAGTCACTCCATGCAGGAATGTCTGAAAGTGGACCAAAGTCACTCTGGGCAGGAATGTCTGAAAGTGGACCAAAGTCACTCCGGGCAGGAATGTCTGAAAGTGGACAAAAGTCACCCCGGGCAGGAATGTCTGAAAGTGGACCAAAGTCACCCCATATTACGGTAACTATAAGGTTAATAACAAATGCTATTTATATATCTCTTGCGTCTTATCTGTCACATGACCTAGGTGGTTGTAAGGGCATCGCATCTCAACACATCAACTGTCCATCGCTATTGGGTGCGTTGTCGTTTAAATTGTCATGCTGACACCATCTGTCCATGAAGCCAAGAACTGTTCCTGGAAGTATCACATTAGGCAAACCACGAGAACATATCACATAGTCATGCCAGCAAGGCTTTCATGATTTGATAATTGAAAAGGAGGTCCGATAGATTGTTGGACAGTATTGCACACTTATATTTATATATCCCTTGACTTGAATCTCTGCTGTTATTTGTTTCAGTGTTTGCATTGGCTTTTATGGCACGAGGCAGACCCAACAGTGGCGACACCACGTGGATGGACGCCAGCTCATATTGCTGCCATAAGGGGATTTGAAACTTGCATGGAGGTTTGTTTTACGTCGTTGATGTGAATCATTTTGATCATGTCTTGTGTGAACAAAAACAAGAGGGCATAGCTACAATTTAACTAAAGAGAGGTCCAGATTAGATATTATGAAATTTTTTAAAATCAGAGAGTGGTGAATGCTTGGAATGCATTGCCACAGGAGGTAGTGGAGGCAGGGACAATTAATGCATTTAAGAACAGAATGAAAGCGCATAGCTTTAAGAGCTAGGTAATTTAAATGAAACTGGTTGTATACCGGCCCGTGCAGAGTCTTCTAACCAAGTATAGTTAAGTCAACGTTAAGTTAAGTGAGGACATTTTGATCATGTCTTGCTAATATCAGGGCCAGCGAAGCAGAGCTGACTGGTAGCATCAGGGCCAGCGACCCAGAGCTGACTGCTAGCGTTAGGACCAGCGACCCAGAGCTACCAAGACTCTTCTACACCTCCATGTGGTGATCCTGGATAACAGGCTGCAGCAAGGCAGGCTGACTAAGTAGAAGGGATCGAAGAGGAAAGGCTTATCCAGTACTCAAAAATGCCTGCTGAATTCGGATGTGTTGGACCGAAAGGTGCAAATATCGCAGTCAAGCTGTAAACTACAACATAACGCATTCTATTCTTCAAACAACATCCTGCTACTTGTAAAGCCTTTTTCAGATCTTGGTAGTGTGAGATTGAGAACAAACAGAGAAGAAGAGGACGACAGACACTTGTTAAACTTGATGTTAAAACCAGAATGACAGATTAAGGATTCTATACAATTTTTTTCCATTCTGTTTGTGTTATATATCCAGTGGAGTTTAGGTTTTCCTCTCTTTTTCATTCCTAGAACTTTCCTTGATTCTACTCTTGGAAAGCCCATTTCATCTTGGCATATAACAGTAGGATTGGTGTTGACCTGATTTTAGAACTGTCATTAGGTGGCGTACTTAACTCGCAGCATTGCCTAAATGATCGATCGCCGTCACCTCTCTCTTTTCGGTCACGTTGTCCGCATCCCCCGGAAAGTCCCAGCTCAGGAGATGCTCCGGTAGATTGTAAAGGTGAGGGGTGGGAAGAAACTGTGCTCATCTTGGAGACGTCCTCGGCGCCGCCCTCGCAACACCTGGCTAAAACAGATCTCCACCTCCCCAACAGAACTGCAGGCCGCCTGGTGCATGGCCATCAGACGACGTGGTCATGGATTTGGTCATTCGACACAATGAGTCCTGGTTGCCTAAACGTACTATTGATTGATCAGGTAGCAGGTTCCATAGTGGACACTGTTGTCGAGGATGAAGTTTTGGAGCCTTCATTCTACTAGACTTCAGTTTCTTTGGAGGAGAGGTAAACAGTCCCCTTCCTCGCTGCCTAACCTTCCTTAAACTAAGTCAGGTACCAGTTTGTAGCTAGGCAAACTTGAGTTTGTTGAGACCAGGAATTAAACCTGGTACTTTAGCTAAGAGAACAAGTGATATAACTAGTCTGCCACTCAGACACAAAATATCGAAATTATGAATTTTTAATAAAATCCTGACATTATTTCAGAGTTTTGTCTGAAGAATATCATTTCCATCGCTAGAATATTTATGAAAAAATATCTTTGAAATGTTTGTACAGGCCCTCACCAACAATGGAGTCAGCCTTTCAACAAAAGATATATGTGGTCAGACACCTCTTCATCTAGCTGCAGCACACGGGCATTCATTTTGTCTCAGCACCATCCTGAGATCTGGATCAGTGAGTACCGACCGACCTTGATATTCATTAAAACATCCTTTCCATCTTTGATCTAGTTGTAGCAGGTTGACAGAACTAGTGTCCTTGTAGCATGTTGACAGAACTAATAGTGTCCTTGTAGCATGTTGACAGAACTACTAGTGTCCTTGTAGCATGTTGACAGAACTACTAGTGTCCTTGTAGCATGTTGACAGAACTAGTTAGTCTCCTTGTAGCATGTTGACAGAACTAGTTAGTGTCCTTGTAGCATGTTGACAGAACTAATAGTGTCCTTGTAGCATGTTGACAGAACTACTAGTGTCCTTGTAGCATGTTGACAGAACTACTAGTGTCCTTGTAGCATGTTGACAGAACTACTAGTGTCCTTGTAGCATGCTGATAGAACTACTAGTGTCCTTGTAGCATGTTGACAGAACTAGTTAGTGTCCTTGTAGCATGTTGACAGAACTAGTTAGTGTCCTTGTAGCATGTTGACAGAACTAATAGTGTCCTTGTAGCATGTTGACAGAACTACTAGTGTCCTTGTAGCATGTTGACAGAACTACTAGTGTCCTTGTAGCATGTTGACAGAACTAGTTAGTGTCCTTGTAGCATGTTGACAGAACTAGTTAGTGTCCTTGTAGCATGTTGACAGAACTAATAGTGTCCTTGTAGCATGTTGACAGAACTACTAGTGTCCTTGTAGCATGCTGATAGAACTAGTGTCCTTGTAGCATGTTGACAAAACTAGTGTCCTTGTAGCATGTTGACAGAACTAGTGTCCTTGTAGCATGTTGACAAAACTAGTGTCCTTGTAGCATGCTGATAGAACTAGATGGTGTCCTTGTAGCCTGTTGACAGAACTACTAGTGTCCTTGTAGCATGTTGACAGAACTAGTTGATGTACTTGTAGCATGTTCACAGACCTAGTATCCTTGTAGCATGTCGACAGAACTAATTGGTGTCCTTGTAGCATGTTGACAGAACTAGTGTCCTTGTAGCATGCTGACAGAACTAGTGTCCTTGTAGCACGTTGACAGAACTAGTTAGTGTCCTTGTAGCATGTTGACAGAACTAGTGTCCTTGTAGCATGTCAACAGAACTAGTGTCCTTGTAGCATGTTGACAGAACTAGATGGTGTCCTTGTAGCCTGTTGACAGAACTACTAGTGTCCTTGTAGCATGTTGACAGAACTAGTTGATGTACTTGTAGCATGTTCACAGAACTAGTATCCTTGTAGCATGTCGACAGAACTAATTGGTGTCCTTGTAGCATGTTGACAGAACTAGTGTCCTTGTAGCATGCTGACAGAACTAGTGTCCTTGTAGCATGCTGACAGAACTAGTGTCCTTGTAGCACGTTGACAGAACTAGTTAGTGTCCTTGTAGCATGTTGACAGAACTAGTGTCCTTGTAGCATGTCAACAGAACTAGTGTCCTTGTAGCATGCTGACAAAACTAGTGTCCTTGTAGCATGTTGACAGAACTACTAGTGTCCTTGTAGCATGCTGACAAAACTAGTGTCCTTGTAGCATGCTGACAGAACTAGTGTCCTTGTAGCATGTTGACAGAACTACTAGTGTCCTTGTAGCATGTTGACAGAACTAGTGTCCTTGTAGCATGTTGACAGAACTAGTGTCCTTGTAGCATGCTGATAGAACTAGTGTCCTTGTAGCATGTTGACAGAACAAGTGTCCTTGTAGCATGTCGACAGAACTAGTGTCCTTGTAGCATGTCGACAGAACAAGTGTCCTTGTAGCATGTCGACAGAACTAGTGTCCTTGTAGCATGCTGACAGAACTAGTTGGTGTCCTTGTAGCATGTCGACAGAACTAGTGTCATTGTAGCATGTTGACAAAACTAGTTGGTGTCCTAGCAGCATGTTGACAGAGCTAGCTGGTGTCCTAGCAGCATGTTGACAGAGCTAGTTAGTGTCCTAGCAGCATGTTGACAGAGCTAGTTAGTGTCCTTGTAGCATGTTGACAGAACTAGTGTCCTTGTAGCATGTCAACAGAACTAGTGTCCTTGTAGCATGTTGCCAGAACTAGATGGTGTCCTTGTAGCCTG